>QVRM01006325.1:0-321096 GCA_003439945.1 Dermanyssus gallinae
TGTTTTAACAATCATGCCCCTAACCAGGAGAAATAGCATTGTCTATGCCATCAGAAATATTAAGCGGCCCCAGTCAAAACGAGATCATCGTATTATCAGTAAAAGTTAGTGCTGTACCGCGTTTATCGTTGCTAGTCCTAAAACGTATGATGTTTAGTAGAAGTAGAAAGTTAGGTGGATCAAAAATCGACCTCCAAGGGGTCTCTGTAGCTACGCCATGTCAGGCTGGTTTAATGGAACCAACCCTGACAACTTGGGACCTGCAAGCAAAATCATAATTAAGCCAGTTAACCATGGAGGACGCGCAGCCTAGGTACGCCAACAATTGAGTGAAGAGAGAGTGGCTGATACAGCCAAAATTGGCCACAACATCTATCATCAGCATGGCATCGAACTCTGTCAACGCTGATGTTGACTGTGTTTGTATTAGTAACCAGTTTCCACTCATTTAACCTATTAGCTGAAACGGGTGATTAGAAATACTACCAGATACAGCATCAGAACCATTTGTCGATGAGTGGCCTGCTTGCAGATGCCAAACATCGGATTTCTAGTTTTAACATCCATAGAAGGTGGAACATCGACGCAGGTTCCATTACTATCGATACTCGAGGCAGATGCCACATTCCTCATCAATGAAAAACGCTGCACGTTCCATTATCATCATTAGTCAATGCAGATTCCCAATTTAACAGCCACATTGGCTGTTGCAACCGAATGTTTCTACTTCATATCCTTCTGATGCACTGCTGTGTAAGGCTGCTGTGGATTTAGAATTGCTTCTTAGCTCCATTGAGCCCTGCGCATACCTAATCTGCTCTTAAGTGAAGAGCAGGCGAGACCGTACGAGGCACGTAGCAATGAATACGTTACGTGTAAGCCTGCCTATCTACCATGAGTAATGTGTGGAATGTTCTTATTTACTAGCACTTCATTTACCCTAATATATTTTGAGTATTGTTTTGGTTTAAGATAAATCGTTTTCTACCATTTCTACCGTTATTCTACTACTACTACGTAGTACTTTCTACTGGTGTTACAACTTTTACTCTGTTAAAACTCAATTTCCCACAAAATCAAGGAATCAAATTCTATAGACACTATGATTTCTTGTCTAAGTAAGTCTATTGTATATTTCAGGTATTGGTAAAAATTGGGAACCATCGAAAAAAGACCCTTTGTGACACATAGCTTTGTCATTCCCTACTGAAACCAAACTGCACGCCGGACCTAAAATACCAGTGTTTGTTTTGATCGTCTGGCACTCTCCGTGACAAAAGAGTGCCTGTTGTTTTCTAGCGTGCTTTCTCTTGGCGTCTGCTCTACTTAAAATTGTAAATTGTTTTTGTTTCCTGACGCATCTTTTTATTTTTTCTATATAGACCGCAACATAAACGGACGACGGGTTCTTTCACCTACGCCTCGGCGTACCACTGCCTTTAGCTACCACCGATTTTCTAACGGAGCTGAGTCGCTAAATAGGCCTGTACAACCAAGGTATGCCTATAGACTGCGCAGCCATTTGTGTAGGCCATTAGAGCTCCCATTAGAGCATCCGGTAGCCTTTGCAAAAAAGTGATATTTGAGCTCTTACAAAGAGAAGATTCCCATGGGCTTACAGCGTAACCCACCTTGTTCAACACAAGTAAAACAATGTTTAGAAGCTTGACTTATTGCAGGACTTTGCCGTTCTCTTTGGAATAAGGCATATCTCCGTTGCTTTCATTTACGTTGCTTTATACATATTTAATCAGCAGGATTGGTGTACTCTGTTTGTGCATGTACAGTAATGTAAGAAATGTAATGTTCAAGAATTTCCCAGTTGTGTTCACCGTTGCGTAAAATGGTTTGTGTTTGCAATAATACTAAAAGTGTCTATGCACACGTGGTACGTAATCTCCCGCCTTTGACAAATTCTAACGCTAAATCGTTTTGTGCCGTTGAATGGCCACTCGAAAAACGATTGCAAAATAGCAGCAGCAGACAAGAATGCTATTGGTTGCCCAGCAAAGGATGCTTTCTTCTTTCAAGGCAAGTTTGTGATGGACAAAAAAACTTTAACATTACAGAGAACCACTCGAGATAAAACTGAGAAAATAAGGGAATATATGAGAAAATGCGCAAAACAAACCTATTTTGGGCAGCGCGGAGTGTAAACAAGTACCATATTCGAAATAGAACACAATAGAAGAACATTGGAAACTAAGTGTTACCCTTCTAAAACCTCTAAACATAGTGAAAGCAGCGAAACAGCTTAGGATGACATCTGGTTTGGAGTAAATAAGAACAGGAATGATTAAAACAGGCAGAGCTGCACAAGAAAGACGAAGATGCGCAGTATGTCAACCGTAAAAAATGTTAGATACCTTGACGGATGTAAAACCGTAAGATGAAAATTTATTTGGACGTGGAGTATTTTAAAAAGTAATATGAATGAAACGCATTTACTGACACAGACTTCGGATAAGCATAGCGTTAAGCAGGTATAAACATACGATAAGAAATAGCAAGAGAGTAATAATCGCGTGATAAAGCAAAATGATTAGTAATTTCAGGCTAGTTTCTAAACATAAATAATAAAGAACGCATACACTAGAATATCCAACGGGTCTAGATCGTTTTATTACGTGCGTGTTATTGATTGGTCTTGATCTATGACTTCATGTGACGACACATTAAGTGCTCACCTCCCTGGCTTCTCAGTATTTAGTAAACCTCACTATTGTAGCTGGGCCACCCTAGGTGGCGTCAATTAAGTGACAACTTGCTTAGCAGTCTGAACGCCCGATGGCAATGTTTGCATTTGTACTCTAGACCATGATTAAAGTATGCCTGGAGTTTTCCTAAATCATCGATGATGAGAAATAGACAATCTATGACAATGCAACTCGCGCAAAATCATAGTCGAAGCGACACACCACGTTAATTTTACCTCAACAGAGGATATAAATATATATATATATATATATATATATATATATATATATATATATATATATATATATAAGTGCGTTTTATTGACAATATGTACGATTATCTTGACTTAATTTTTTCATAGATAAGACGTTTATATTTGGCTGTGAAAACGATGTTGCGTGGATATATATATATATAGATATATATAAGTTGTATTATTTTTGAAAAAATATTTTTAACAACCGACAGTGTGAAGAAGTATATATGTATACAAATGATATTTCAAAGCGTAAGACTCGCTTTGCGTTGTCAGGTTACGGAGCCAAGGCGAATGAGTATTGTGTCCCGCCTCGTCTACTTCACACAGCCTCTATCGAGATTTCCCGATTTATGACCTACCCGTCTGGCCAGGAAGGCCTTCTCTGGTCCGTCTTTCGCTAAATCTTAAAGTCGAACCACGTCCACTCGACGTTCTTGGCGGGGGCGGAGTAGGAGGCGCTCAGTGGAAGGGCCGTTCGACCGGGCTAAATCGAAGACCGAAGTCCGCCTGACCGGGGGGGGGGGGGGGGGCAGACCGGATCAAGCTGCCCCAAAACGGCACCACGGCAAAGGAGCCCTTTTCGCGCCTTTGTGCGCATAACTTTATATTATTTATTTGTCTTAGGGGAGCTACCGATAATGGGGAAAAGTGCAAGTAACATATGTATACATATATATATATATATATATATATATATATATATATATATATATACAGCATTCTATGTATAAATAAAACAAGGCAAAAACGCCGTTGTAATACAGCTCCGGTAAACTTTTAGTGTTATCGACATAGACTTTATGAAGAGGGTACTCGTGTCGTGTCTAGTTTATTTGAGTTCATTACGACAAGTTCTAGACAGGAGAACTATCCTCTCATCCAGTGATTCTCTTGGCCGGGTGGCCAACAAGCAATGGACAGCGACACGACACTACGTGGTTCCGCTAGCTAAACTTCCAGCCATAGGTTCGTACATCGCACGGGCGTCGTTTTCATTTCGCAAATGATGTTATAGAAACAATTCTAACAAAGACTATCCCAAGTAGTACGACGATTCGTGCTATCTACGGGTCTCCAACTGTATGCGGCTGTATTACAAAGCGCGGTGGTTTGATCGCTTTAACGTTCGAAATTTTGATACGGGAGATCAACCACAGACAGGTCGGCCTTCTAAGGTGAACTCCACCACGGCGCCGAACAAGCCGTGGGTACATGAAACATTGCAATGTGGGGGTGAAGCACAGGTTTAAAAATGTATCACTCGTGCGATGCGTCCGGTATGGTTGTATGAAGACTGATGCTATGAAGACCATGGTATGTGTCTGGGATAGTATATGCCTGGTTCTGTCTTCAAAAAGCATGGTATATTGAAACATATTGAATTTATGCAACGTAACGAAACGACTAACTGTAAAAAGTACCGCCAGCTACTCGACCGTTTAAAGCAATCCGTTTATAGGAAAACAAGCCGCTTGACAATGACAAAATGAACAACCATTACACGAAGTAAATGTTCACCGATGAAATGCATGGGTTCCGAAGTTAGACCTAGGAAATGTGTCGATTGTAATATATTTAACGCGTAAGCCCTGCAGCAATAATTTGTACGAATCGAACGTCATGAAGACGAAGGGGCATACACTGTCTGCTCATGCTTTTTGTTGCCATCATGCCAGGTTTAAAAACTTACACACATTAAAAACGAATCATGTGCTGACTGATACTACAAATAAAAATGTCTAGTCGGTGATTAGAGCAGTTCTGTACAAAACGAAAAGTGACCAGTCGTATACAATCCTACTAATTCGTGCGTGTATGTGTGTTCCCCTCTCTCTCTCTCTCTCTCTCTCTCTCTCTCTATATATATATATATATATATACCACACTAAAACCATGAATCGTGCTCTGGCACAAAGCTAGAATTATAGGATAGTGTCCTTCTTGGTAAGTATGACACATTGCCCTGTCTATGTGTTGTAAACCAAAGCAATCATTTCTAGGTACCCTACAGGCTTCCGGCGGAAACTGGTGACTGCTTTCGGATTTTCTGCTCAGCTAATACCTCTGCCTTCTGGCAACTCTTCAAGCGATCCAAGCAAAGCTTTTTCTCTCTCCATATATATATATATATGGGCTGGATGTCAATGCTAAACGCTTGCGCGTTACGTGTGTCAGAGAAATGTGGATATATCATTAGAGCGAAGCTTCTAGACAAGGAACTTCTGTGGCGTCCCACGCAACAGCAGCTAAAAGGTCAGCAAGCGATGGGCTGTCAGGTAAGCGTTAAAACAGCTAACTGCAGCCTGCTTTGACCAAAACGGGAAAAAAACGAAGACAAGAAAGGGGGAAAGTGCAAACGATGCCGACCAGTCGAATAGAAGAAAATATAGACGATTGTAAATAGAGCTTTCGAGTAGATCAGGGGACGTCAGGCCGCCCGAGAGTAGCGGTAGCGGCGGCAACCTACGCCCGCGTCCGTACAACTCCCACTTCGAAGACAGGGCCACCACTGCCGCGCTTGAAGGGTTTCACTTCTGCTGCTGCTGCTGCTGCTTTCGTTGCTGCTCTGCGCTCCTGTAGTGTGAGGCAGCGCCAAGAGTAGCGGGCGGTCGCCACACACACAGCTAGAGCCGGCCGCTAGTGGTAGAAGGCATCGCTGACTGCACCCCAGAGACTTGAAATCTACGTACGCATCGATCGCCGTTCGATGCCCCGGGAAGCAGCAGCAAGTCGGAGCCGGGAAGTCGCGCGCTGTTTTTCTCACTCATACTTGAACTCCCTTCTGCCGCCGCTGCTGCTGCAGCTGCAGCAAGAGTACAACTGGGTCCGTTCAAACGCGCGCTTGTCTCTGGAGCTGTACGTATGTGCACTGTGGACAACAGCCCGTAGATGTGTAAGCCCTTTCAAATATACACGGACAGATACATATATATATATATATATATATATGAGACTCGACCAAGGCGGCAGTCCCATGTGACAGTAAGCATACGTGCGTCCGTCGACATTGCTCCCGCGGGCTTAAAGAAAGTCGCTGAGGTCTCTCGTAATAATTTTTTCCGTTCTTCTCGTTACTGTCCTTTCGTATTGTCTTTCTCTCTTATTCGCTTCAACGACCGACCGACCAACCGGCCATCTCTAGCGATGGAAGTGTCGAATGCAAACGTACTGTTCCGTTCAATAGGAATGAAAAAATGCGTTTGACAATTACATCGACAGCAGCAACAGCTTACACAATTGGTCACAGCGTTACCTCATACAATTATATAAGATGTTGCTGTAACGCTTACATGTTGAAACAATAACTATTGCGTTCGCTTCCAGTGCAAGTACCACAAATATTGTCGCAGCGAGTTTATTGATCGACTTTATTGCATATATTGTTGCAAGTAACACACCCTGAATCAACGCTAAACGTTTGCATATAATTTGGGTGAAATGTTTTTCATTAGTTTTCGTAAACTCTCTCTCTAACGCAAGTTTCCTGTAACTCTTCTAGATTTGCAGATACTTTTACGTGGATTGTACCAAATGTGCAATCTTATATGTAAAACTATATTTCAACATATTTTTGTTGTATTTAACACTACTAAAATATACATAGCATGCATCGCATCAGTGCCCTTAATTTTATATATGTTTTTATATGAGATTATATATATAATAATAATATATAGATATAGGTATATATAGATAGAGAGGTATATTAGATTACTATAAATTATTTTATTATATATATATTATATATATATAATATAGTAGAGATATAGATATATAAATATTTATAGATATAGATATTAAGATAGATAAAGAGGATATAGCGAAATTATAGAGAGAGGGACGAGGATATATATATATATATAGATATATATATAAAATATTTATCTACTATATTTATATGTCTATATATATATATATATATATAGGATATATATATATTATATATATAGATTATATTATATATATATATATATATAATATATAAAAGCTTATATATCATATAATAATTTATTATAGATAGATATATATATAACCTCGGACTACTTGAAAGATCGTGTCATCACTTGTGAGAGCAAGGAGATGCCTATGACGGCGGGTTTCCCACAGGGTTCCATCCTCGGGCCCCTACTGTGGAACATAGCGTACGACGAAGTACTCCGACTACGTAACCTCCCTGTCGGAGTTGAGCTTTTGGCATACGCAGACGACTTGGCTGTGACGGTGCAGGCTAAGACGACTACGGAGGTGGAATTACATGCCAACAAAGCCCTGAAACTTGTAGAGGAATGGATGAAGGAGGCTGGGTTGGCTCTTGCTCCAGAGAAGAGTGAAGGTATTCTGCTGATAGGAAAGAAGCAAGTGCGACCTATCAACCTTGTCCTAAATGAGGTCCAGATAAGGATGGTCAGTGTAGCCAGGTATTTGGGCATATATCTGGACTGAGGAATGAGGGGTATGCACCATGCTAGAAACGCTGTGAAGAAAGCGGAGAAGGTGGCCAACACAATAGTCAAGATCCTTCCTAACATTCATGGCCCAAGTAAAACAGGACGCAGGAGACTTATTATGTCGGCCGTCGAATCTATAGCGTTGTTTGGAGCACCGGTGTGGTTCACAGCGGCTAAAAAGTCGCATGGGCTAAAACATATATTGAGAAGAACGCAAAGAATCGCGGCCTTACGGATTACTCAGGCCTATAGGACTGTTAGCACCTCCGCTGCACTTGTCTTTGCTGGCACTCCTCCCTTGGACCTAAAGGCAGAGGAAAGGCAAAGATTATGGGATAGGGGCCCAGAAAGCTCTAATAGGAAAGTCAGAGAGGATGAAAGAGAAGGCACCCTAACTGCATGGCAGAACGAATGGGATGCCATTTCAGATGGTGCACCGGGTGCGCGCGTGCGCGACCTTATTCCTGACATAAAGAAGTGGTTAAATCGACCAGGAGGAGAGGTTGATCACTTTCTGACGCAGGTTATAACGGGCCATGGTAACTTTCAGGCATATCTGTCAAGAATAGGAAAAGCCTCCTCGGACATATGCGTATTCTGTGACCTAGGTGTCGTAGACGACGCTGCCCATACTCTGTTGGTCTGTCCGGTCTTTGCGCAAGTCAGAATAGAGACTAAAATAAAAGTTCTGGACCGACTGAAGTTGGGCGAAAAGCTGAATTGTACGAACCCTCCGGACCTGCCTACTCAGGGAATTGCACAGTTTGTGCAATTCATTTGTGAAAGCACCTCTAACTGGCATATAGGAGCTGCAGTGGCACGAGAGGTACTGGTTAGAAAGGGGAACCTGGAGCGCCTCATGAGAGACAGATTTGCAACAGAACGGACAGAATACGCCCGTGCCTCTAGAGGAATCGTTTCGCAGGTAGAGGAACGCAGTATTATGGCTATAAGGCCAAACCTTGAGAGTCTTCGGCCAATTGATTCGAAGAACACTCACCACTCCTCCTGTCGGCTCGTAGTACTATTAAAAGGAGAGCCGGGCTGACAGAGAGTGAAGCTTAAGGGGGGAGGTGCGTTTAGTGGGTATGATCTCGGCGGAATAATATCCAACCGTCGGGGGTGAGTCCCACACTGCATAGGGTCTGAGTCTCCATCTACTTGCCCTATGCGTTAGTGCCTAAAGCATTTAAATCCTCCTCCAAAAAAAAAATATATATATATATATATGTTTCAGAATTTGTCCAATAAACATTGAGGTCTAGTACAACTTAGCGAAAAAAAAAATTATTACCAATGAAACGAGGCGACGGAAATGTCTTCTTTTGGAATACGAGCAAAATTACGTGCTTACGAGAGTCCTAGTCATCCGTTCGACAAACCAATCATACGTGCGTGAATTGCATTCTACGTTAGCTCACAGCAGAGCAAATGTTGTCTTGAGGATAATTGTAAAAAAAACTCTTTGCAATTCTTAATGCTTGGCGTTCACGATCAATTACACATTTTTAGCAGACCGTTCCGTTCCCTCATTCAGTTAAAAACAAATACTTTTTTTCCGTGAGTTCTAATAGACCTCAAAGTTTATTGGACAAATTCTCGAACATATATATATATATATATATATATATAGGTTTATTAAAACCGTGTGTACTTATTTAAAAGTTTGGTACAACTTGGCAAGAAAATAAGTCGTCCCAATGGAAGGAGAGTGCGAAAACGTCTTGTTTATGAGTGAGGATGCAATTTTTAAAAATTATTACTCTATCACTTTTTTTCCTACATAGTTGTGCAAAATGAACGTTTGCAGGAGAACCATGCAGAATTTGATCATGCCAGCGTGTTTAACGAAAAATTCCGCATAACTGGATAAACTTAACGCAACCTGGCCAAAGACGAATATACGGATTAATATAAACCACAAAAAGTTTTTATGCTGTTATGCTTTACGTTGAAGTGTTCATGCTTAGAACCGCAAATTTAACGCTCATAATTTTCGTACCAAAGTGATGGTGTTGCGATACTTAGTTGCCGAGTAACTCAGCTTTTTCGACAGCCATGAAAGTGAAGACATGCATACGTGTTAGCACTTTGACCTGCTTTAGGACTCCCTTTCGTTCACAAACATACCGGATTTTTTTAAAATAAGGAGTGCTCGAAGTCTCGTCCGCCAAAAATTAAACACGTTTTGTAGCGATTGCGCAGCTTTTCTTGCCCGCGTGTAAACATGTTAGGCATTGCCCGAACGGCGTCAGCATCGTTGAGTGAACGTTCAACCATATCCTCACGCTACTCAGCGGGAGTTTTGTAGACGAAAAAAAAGTCGAGGATTGTTAGGTCGGGCGATTAAGGTGACCAAGCGATCGACCCGCCTCGGCCAATCCACCTATTTGCGAATGTCTCGTTTAAATATTCCCAAACCGTAGAAACGCCTGTCTACAATTGCAGTGACGTATCGCTTAATGATGTGCAGACAGGTGTGGACCTATCAGGTAGTCTTCCACCATGCCCGCCTAGACATTCATCGAGAAGCGATCCTGGCGTTTATGTGTGCATTAAACACGCGATCTTGGCTAACCAAAGCCTCATCCGTAAACAAAACAAGCGCAGGAAACCTATCCAGTATGTCCACTTTCGCCAAAAACTGTCAATAGTATTTACTGCGTAAATTATTAGGGTTTATTAACACCCAGGTTGGGTAAATTTAAAATAAGTACACCAGTCTCAATCAGTGGTTCTTCTGCGTCACCGGATCTTCCCTTATCTTGCGAGTTCAGCTATTGACTGCACTGCTGAACATGCTGCGGCGTGGTATCTATCACAATGGCCTAAGCATCTCGTGCACCTACAACACTCCTGGGGATTGTGGAATTATTGTGTGCTGCATAACACGTGATGGAACCCGTGGGCTGCAAATGCCGTAGTTGAATGCCTATTCTTATATCCGGCTGCTCGCCAGGTTGTACTCCTCATCGCTATCGTCGTATATATTCCTATGTCTATATACTTTAATTTTTCCCCCCCACTTCCTAGTGTAGGCCACGAAGGCCGTCGTCTTAGGTAAACCCCGTTTTACTTGTAATTCCTGTGTCGTTAGAGCCCCCCCCTCTAACATATAAACTATTATATTTCTATACGAATATAGCTAACACCAAAACCCGCTTTATGAAGAAAAATCGAACTCTATCTAGTAACTGTAGATCTGCCTCTCCTAATTTCTCCCATATAAGTGATATACCAAATGTTGCTATTGGTTCTACTTTAATCTTGAAAAGGGCGGACGCGGTATGTATTGACAACATTTGCGGGTTTTTAATTGCTGCTGCCGCTCGAATGGCTTTTCCTACTCTGCTTTCAATATGTTTTCAAAAACTGCTACCATTTGACATTATAGTGACCTCTAAATAGGTGAATTTATTTACAAAATTTATTATATTACCCCTGGCTCCAAGAACATCGTCTTTCGCCAATTGACCTCCTCTTTGAAATTTTTACTGCTACTGCCTTTTGCCAGTTAATACTACGTCCCATCTCGTCCATAAAATCGATTAGCCGTTCCAGTCCCTGCTTAACCCTAAATAAACTCCTGCCATAAATCGCAATGTCATTTGCATACATTAGTGTATTTGCCCACTCTCGGGTTCACCCCTGCCTCACGCGGTTAGGTAGCCCTCCCAATAGTACCAAAAAAAGCAACGGGCTAAGTCCGTCTCCTTGGGCCACGTCTGTAGTTTGCTTTAGTCTTCCCACAATCCCTATACCGTTGTTCATGTATACTGTAGTCTCCCCAAGAATGGTACTTAAAAGTTTTAGTAAACGATACGGAACTCCCTCCAAGGCTAACTTTTCTATAATCCTACTTTGTGGCGCTAAGTCAAAGGCAGCTTTAAGATCTATAAATATTGCGTATAACGGTCTTCTCGGTTCTGATAGAGTTTCCCAAATTTCAGGGGCAGGGCCGTATGGGTCAACTTCGACCTTCTGAACCCATGTTGTTCTTCTGGTATTGCGTTTCTGGTTTCGAGGAAATGCTCTAGTCTATCAGATATTATCCCCGAGAAAATTTTATAGAGGCAACTCTTAAGTGTTATTCCCCTCCAAGATCCCGGCTCAGTTTCTATGCCTTTTCCTTTTGGTATGGCAATCAAGGTATCCTTCTTCCACGCTTTAGGTATTTCCCCGGATTAAATGCTCGTTTCTTATCATATCGTTCCCGGCAGCTTTGCCTCTAGGCCCCCTTTCAATTGCCCTGACAACGTCTTTGATTGCGACTGGTTGAATTACCCATTCCCGTGCAAGTTCTGTTTCCTCGCCCCAAGGCCCGTTGAATAATGTTATTTCTTTTGGGGTAGTATCGGCAGTCTGCAGCACACTAGCAAAGTGCTTAAATTATCGCCCAGTCTTCACTGGGCACTGCCGTCTTCTTTTCTGTTTTAGCCACTTGTGCGGTTGTTTCTCTGCTTCTTGCAACAGCGCCCACTCCTGGCTTTCCCAATATTTTGTTTCTCTTCCTTGTATGCCGTTTGTGTCATTTTCTTCACCATACTTGCAAACGGCCTTAATAAAGGAAAAATCTTCACATATTATCTAGTTAGTCTGTTGGCATCTTTCGCTGCTCTACACCGCTCCTTCCCTAAATGATGTATTTTCTCCCAAGAAGTTAGATCCTCTATGTTTCCGTCAGTGGCGAAAACGTCAATTACTGACGCCCCAGTACCACATTTAAAAGTATTTAGGCCTGGCTCGCTGACTAACCAGCATCCTATCTCCGTTATATTATCCAAAAATACTTTAGTTCGTTCTAGATTACCCCTATCCAACATCGCATTGAAATCCCCCGCTAGAATCATCGGTGCCTTTCTCGGCACCGCTTCAACTCCAAGCACAATACGCTCTGTCATGACTTCAGTGGACTCTATACCTGCCGGTTTAACGTAGGCTGCCACAATTTCAACCTCCCTCGACGCTATTGCTACTAAGTTTTCGGCTATTATTCCTATTGCCATCTCTCTAATTTCTGCTCTCGTGAATACTAACCCCCCACCTCCTCCCTTGGCCTACCCCGTCCCTCACCTTTATGTGCTAGTGCGTGATATCCGTAGAAGCCCCCCAAAAAGAAAGGTTCAAGCGCCCAAGTTTCCGTCAATATTAGAATATCCACTCCTCGAAGTGCCTCCATGCCTAACAGATCTAATACGCCATGCCCTTCGCAGCTCCACAGCACTACTTTGATAACCGGTGTAAGCGTTTCTCGATTGCAGGAGGGGATATTGTTTCTTACGTTCTCTTGTGGAGTCCAAATGTTTGTATTCGGTGCACTCGTGTTCATATTCTGATTCTTGGGCTCAGTCTCTCCCGGGCGTCACTGAGTCTTTGCTCCCCGGGCCGTGATGCTCTTTTTATTGCCATTATTTCTATCTGTTAGGAGTACCGCAGTTTCTTTTACATTGCCACGGAGTGCTAGCTGGATCGATTCAGCAGGCGAGAATGCGTCCACTGAGCTCTGTTGAGGCTGTGCCATTGCCCCGCTTACTGCGCATATGACTACAGGCAGTACATTTTCTAAAACCTTTGAGATAACCGTCGTTATGGTGTCTTGTTTGATTGAAAACAGTCTGTGGAGCACTTTTTCAACGATACTGTCTGTTGATGGTACTGCGTAAATGGTAGTCACTAGGCCGTAGAATTTGAATTCGTTGAGGCCAATAAGATGCAGCCCTTCGTCGACCAATGTCATTTGCACGGTAGCGGAACTAGCGTAATGCTCGCAAAAGATCGCTCGGTTAACGAAGCAAGGTGGCTTAGTGGCAAAGCCTTTGCCTTGCGTTGCGGAAGGGGTGGGTTCCAGACCCAGACCGGTCACTCTTAAATTGGTTTTCATGGTTTCCAATTTAGACAAAGTAAATGCCGGAGTGCATTAATAATCTGCCATGACATGAAGAAACCGTACACGGCCATTAGCCTTATGGAATAACTTTAAAAAAATCTTAAAGGCTCTTTTGCATTTGCTGTCTTCGTCATCCATGGCCGTCCAGTGTCGTAGTAGCGGCAATGGAACGACTCCTTTTTTAAGGTTTCAGATACGCAGAATACACATGCGTCACTAGCAGCCTGCGTGACAAGTGAAGGGCTCACAAACCCACTAAACCCGGATTGCTCCTCACCGTCCCAGGCTCGGTAATGCTTGGCATTTCTTCAAAGCCATGGAAAAAACGTCCCTGCCATTTCTACTTAGTTAAGTCATGTCTTTCTGCATATTTACATGCATCCAGATAGGGGGCTTATGCCAAATGTACACCGTCCTAAAGGGGTTCTTTCAGTTCATGCAGCAATTGCTCCTTTCGGGATACAGATAGCACCCATAGCCACATACGGCATTTCACTAATATGGGATAAGTTGGGAGTAGGCGAATTGCGTTTAATTGATGGGGTAAGGTTTTTCTTTTTATAAAGTGTTTTTGCGCTTTCGAATACATGCAGGAATATAATTGTTCACGTTTTGGAGGGTGGCCCGCTGCTGACGGAAGACCTACAAAAACGATGTAATCTGACGAAAACGTGCGCCTTTGAAGTTTATATGGGAAACCAAAATTAGTGAGGTGAACATAGGTATTTATGGAACAGCAGCAATGACGACCACTGAATGGCGGGGTAGCGGGGTAAAAGATCGACATCTAACTACGACCTTTGCAGCTCACGGATTTCATTACGTTCTGTGCAACGTGGAGGCTTTCCATGAATCACAGGATGAATGTCAATGCAAACAATGCTGGAGCAAATGTGATCGATACCACGCCGCGGTATGCCCGGCGGTTAGGTCTATAGCAGAAATAGCAAAGCGCTAGATTGTTGAAGTCTCGAAACATCTTGATGTAACATAAACACATTTACCCAGTTTAGGTGTTAATAAAACAAATATATATCAACCATATCGTAGCATTTTTAGTAAATCGTGCGTGAGTTAGGTATTCTAAGCTTAAAACAAATGTGTCTGTGATCACTCATAGTCTCCGCCTCCTCCGCGACGCGCCATTCCCCCATCATATAAAACACCCATTCGCTGACCAGCGTAGGGTCTATAAAAGAGTAGCAGTCATTCCATCATTAGGTACTTGGAGACCCCCACAGCTACCAATTCTTGTAGAAAAAGTGCCCTCTTCGATGTGGACCGGCTCCCCCAGGTCGTGCTCGCGGCATTAAAGTCCCCGGTGATAACCATTTTTCCTTCTTCTTTCTCTTCGAGTTTGCCTAGGAACCCTTAAAATTCCCCCATATCCTTATTGGGTTAGAAATAGCAGCTATAGAAAACTGGCACTCCATCAACTTCAACCGAGGTGGACCCTTGACCTTACCCACTGCCCCTAACTGCCAAGCCCTGTTTAGAGCCTGTCCACCATATCGCGACGTCTGCCTCCGCATCGAATATCCTCACTCTTCCGCCTGGTGATTGGTAGATTTGGCTCGGAAAACAGGCAGAGGCCAACGCGCTGCTCGCGTGTTACTACCTCGAGCATATCATGAGCAGCCCTACAGCGGTTTAGATCTCTTGGATGATCTTCAACATCTTAGGCGGATTTAAGACTCTCCCGTACGACCGTCCAGTCGCCTTCAAGATTACGAACGACCGTCGTGCCCTTCTCCTTATGCGTTTTCCCCATCTTTTGTTTTCCCTTATTTGGTTTTTACTCCCCCGCTGTCTCCCTCTGGTGCTTTCTCAAATTCCTTTTAGAGACCCCTGTTTCCTTCGGCGCCTTCCCTTTAGGACTACCTAAGTTTCTACACCTTCTCTTTGTAGGAGGGACAAGCCATGCTGTCCACGAGATGCCCATCCACCCCGCAAACGTGGCATTTCGGCACCTCCGCTCTCTAACCATGTGGTCCGGACTGCCATGGTAAAGCAGGCGCTGTGGTAAAGCAGACATTCCTTGCAGCCTCGCTCTCCTTGCAGTCTAGAGCTTTGTGGCCCGGTTTCTGGCATTTAAAGCAGTTAGGGGGCCTCAGCCAACCCTCAGGCCTGCACCACTTTGACCCGAGTTTTAAGGTTTTATGGACCAGAAGGTCCCGTGTCACCGTCATTGGTACCACCACTATGGAATATCATACCTCCGCTCTTTAAAGCTTTGGTTCACTTGCTCTAATCGTAACCTCCGTCGGCAAATGGAGGACATTCCTAAGAGCCGCCTGATCTCTCTCCTCACCCAAGGAGGGTCGATCCTCGATAGTGCAACAAGTGCGGGTCGCCATCGAGTCTCGGCGGTCGACCTGCACTTTTGTATGTTCTCGAATAGATGCTACCAGCGCCTTCCCCGCGCCCTCTTGGTGCTCCCCCAGCCGATTGATAAGGTCTCCCTGTTTGTTCTAGATACACGCGCGCACGCTTGCGCGCGCGATCTAGAACCCCGCAATATTCGTTTGGTCTGACATAGGCTCTCAGCCCCTGGAGGGTGTCTGCAGAGGTTTTACCGTCTTCTACTTTTACCCTTAGCGTGTTTCGCACTTCCCGGTCTCCCCGATTTTCAGATTCCCGGCTGACATTGTCAGAGAGCCTCGTGCACATCTCCAAATCTACTGCCGTCGTCGGTCTTTCTGCAGCAGATTTATATTGCTTTCCTCGTTTGCGACTATTACTCCCACGACCAACAGGCGTTGAACTGCCGCCGTCTCCCCTGAATCGTCGATGAGCTATATGGCTGCACTATTTTTAAGCACTACGGCTTTTCCGGCGTCCAATCCGTCTACCATTAAAAACTTTTTATTTCAGACCTTCTGCTCTCCACGATGAAGCTCCTTACCCCGTCGTCAACGTTCCATATGTGCGCATTGCTCTTAGTTGCGCCTACCGATGCTGTCAGTGTAGCTGCCAGTTTGTCTCCGCCGCATGTACGCGGCCTGTCAACTTTAAAGAAGCCGTTAATAGCCACCACCGAAGTGACGGCTTTCAAAATGTCTTCCTCGGTTGTCTGCGGGGGCAGCTGCTTGATCAGCAGTTTTTTTCTCCCAGACTAACCTTATCAACTACGGTCTCATTTGTGAGGGCGTCTTCCAAAGCCCTTGTAGCGCCTCATGCTTCCAGACATCAAGCTTCTGCTGAAGCCCAGGACAGCTCCGCAGGAGGCGGTCCCACTCTCCCCGCAGTCCCGAGCAGTGTCCTCCTCCTAACCGCACCGACGGCAAACCTTGCCGGCCGCCATCTCATCGAGCGCAAGTCCGCCTGGCGTTTTGGCCGTCGACAGTTTTAACATATTGGAAGGCGTGTCTACGTGTTGGTTTAACAGTCATGCTCTTGCCTCCCTATAATTTGGCGAACTGGAATGCATTGGGCGACTGATTTTTGGGGTTCAAAGTAGCGCTTACCATTACGAGGTATACCGGACGCCTTCGGAATCAGACACATGTAGGAGGATGTGTTGGGGGATTTTAAACAAAGTACGAAGGTTGGTTTCTATCTTCTATCACGTGAGGCTTGGGGTTGATGCCCCAGAGTGCAACTCCGCGAAGCCCTCTGTCGGCCTTGGAGTCCGCCGGTAGCCGGTGTCTTCAGTGATGGTCGTAGCGACAGACGCTCCCAGCCCAAGAATGGTTTTCTCAAGACAGATCGTCACATCATCCTCTTTTTTTGTTCTCACAAGGTCTCACAATGCTGAGACAATGTCTGTCCCATCGGCAACGGCCGAATGGCTGTAGGAGTCTTGTAATCACAGCCTGTACAACCTGCATAGTAGCTGCATCTCCTGAGTTGTTGGGGTTTAGGATGCCAACTGTCAAGTAACGGCCCTACGCCAGCCGAAGCCGCCAGAGGCCCCAGAGTCCCCAGGACCACCGAAGTACCAGGCGGTTGTTGAAGCAATTGGTACAACGATGGAAACTATGAGCGCAATTCTGACAAAGTACCAAGCAAGATGTCTTAGTGGCCAAAGTCTTTTGCCTTGAATTCGGGAAAGCCTGGGTTTGAGACCCAGACCGGCCACTCCTAAATTGGTTTTCATGGTTCTTTATTGAAAAACAAGGTAAATGCCGGAGTGGAATGAAAAAAACGACTATAAGACGAGACTATAAAATCTAAAAAAAACGGGGAGCACAGATGTCTCAACTAAAAGGGATAGTGCATTAACATCCACCCCCCCCCCCCTTGAGATAAAACAAAGCCCTGAGACCATCTTCGGGGTCACTAGCAGACCCCGTTGTGCCACTGGGAGATGAAAGCGTCTGGCCATAGGCCTCCGTGCCCAGAAAAGGCCCGGTAGACCAGTCGAGTCTGGTGGTGTGCTGCATTTGCCTGCCCCTCGTGACCACCACACCGTTGCATATTTGTATCTATGGGGATCCGTGTATGAAGCAATGCACAAAGCAGTCTTGTGGACGTTAAATCTGGGCTGAGGTTCGGCCCAAAAAGTATCTAAATCAGTGAGGTTTGCAATTCCGAGAAGAGGTGGTTTTAGGTGGGTATTAGATCGAATCTCATACTCTCCCACGGCGCTTAGTCTCACACTACCCTCTACTGTCATCAGAGAGCGGATTTTTTTTCAACTTTAAAAAGAAAGTTATTATTTCCAAATTGAAGTGCTGAATGTTCATTAGCTGAACATATAAAGTCCATGTTGGATAGTTGTGGGCGAAAATGTAGTTTTCGTGACCGTGAAAGCCTGCGTTTTCTATCTTTAGGAACTTTCCTCTCCTCTGTCAGCAACTTAATGATCTTGGAATTTGAGTGCTTGATGTGGCGCTCTGGCCCCAAAATAAAGCGGTGAATGCTAGTTGCTACACGAGCAATGTGTTCCGAATTCTCAAGACGATTGATATCTAGGATGTTCTGCTTGTGACTAAGTATACTAAGTCCATCCGAGGCAACTATATAACTATAGTAAACAAATCGCCGGAAGGAGTGCACTAGGAACTTAGTGTTGTAGGTGGACTTTTCTGAGCAACATTCGCTATATTGTATTGTGGAGCTGAATGGACATTTAGTCGTAAATTGTATTGGCCAACTGGCAGACACTGCTATGCCCAGTGAACAAATTAAAAGTAGGGTAACGTCAGCATACACAGAGATGTGGCGGACAGCACTTATGCAGAAACCTAGTTTAAAGGAAGTATACGGGAATATTAAATCGGAAAGGGGTGAAGTAGCATGGTTATATGATAATACAAGAGGCAGCGGGCTGTTAGCGGATGCGAACGCCGGTATGTTAGACACGAGGGTGCAGCGAAATTGCTACGAGGAATTAGAAACAACGATGTGTCGGATATGCGGTAAAAGAGAAGAAACGATAGATCATCTAATTAGGGAGTGTGAACAATTGGGAGGGACTAGGGATCTAAAATTACGGGAAGCGCTATAATTAGGTAATATCCCGATGGAAGGTGCTCAACACATAAAGGCAAAAAACGCGGGATTACAACATAGATAATCAATAGCTGCAGCGTTATACGCCTCTGATATAAAAGGGTGATATGTACACACACTTATCAAGCGAATAAATCAATCAATAATCTACTTGTGTATCAAGTTTAAGATGATGACATCAGGTGACATACTAGCTACGAATATCTAGAAAATATTGTGAGTCATACTACGAATTACATATTTACACCGTAGTTGACCATAAAGATGGCGCATAATTTTAGCCTCTCTCCAATGCATTGGCAGCTCTGCGCATATTCTACAGGTTATGAGCAATTGAAATTTTTGCGCCAGTCACGTGAGTAAACGTAATAGTCTATTATTAGATCTGGTGATGGTATTTGAATCGTGGAGATATGTTAGTCATACTTTTAGACATGGCCACGACGCGGTCTAGCGTCTGTGCAACGTTTTGCCCGCAAAGCGACTGCGCTTTACAGGAAAGTCAATTTTCCTATTGAGAGTGGGAATCTCAGTCGGTGTGTCTTTTTCCCGGAAAACGAACGAGTTGCACCGACGGCGCTGCTATTGGTGGCATCAACGCCCGCAACTTCAAATCCCCGGAATTCTTCCAATCACACGCTCAAGGTCTTCTTGCACTCAATTTACTTTTGTCCCTTTTGTCCCTGCCAGTGTTGTCTGCGTAGCAATATATTTTTAGATGAAGACGATTCTGTCGTTCCTCTGCAACGCGACGATGTTCGTATTATTTTACTGCTTATATAAAAAGGCATTTTGCACCAGCTCGATGCTGTGGAGCCGAGTTTAGCAGCTTCTGCTTTTCTATTTTATGGCTCAAATCCGCCATCCAAGCTATAACTCGATCTTTTCGTCGCGTACGCCTTCGCCATCTACAACCTTAGTGCACTAAAATAGGTTCTCGTCGCGTGGAAAATATTTCTACATCTAATCTCTTTGTTGTACATGTATCACTTATGTATACATATACTGTAGAGCTGTTATACTGATCTCCTGTGTGAGCCCCATTCTAAAAATACGGGTATCTTGGCCTGCATGAACGTGTGCAAAAGTACTCTTAAAAGACTGCACTGAAGGTTTTTAAAGTGCGCTTTATTTACAATATCTCATGTGTACATATAATTTCTTATTTTACGCCCCGTGTTACCTAAATCATACACCTACGTTTTAATTTAATAATAATAGTAAAAACAATAATAAGCCAGTAAATCATATATTTTTAGCATGTTTAGGGATCTGGTCGAGATATAAATATTTAGTGGTCGTTTGATAAAGCTCTCGCGATAGTTGTATTTCATTGTCTTTGTGGATAATTTTGTTTTATTATTAACACCCAAACTGGGTAAATGTGTTTATGTTACATTAAAATGTTTCGAGACACCAACAATCTAGCGTTTTGCTAGTTTTGCTAAAGACCTAACCGCCGGGGATACCCCAGCATGGTATCGATCACATTTGCTCCAGCATTGTTTGCATTGACATTTATCCTGTGGTTCATGAAAACCCTCCACGTTGCACAGAATGTGATGAAATCCGTGAGCTGCAAAGGCGATAGTTAGATGTCGATATTTTACCCCGCTACCCCGCCATTCAGTGCTCATCATTGCTGCTGTTCCATAAATACCTACGTCCACCTCACTAATTTTGGTTTCTCAGTTCCGCATATAAACTTCAAAGGCGCACGTTTTCTTCAGATTACATCGTTTTTGTAGATCTTCCGTCAGCAGTGGGCCACCCTCCCAGACGTGAACAATTCTATTTCTGTGTGCTATGGGTGCTATCTGTATACCGAAAAGAGCAATTGCTGCATGAACAGCATATGTGGCCATTTAGTTGCCGCAGCTGCGATGGTGGCCTTCCTGACCCTCTCCTGGGTGTGTGATCGAAAACTGCTACCGCTTGTTGATAAGGTTATACCTGGGTATGTAAATTTGTTTACAAATTTAATTTCTGTCCCCCTGATATGGATCACGTCACCCCTGGTCATACGGCCGCCTCTTTGGAATTTCATAGCTACTGTCTTCCCCAGTTAACCTTCAAGCCCTTTTCATCCATGAATGTAACTAGTCGATTCATGGCTTGTTTCACCCTGAAAAGGCTGCCACCAAAGATGACCCCATCATCAGCGTACAGTAAGATTCTGGCCCACTCTTGGGTCCAGCCCACCCTTATCCACTCTGGTAGTCCACTCAAAAGTACGAAAAACAGCAATGAACTCAGTCCATCGCCCTGTGCGACACCTGTGGTTTGAGCCACCTCCCCCGCAATCAGCACCGTGTTCTGCTTTAACATATTAATAAGTAACCTCACAACTGCTTCCGGCACTCCCGATTTTGCCAGCTCTTCAACTATTTTATCCCTTGGTGCTATGTCAAATGGTGCCTTTAAATCTACAATCACCGCATATATACAACTTTTCGGCCTGAACAGCGTTTCCCAGATTTCCTAGCAGCTCCCGAATTGCTGAGCGAGTTGATTTTCCTTTCCTAAATCCATGCTGCTCCTCCGGTATTACCCCCCGCTCCTCCACTGACCCCAGTCTCCTAGCTATTATGCCCAAGAATGTTTTATACGGACAGCTTTTTATTGCTATTCCCCTCCAAGCTTCTGGTTCAGTTTCTACTCCCATTCCTTTTGGAATGACTATTAAAGTCGCTTTCCTCCAGGCCTCTGGAAAAGGCTCCTTGTTTAAACATTGCCAGCATGGCGCGAGAATTAGGGTATCTTTCATGTGTTCATTTCGTATCAAGTCTTTCCCGTGCGCTTTCCCCCGTGGTACTCTGTCTATTCTATTACTTCCCTAAGTGAGATTTCCCTCCTTATCCAAACCCTCGCTTCCTCCGTTGTCTGATCCGACGGGCCTTTGTATTCTAGCGGCGCTTTCGGAGTTGCGTCCGACCCGGCCAATATTCGCCTGAAATGTTTGACTAACCTACCCGTCTCTACGGAACTCTGTCTTCCCCCCTCTTCCATCCTTCTTCAGCCATGTATGTGGACGTTCGTCAGCCTCCCTTATTGCTACCAACTCTTTCTTTTCCCAGTGCTTTTTCTTCTTCTCCTTATACGCTTATTTAACCAACTGTTTAACCAACGCTGCCAACGGCCTCATTAACGGGACGGTCTTTACATATTCTCGCGTCAGCCTACTAGCTTGCTTGGCTGCCCTGCTCCGTTCATTAAACCAGGGTCTTCCGTTTCTCTCCTGTGGCGGCAGCATTCTATTTCTGTGTGCTATGGGTGCTATCTGTATACCGAAAAGAGCAATTGCTGCATGAACAGCATATGTGGCCATTTAGTTGCCGCAGCTGCGATGGTGGCCTTCCTGACCCTCTCCTGGGTGTGTGATCGAAAACTGCTACCGCTTGTTGATAAGGTTATGCCTGGGTATGTAAATTTGTTTACAAATTTAATTTCTGTCCCCCTGATATGGATCACGTCACCCCTGGTCATACGGCCGCCTCTTTGGAATTTCATAGCTACTGTCTTCCCCAGTTAACCTTCAAGCCCTTTTCATCCATGAATGTAACTAGTCGATTCATGGCTTGTTTCACCCTGAAAAGGCTGCCACCAAAGATGACCCCATCATCAGCGTACAGTAAGATTCTGGCCCACTCTTGGGTCCAGCCCACCCTTATCCACTCTGGTAGTCCACTCAAAAGTACGAAAAACAGCAATGAACTCAGTCCATCGCCCTGTGCGACACCTGTGGTTTGAGCCACCTCCCCCGCAATCAGCACCGTGTTCTGTTTTAACATATTAATAAGTAACCTCACAACTGCTCCCGGCACTCCCGATTTTGCCAGCTCTTCAACTATTTTATCCCTTGGTGCTATGTCAAATGGTGCCTTTAAATCTACAAACACCGCATATATACAACTTTTCGGCCTGAACAGCGTTTCCCAGATTTCCTAGCAGCTCCCGAATTGCTGAGCGAGTTGATTTTCCTTTCCTAAATCCATGCTGCTCCTCCGGTATTACCCCCCGCTCCTCCACTGACCCCAGTCTCCTAGCTATTATGCCCAAGAATGTTTTATACGGACAGCTTTTTATTGCTATTCCCCTCCAAGCTTCTGGTTCAGTTTCTACTCCCATTCCTTTTGGAATGACTATTAAAGTCGCTTTCCTCCAGGCCTCTGGAAAAGGCTCCTTGTTTAAACATTGCCAGCATGGCGCGAGAATTAGGGTATCTTTCATGTGTTCATTTCGTATCAAGTCTTTCCCGTGCGCTTTCCCCCGTGGTACTCTGTCTATTCTATTACTTCCCTAAGTAAGATTTCCCTCCTTATCCAAACCCTCGCTTCCTCCGTTGTCTGATCCGACGGGCCTTTGTATTCTAGCGGCGCTTTCGGAGTTGCGTCCGACTCGGCCAATATTCGCCTGAAATGTTTGACTAACCTACCCGTCTCTACGGAACTCTGTCTTCCCCCCTCTTCCATCCTTCTTCAGCCATGTATGTGGACGTTCGTCAGCCTCCCTTATTGCTACCAACTCTTTCTTTTCCCAGTGCTTTTTCTTCTCCTCGGCCTCATTAACGGGACGGTCTTTACATATTCTCGCGTCAGCCTACTAGCTTGCTTGGCTGCCCTGCTCCGTTCATTAAACCAGGGTCTTCCGTTTCTCTTCTGTGGCGGCAGCATCGCAGACCTCAATAAGCCCACCAGACGGCGTTCATAGGAATCTACCTGGATTACCCCTGGCACCGGAAGTACCCCGCTAAGTCCTTGTAATAGGACGTTGCCGTTAAGCTTCTTCCCTGAGCCTTCCCTCCTCCCTCGTTCTTGAACACTGCCTCTAATTTTCACCCGGATACCCATAGGTATATGTTTTCTGAGTCCCGCACCTTCCTGTGAAGGGTTGTCGTCCCCTGTAAATTGTATGTCACTTCTGTCTATATCGGTTGCAAATATATCAATAACTGATGTCCCGGAGTGGCATTCAATGTGCACACATTTGCCCTGTAAACTACCCAACAGCCGATCTCCTCCAGTAGCAAAACCACCGTTCGTTCCGAGTCAATCCTGCCTAATCTCGCGTTAAAAACCCCTCCTCTTTGTGGATAATCAGATATGGCTATCCGCATCGGCGATGGACTATACGCCTAAAGGCCGCTAAGTTATGCAATGTGTAATATCGCGTCACTGTCACCCACTTGTCACGTCTCCGGCACGCATGACTGTGGCACCATGTACAAACACATATATATATATATATATATGATGATTGATTTATTGTTCGCTTGGCATGTATACCAAAATACACATGTCACCCTTTCATATCAGGGGCGCTTAGAGCGGCAGCATATATACATATATATCTGGGTGTCTGCATACGTGTGGATGTGCTGTTTCATGGCTGTTGCAGCATGGGAATATATATCTAGATATGTGTGTATAGGCGTTCATATGGAAACTCGTAGAGGTGACTACATGTTGTCTGTGTTTGCTTCTAGGCGACGATGTGTTTATGCGCATTGAGTAACTTTTTAGTGTCATACATTGTGTGTCATCGGAATGATGGTTTATTCAATTAACCTGGACAGTTGCTCCTGGCTGAGTGACGTAATGTGTTTTCGTATTTGTTACTTAATTTTATATTAGGACAACTGTTTATTACCTTAGCAAAATGACTGGCTTTTCAAGTTTAGTTTCTATGTTTTCTAAATTCCCTTCTAATTAACATTAACACAGTGGTCAGCACTACAGACCAATCGGACGGGTTTTTCTACAGTATGATCAATGGTCATATTGTTGTCAGACAGTAAGCATCGTATAGCCCATATAAGCCCATATTGATAGTAACTTTCTACACGATATTCTTTTTTTTTTAGTTTTAGTGTGACTGTTGCTGAGTTTCTTATTTGGCTTTATATTAATTACCACGGCCCTCCTCATTTGATTTGCAACATAATTGACGTGTGATTGCCAAGGTAGGATACTCGAAATTATTATTCTTAGATATTTTATCGTAATGGGTCGTTCGGTTGAGGGGCAGTGACAATGCATAGAGCTGGTTATATCGAAATGATTGTGTAGTTGTATAGAATTCACGTGCGCTATAGGCGGACGACTTCGAAGTTCAAACTGTATGAACTTAGTTTTGCTGTGATTTATTACAAGTACGTTTTGTTTCATCCACGTCCCGATAGTATGTAAGCTTTGTTCTATGTGTTGCGTATTCTCAAGTGACTGTTGTGTATTGATATGCGCTGTGTCATCTGCGTACACGCATTTAATAAAGCAGTTTTGTATTCGAAAGAAATCGTTGCAATATAAGCTGTTGAAAAGGGGACCCATCACACTTCCTTGAGGGACGGCAAAAGATCTCAAGGTAATTTCGGAAGACTCGTTTTTAAACACGTATGTCTGTTTTCTGTTCTTTAGATATGCTTCTATTACGGTTAGCGTTTTTGCAGTGATGCCTATGAGTTGTGTTTTTATGTAATAAGCTGCAATGTGGAATGCTGTCGAACGCCTTAAACAAATCTAAAAACACACCCACTGGTCTGTTACTCTTATCTATCTCTTGAGCTAGTGTTTCAAAAGATAGATAATAGCAAAATGCCGCACTTGTGTACTTTTATACTTGCTATTAACAAATACTGCCACGTCATCTGCTCGGCTTGTAGATTCGGGCGAGAAATACCCGAGGTAGCCCGTCGTTTCTGAGGCCACACATCTGGTCTTGGCGAACCCACGTTTCCGTGAAGACAAGAGCGTCGTATTTGGCAGCTGAGAGAGCATACCGAAAAGCATCTCTAAATTGGCTGATAAGCTTTTATGTTAAATAAATATATTCTAAATATTGTACTGGCTTCTTGTTTTGTTATAATATTAAAGAGATAATGTGTTCCATTTTTGCAGTTTCCTTCCACGCATATGCGACCCTTCTAAAAATAAAAAAACAGTCAAAAATAACTTACAATAGGGCAATGAAGGTACACCAATAGTTGAAACTAACAAATTGTACTGCAGTATTATAACCATATCTTCTCACCCCAGATATCCATCCGCATATAGTTATGTTCCAGAAATTGGTTGTTAACCAATAAGTACTTGAGCTAAAGCTATGTAGGTGCATTATTATTTAATAAGACAGTCATAATGGCAAAGGTATATGGGTAGTAAACGATATGTGCGATTAACTAGGAATATTACCTTTGTAGATGAAGTAATTACATAAATACACTTTTAGCTGGCTAATTCAGGGTTAACTAATATTTAATTAGTTATTTTGAGATACTTGAAAGCTAATCGAAAAGGTGCCCTAAAATGTAATAAGTATTGTATATATGTATATAAATACACTACTATGTTGTTCGTTGCTCGAGCTGTTCTGCCTTTTGCCTCAACATTTTCTACTTGCTTGGTTTGGTTGGTGTCGGTTTTTTACCAATTTTATTTTAACTGCCGGACCTATCTCATGTTTTTCTTTTAAATGTTTCTAGTTCATTAATGTTTCTAATTTGCTTTTCCTCGCCTCCCTTTACCGTACAATTGTGAATATTGATTCGAAATGTGATATCGTATGATTTTTTTAGAGAACTGCATGTTTTTTAAGTTGGTACAATTTTGGCGCAAGATATGTGGCAGCTGCGATGGTGCAATTGTTGTTACAGTTGCTGCTGCTGATAGTTTTCTTGTTTGGGAAAACGTTCTGACTTGTGAGCGGCCTTTTCCTGTCGTCAATGCGAATTATTTTCTTTGGCATTAGCTGTAACAATAATGGCGCTGTTTGGCTTTGTGTAAAAAACTCGTTTAGCTTCCTTGATGTTGTCCAGACCAGCCGCGGCAATCAGCTGGTTAACTAACTGCATGGTGATTGTTGATGGCTCTTTGGCTGGTTGAATACATTGTCTAACTTGCCGACTTTCTAGTAAATCAAAACATTAATGCAGGTTTAGTGTGTTAACAATACTCAATACTTGTTCGATATCTGATAAATTGATCTACCACTCCTCAAAAGATTCGCAACGCCGTTTCACGCACAAAACATATACTCCTAAGCAAAATGTTTTTAAACGCTTGGAACTTGCCTAACCGGATGCATCGTAATGGTTCAACGTCACTACGGCATTTACCCTAAAAAGTCAGCTTGTTACATTCGTATGTATACAGTTCCTACATTTCTTGCACAGACTGGTTGCACTTTATGAATCGACAAAAGACCAAGCAAGGCATCGTGGCCAACTCATAAGCGGCAACATGGTGCTTAGAAGTTTAATACATGAAACTATCATGAACTGCCACATTCAAGGCTACACCCACGCAATGTACGATCAACTCATGGGCATTGATAAAATTATGTCGTACAGCATAGACCGTAAAGATACTGCACCGTAATCGAGATTCGTAAGAGTTAATCAATTCAGGCGTGAGAACAAAAACACATACCTGGCTGGCATGGGTACAGCGAACGACAGGTAGCTATTTGTCTAGAAACGCTGGATAAAGAGACAAGGTAGTAGTTTGTCAAGTAGTGACAAAAATCTCACATAAGTTAATCAAGCGTTACCAGGATTCAACTGCTTGAAACGCTCACGCCGTAAAACGTTAATTATAGAAGTAAAAGGCACACCAAGCGCATCAATGCGCTAAACTTAAAGGTGCCGGCCGCATTAAATGTACTTGTGTGTTTCGAACTAGTTGCGGCCTACTTAGGCTATTCATTATACGTGCGGCAAAAGCACTCTCTGTATATAATTATCGCGTAAGGAATTTAGAGCTAAATAGTGAACTCTGAAAAGCTACTCAAATCATTATTTTAAAGTTAACTATTTTGGCTTTAATCCTATTCGGAGAGTTTATTACACAAGAAAAGTCTCAATCACTTAGTAAAGCCAGAAAGCTTCAGACATTTTGTAAATAAAAAACGAGCGTGAAACTTGAGCTTGAAACTACTATGCGGATAATGCTACGGTATGCTATAGCTGAACCAGCATCATCAGAAAAGCTCTTAGGAAAGCAGGAAGTTCCTTTATACCTGATTCCCCGCAAAAGACTACTTCGAGAGATAAAAATGTCTCAAATGGCAATACTAAGCAGCAGGGCACGCTGAAACATTCGTACGATAGAAGCACCCGGGAAAAACGTATTGTTTTTGTGTCTGACTTGGAAAAGCTGGGTTTTATAGCAACTACTATACAACTTATATACTTTTAAGGTACTAAAAATCACGGTATGATCTTATATTGCAAAACATGTGCAGGACACGACAGGTTATCGTCAGGATTTAATTAATAATAATTAATGTTTCCGAATAACAGATTTATTAATTTGTTGTTTATTATCAGTGACGATGATCATCCCGCTTGTAATGAATGAATGAATTGTTTATTAACTAATATTTGGTTTATGCACATATGAGCTACAGCGCTCCTAAATAACTTTCATCAGCGATATTGCTTTGGTACACTGTTGGAGAAGATACAGATCACATAATTTGCCGCATAGGTTGCATTCACACTCGGTTGATATCTCATGCCACCCACTTCGTATACATATCTTCATATGAAATCCATGCATTGCAAACCCAGTAACGAAGTATCTGTTTCTACAACATGGGCTCTTCCAGTAATTTGTAGTCATCGCTCTAGTCTCATAAAAACGTAGATTCTCAAAGGCCTCCGTTCTCGGTAAAGCATACGTTGCCTTGAGCTCCCCACAAAGAGTGGTGTCGAGGCCAACAGATGCACAAGCCGATTGCGGCTAGTGCGGTGGACTACTAGCACTATTTTTAGAAAACTGGCTTTAATTTTGTCAAGTACTTCCAGACTTGCTTTTGATAGGTGGATCCATATGACCTGTATCCCGTAAGCAGCGGTCGGTGCAATTTTTAAATTAAAAAGTTTGAGTGCGACATCTAGCGACAACCGATGAGGCTCTGGGATATTATAAAACGATAAAATGCCCTTACGAGCTCTTACCTCGATATGTTTAGTAAAATGTAAACCCTGCGTTGAAACGATTACTCCAAGATTAGAAAAGTGTTGAACAAAATCTATTGGTGCTGAGCTCAAGCGCACTTTGTCTTTTTCTGCGAGCCTACCTCCGCGACGAAACTTCATTGCTTTCGTTATTGCTACGTTTATCACTAGAGCATTTAGGTCAACAAACTTTTGCAGTGAGGCAAGCGACTGCTGCAGATGAAATCGACTCCGGGAGTAGTGGACGAGGTCATCAGCATACATGAGTGTACTAACTTGCGGGTGTCGACGCTGAATTTTGTCCGGCAGATCGCTCACCAATATTGAGAATAATAGCGGGCTAAGATTATCGCCTTGTGCAACTCCTGTAGTCTGAGTAATAAGGGTGTGTTCAGTTACCCCGTCGTCGATGATTACATATCCTTCTTGCAGCATAGCTTGTAATAACTTTAGTATTACCGCTGGAACACCACATAGCGCTAATTTCTCTAGGATTATTGTTCGTGACGCCGTATCAAAAACCACCTTAAAGTCTACGAAAACAGAAAAAAGAAAGTTACGTGTAACCCGGAGAGTCGTTTGAATACCATTGAGAAGAACAGAGCAAGCCTCCCTCGCCTAAAGCCGTGCTGCTGCTCTGGCAAGCACTCGGTACTTTCCAAAAAATCTTCTAGTGGACGTGCTACCAATGCTGACAGTACTTTGTAAATGACGCTTTTTTTTGCTATGCCACGGTACGACGAAGGTGTCAAAGGATCCCCTTTTCCTTTCGGTAACACACTTAGAAGGCTGACTTTCCATTCTTCAGGTAAGTGCGATGTCTTCGTGATTTCGTTGAAGAGAGAAGCAAGACAAGGAGCCAGAATAATGGCCTGCTGCAGATGTTTATTCCGAACGAGGTCTGGGCCTGCAGCCTTTCCTGACGGCGTTTTCATTGTTACATTCACAACCTCCGAGATACTGATAGGGCGAACCAGCTCCTGTCAAGCTTTGGTTGTCCTTTGGCCCCAAACGGAGACGTGTATCGGGATGCAACTGGGAATTGTCGAAGAGCTGGCAAACATCTGTCGAAAATAACTATGCAGCTTTTTAGGTGATACTGGACAGGGTGTTGAGCGCATCTCGAAGCGTAGCCATTTATGTGGATGAAGCTGGGACTGTCTGAGAAGCTTATTTTGTGCTTCTATCTTGTGCTCCAGCTCTACGCACCGCCTTTTTATAGATCCGACTGGCATTCGTATACAAGAAGGTCATTTCCGGGAACATCTGGCGATAGCTCCAGTAAGCAGGCTGAGCCAATGGCAGCGTTTAACCGTTGTCGCTTTTGACCTGCTGCCTGATAATGTACCGTAAGCGACATTGCAACAGGAAGGTGTCGTCTAGTACCAAAGGCCAAAGTGTTTAACTGCGGACCCTCGTACCTAATGCTATCGTGTCTGGCGTTTGTGGCGAATATATCTATTGTAGACCTCCCTTGTGGAGCTACGTAGGTCGGTTCCTCGGCTGTGGAAACCACCCACATACAACGGGACGTTAACGTGCGTCTGTTCTAACATTGTCCGGTTTGTCGAGAGAGCAGGTGAGATCCCCGCAAAGCACTGTTGTTTTGTTAAGGTCCACTTTATCTAAGCAATACACTACCTTTTCCAAGAGGTCGGGAATAGCTTCCGATGGACTAGAATACATTGCAATTATATTTATGAAACTTCCTGCAAGCGCAACGCAGTTGTTCTCTGTGTATAGTGCTTATATTCCATTGAGCTTACTGTCATATAGTACAGCTACTCCACCGCTTGCTCTTCCAAGGCCTTTACTCCGTTGTCCAGGACATTTATCAGATACCAACCAGAAACAACAGTTGGTTCCGTTGCCCAGGTCTCAGTGAGGACCAGTACGTCATATTGAGAATCCATAGTCAGAGGAAGAAAGGCCAAGGTTTATTTTATATTTTCGCAATTCCATTGAAAAAAGGTGATTTGATGTTGCTGTTTCTGGACTTGAAAGGTCTTTCGCCATGCCACTACCTGCACGTGCGTGTTTTGGTCACGAGTGCCCTTTACTCTTACTTTTTCCGTCAGTATCTGGAGTCGCCTCATTCGTGGAGACATAAAGCGCTTCTCGCAGGGACGCTTCAATTGAGTGCCGGAGTGCATCTCCGATCTTGATATTTTCAGGGTGCTTCTTTGTTTTAAAGGAGCTCGCTGATCCCAACACCTGCGAGAATAGAAATGACAATATTTTACCAATGGCACTGGTGATTGCCGCTTGTACTGCTTCTACGATACAAGGGATAATCTTATCCATGATAGATTGGATAATACCATCACTATTTTTTGCCACAGATGGTCGTTTTTCAGGCGGCGCAGTTTGGATTCCGGGCATCCTGCTCTCTGCGGGATCGCCGGTTATTTTAATGCCGTTGTTTACTACAGAAGACCAATTTCGTTTGAAGAAGTTATCCGGCGCGTGTACGTAGGCTACTGGAGCGCAGAGTGGAATACTTGGGGCTTCCCTCTGCCTTTGTATTATGTTTCGCGATGTTTTATATCCCGCTTGTAATAATAGCGTCAAGGAATTCAACAATCTTTAAATGCCCACTCCGTGTCATCAAGTTCTCCTTCGCCAGCCCGGATGTGCGTAAATGCAATTCCCTTTTTCTATCAAGTAAACTGTAAGAGGGTTGTATCTACTGCTATTGCTATTGTGCTTCCTACCTGTTCCCGTAATTTAACGCGTACTACACAATTTATCATCATCAGTCATCTGTGAGACACTTCAGGCCGCTTGACACAGGCTGATGACAAGTCATGCTCCTTCAACAGCTTCCTTTCTACTCCGTTAGTCAGCATTCGTAGCCCCCAGCTTCTTCGACTGAAACTCTTCTTCGGTTATCCCGTGCTCACGAAGACTGTGTAGAAGCTACAAAAAGCGCTCGACGGTCGTTTGACCTACTCCGCTTAGCTCGATGTAGCAAACTGTCGTGTCGAGGTTTCCCAGCAGAAGCGATACGAGAGATGATGAGCTCTATGTTAGCTTATTCATTCAATTATTAAGTTTTTTATTTATTTCAAATCTTAAGTCAAATAATTCGTAAGTCTACTAGTCTGTGCACTGAAGTACACACTACAGTAGACGTCGACAGATTCAACACCATTGGAAGCAGATGAAAAAACAGCATACCAACCTTAGCGGGTAGCACCACGAACATTTCAACAACAAATATCGTCCACTGTGCATGCCGAGGAATGATAAAAATAGAAACGGGTAAACCCGATGATAGCGAACACATTGACCAATTTCCTGCCGCACTTAGAGCAGCCGATTCTTGAGGTTAAAGCACTCAGAAACCCTGGGTATAAGAAACGATCTAAGATTTGCTGGTGGTGATCAAAGTAGTCTTAATTGTTTTTATCCAAATGCTCGCTTTTTAACAACTCCAGGTTTAAGGGACACCCTTGCAGATTATTGGCTTTACTAGTGCAATTCGTGGCAAAGAGGTTTTACATAGTAGCCCGTACTCTGTGCATCGACTGAATCGTGAATCCAGGGGTAAGGGTGTGTGTATTTTGAAAGGACTCTCTCTTCCGAAAGACTAAGCTGCCGAGTTGAGATACCCACATGTAGCAGTGGATTTTCATTATAAGCATATAATTTTTCTAAGTATTTGTTGTTATGTCCCTAATGCGGACTCCGGAGCCCAAAAAAAGGCCCTTATCGAAGATGTAATAGAAGTTATAAAATACTGCCTTGATGCCGTTTATCCCGTTTGTTTGACTAATGATTTTAACATACCTAACATTGACTAGTCAAATCGGCAATTAAGGTACGTTACTAGCCCGGAAAAGTGTTTACCAAAGTTTGCCTCACTAATGGCTTAGATTAACTTCTTAGTCAACCCTTCTTAGAATGCTTTAACGAAATAATATTGCCAATCCCAATACGACGAGTACTCGAAACCCTGTTCGGCGGTTAGAGGAGCGTATGGCTAAGGATGCGATTAAAAGTATCTCAGTGAAACTCAGGAAGGCCTTAACAAAGTCGAAAAGGCTTGAAGTCCCGGTGGGACGGTCGCTGAAGTGTTCAAATTATATATAATGACGACTGTGTTGTAATTATGAACCACCTTAAAATGCAACGTTATTGGAAAACAAACAATATGTATATAAAGTTATCAAAGTATCTCAACGAAAATTTAAAAATATTAAATTATTTGACGCAACTAAGCGACTTCGAGGTCGTGAAGAAATCCCTTTACTAAAAGTCGATAATGTGTCAATGTACAATAACTAAAATAAAACGGCAACATTCTCCAAAATGTATTCCTCTGTATAAATAAATCCCTTTGGATGATCAGCCGCCGTCAAATAATAACTACCGGCCAGTGGTTCAACCATATGTCGTTCATCCTACACGTATTATTCAACTACCAATTTACAATATTAAAAGGTGGTGTTGTGAGAATTCGATGCTAATATATGTGCCTAAATGTGACGTGATATAATGAGATGGCAGTTTGCCACTGTAATACTCAGTAACGACACAATACTAGTAGTTGAATCTTTTTATGATCTTGCTGTGACTGTGACTCCGAAACCAGACTTCTCTAAACATATTACTGTCATCGCCACTTCTGCTTCAAAATTATATAAAGCCATATTTAGGTGCTTCCCTTTGTGTGGCACCATATTTATGTGAATTTGTACAAACGTGTAGTCTTACCAAAATTCCTTTACTGCAGCCGGGTTTGGGCTCTCTGATATGGTAGGAGGTAAAGATGCCATTGAGATAGTACAGGCCAAATTCATCAGAGAAGTGTCAAAAAGATGAAATATCCTTCAGATAAACGTATTTCTTATACGAATACACGAACAGTTATACAAACGGGGTGACATATTACTGCATAAACATCTGTGCTGTCTCGGGACTGATCAGACCATGTTTAAATATGCAAATAAAGGATTACGAAGTGAAGTGAATGTTAGATCACTTGAGGCTGGACGCTCGGTCAAGATAAACAACACATTGTCGTAGAGAGTTCCACGAAGTCTGCGTAACCGGCAAACCTGATGTATGTTATAATTGTATTCAGATGTTAAACATTCTGTAAAAACTGTATATACCGTACATATATATATGACACTTGCCTTTGATTTGACGTGACCTATGACACATCAAGCGAAGAGCGCGTACCGTTTTGTAATATGTGCATTGTATATACCTCTGAGTTCAAAAGGCGCCCGTAATTGTTGTTGTAGCTTGCGTAGTTTTTATGCAGCACTGAAAGTGCAACTTGTCTATTTAAAAGTCGACTTTTCTATTTCACTAAATAAAAGACCCGTGCAGTATATGCTGATATAGAAGTTGTTTTTGTGGAGTTTTAGTCTCTCTCTCCCAATTCCCTTACGCAATCTTATAGTTCACGGGAGTACTAATTATTGATTGTCGATATGCGCTAGAAATTCGTAGTAAATAGTTAATCTGTGATAAATAATAGTCAAAAGCAGCTTGATGCTTGTCAAGTCTTATTTAATTTGTTCATACAACGACTTCATTCTAAACCCACGCGACCTATTTTTAAATTCACGAAATGTTAAGCGCAAGTTTTTAACTTGTTACGAGCGTAAATCTTTCGCTTGAAGGATTAACTGAACAACTTGTTTGATAGTGCGCGTCTGCTGGATGCTCCGATTCTTTAAAACACATTTCACAGTCAGATGTCTAACTTCCAAGACATCAGCTCAACGTGGTGCCTAGTTATATTCAGCGATGATGACGGTCTCCCACAGCGCTGAACGCGCTGTTTTAGGTAATAAAAAGCAAATATCAGTTGTGGGGCCAACAACAATAAAGGCGAGGTGTTGCTTTATGTGACCAAAAGCATTGGTCTACGATCTGCGAACACGCGTAAAGACTATACATATTCAAGTCACAATTAAAGCAGCACAATCGACCTGTTGCTTCAGAGCTTTGTCAACCGTGAAATTAAAAGCTTCGATGTTCTCAATAAAACTGCCTGAAAACACCACGTATTGATCTATTTCATTTGTACAGAAGAGTAGGCGGTCTTGGGGTAACCCCCTGACATCAATATTACTGTGACCTGTTGGTCAGGAGGAGGATAAGTGCAGTGATGTAGAAAACTTTATAATAGAAGAGATCACGTCCGTCGTTTTCACGAGCCTTCTACCTTGCACCATCATCACTGAAAGCAAAGCGGAACTACTTTGGGCGTAGAAAGACCTATTATTAGTATTCTGTTATGAACGTAAAAAGGAACACCCGAGGCGCGAGGAACGACAGCTGCTCGAGTGAGGAGAACAAGAGCCCTCAGCTTATGTCGTGTGACCTCGTAGGGCGGTTAACCCGCTCAGTGACGGACAGGTAGAAGGTTACCTAACTATTGATCCCATCATGACGCTGCAGTCATGTCCCTAGTTGTACAGCATCCGCTTACACTGGAGCAGTAGAACATGAATCTGCTTTTCGGAGTGGAGGAGGTGTGCCAGGTCCTACGGTCACTCCCGAAGAGAAAATCCTCACGACCCGATCAACTCTACTATAGCATTGGATATAGTAACTCTTTATGATTTCTTCAATGTAATAATAAAAAGGGACGCATGCCTGGCATCTCGACAGACCTGTTTTCTGTTTAAGGGTAGGCATGGTAATGACAAACAAGATTCAAATCTCTATAGAGCGCCACATTCACTCGTTCCTTCATTCGTCAAAGCGCACATTGAGAAACAATTTGAGCAAAATGATTATTCGGCGCGTTAACTACGTGGCTGGAGAGGTCCTTTCACTGGTGCAATTCGGTTTAAGGAGACGTACAAGAACCCGTGATCCACTCCGCGTTCTCCAGTCCGAAATCGAGCTGCGGCGCCACTCAGAGATCGTCTGTATGCAGTCTTTATTGACTTCGTCAAAGCCTTTGACAAAATCCCTCGTTACCTCACTGGTAGACGGCGAGCGTGATGTTTAGGGATTAAGCAAAATATAGCAACTCCGCAAGAACACCCGCGAAGCTGCGTCTTGCATACCCTTCTACTTGCTACCATGTCGGTTACGTCCGACAAGAGTACCAAAAAGCCGTGGTGATTATGCATGAAGATGATATTGTAATCGCACATCGCGAGATGACATTAAGCTCATCAGCTCTATGGTAGAGACGTTCCTTCTCTCGACAGGACTTGAGATAAATACATGGAAGACCAAAGCCATGAAATTCAAGCGTGGAGGTCGATTAGTTGCCAGAGACGCTGTACGTTGCTGCAGCCAACCAGTGGAGTTTGCTGACTCTTTCCAGTACCTTGGCCCTCGGATCATTACACAAGAACGACATTCACAACGCATATAAACAAAACAATACGGATGGCACTTGTCTCTTTTTACAGGGAAGTAGGCAATATCTAAACACTGTGCGTTTTCTCAGCAGTGAGGATCTTTGTGCTAAGCATAGTTTTGGGTCTGAAGTTTGGTCTTAACACGGTGTGGAACCACCTCACGCTGGCTTTGTTTGTCTATCCGACTAGAGAGCACCTTTATGCGCAGCACTAAAGCAAAAGTCGTTGCACTAGTTCTGTTAGCTGATGCAATGATTGCGTCAACAGATACTAGTGCATCAGCTCTTAGAATCCTGTACGACCGCCTCAGTGCTCATTGATTGATGCAATCAGTACGTAGGTAGCGACAGTCTTGCATTTGGTTTTAAAAGCCTGACCAGATATAACTCGGCTGGCGTGCGAGTTAGACGTGACGCCCAGGAAGCATACGAAGATCGTCACTCTGCGCAAACGCACAGCTACGACGTATTAAGAAATATATTCAGTGATTGGTATGATGAACAGCACTGATGATAAGATTGCTGTGTGGACTGCATTCACTTCATGATTTTCGTGCACTTTGCCGGCACTTAGTTAGTGTTAAGTGGATGAGTGCAATCTGATCTAGTAAAAGTTATGTTATGTACATAGGGGATGACGGCTCCTAGCGAAGTACAGGCGGATCAGGTCTAAAGAATTTCTCGTACACGTACAGAACTTATTTAGTGTAGGCTCATCACGGTAATCGGGGGTAATCTAATCTAGAATTAACACTGAATATCTTTATTTATAACGCTATGTAGATTGTAACGAGGTTACATTGTTATAAATATACAGCTGAATGCACTGTCCTGTTTAGGCTGATGGCATATGCAGCCTGTAATGTGTGATTGAATGTATATATTACCCCAATGTTTGCTCAATTTAGTCATTGACAGTGTATGGAAATTGTTTTGCTCTATCTGAGTGCTGTTGCTTATACATATTAGCGAGATTTTTGAGATATCATGCGTCATGTACCTCGTCATGTAAAAATGATTTCTCTTACCTTGACGAGCAGAATGTGCTCAATACTACAAGCAATACTGGTCCAGTTTTTACGTGATTTAACTATAAGTTGTACGAGTGTTTCAATTATGCCGTCATTAGCCCTAGGCAGTCCCGCACGCTGGGAGGCCCGTGCCGGGCACCACAGGACTGTGCGTTCAGACGTGCAGATTGGTTATAAAACAGATCGAGTTCCGCCGGAGCAATTTGGCCTTTGTAGAGGTCGCGGAGAGCGTGCTGTAATCCATGTGCTTCAGTCAGAGATAGAATAAGCTGTGGCCAAACCAGAGATCATTTGTATGAATCTTTATAGACTGCGTCAAAGCCTTCGACAAAACACCTCGAGATCTTCTGGTCTGAAGTCATTCTGACACGTAGTGGTTGGCGTCTCTTTTCTGGGCGTAACTTCGAGCTTCTTTGACAAGAACACCTTGCTGTTACAGGGTGAGCAGAAAGTGCTGCAGGTAAGGCAAAATGTGAGAACCCTGCAAGGAAACCCACTAAACTGCGTCTCTTTCACTCGTCTGCTTGCTGATTTTGTCGGCTGTAGTACACAAGAGTTCCAGAAGGCCATAATTGTGATGTACGCGGATGACGTAATGGTCGTTCATCACCGGATTCGACCTGGTGACGGACAGTGTCATGCGAAAATTATAACACACGTTAATAACATAATAAAATGCCCGAAATCCTAACAATTTCGGGCAACCATTTCCGGCAGAGGATCTACTAACTATTTACGACCGCAGATCAACTAACTATTTACGAAAGGATTGCGGAAAACGCTGTCTATGTGAGGGCGGCCATGCGGCGACCCGGGAATTGCTTAGATTGCATAGAACTCCACAAAATATCTGAAAAACGCGTAATTCAGTAACACTCGGACACAGCACCAGTCAAGTGTTCCAATCGCACGAATTCAACTGTCGAAGATATTTAGCAGATGCAGAGTCACTACGGTCATACAGAATGGCATCAAAGTGCCACTGGCAACAAGCGTGTGACCAGCCCAAGTCCCACGATACGACACATGGGCATGACCTAGACGCAATGGTCATGACGGGATCCGCGAAGGTTATTCCGCAAATTATCAACGTAATCATAGTGCAAAGTAGACGATCATCAAAAAGGTGGTGACATCCGATCTTCCGGGGCTACTGGATCATACAGTTTTTGTGAAACTATAGCTGCTGAGTCCCAATATCCATGAACAATTTAACGAAGCCACTAAGACTGCACTCAGCGGGAGTCTGTCAGCGCCGATGCGTTCGACGGAGCTCAGTGCGAGGACTCGAGCCTCGTCTGAAAAGGCTGAGGTGACAAACTCCCAAGCGTCGTCATCTTAAATGGTCAATCGGGTATAGGGCACTTCCTCCGCGCAGCCGCAATCAACAGCTTAGAGAGACGCCACTTCGGCACATTCTTGAAATAGCTCGTTCGTCGCCGGCGCACCGTCATAAGCAAACCCCCAGGACATAATTTCCCAATAAACGCATTGAAGGCGGCCGCTATCAAGCTCAAGGTAAAGATGATATTATGCATTCCACGCACTTGAATTGCAATTTTTGCGTCGAATTGTAGACTAGAATTAGATAGCTGGGTTCGGCGGCCAGCCAGCATAGTTGGAAACGGCTGATCAAATTTCCAACGTTGATGTTTAGTATGCCGGTGGAAAAGCGAAGGGGTGCACGCTCACCTTAGTTATACAAGAAAATTTGCTTAGATTTTGTTCAGGCGCACGCCTGGAAGAGAGTCCTAATGTAATCAATGGATGGCCTTCGCCAACTACAAGTGCAGACGACGCCATTCAAAAAGCCAAAATCGCGTAATCAAAAATGTCCCAAGGGGACATTCCGTCCGCTGCTTGGATCCTGTTTTCTACCAATCAAACTGGCCTAACCGACGCAAACATTAGAGCAGGTTCATTGCAAAAGCACCCCGAACATCCCGCGAATTCGGCGTACTCTGATGCATTGACACCGACACCTTCAGCGCTTAAATTTGATGTGACATCTGAAAAGATTCGAAACGCCATTAAAAGTTTGCCAAACAATTCTAGTAGCGATCCGGATGGTCTTCTTCCTCAGCATCTAAAGGACATTATAGGTTGCCGCCGGGATAATAGCAACCCTCTGTTGCAAGCGTTACGTAATTTCGCAAGTTTAACAGTCAACGGGCGACTTCCAAAGTTCGCGCTGTCCACTTTCTAAGGGGCAGCGTTAGTTGCCTTACGAAAGAAGGACGGGGATATTTGGCTAATAACGGTGGGGCTTACCCTGCGTCGAATAATAGGTAAAGCGTGGTGAAAAATACTATGGCTGCTATTATCGAACTAAGGGCTTTTATGCAGCTAGGGTGCGCGAAAAATAAAAGAAGTGGCTGTATAGACTGCCGACTACTGGAGCAGGTCGAAACGCTCAAGTCAATATCTGGGTTACAACAAGGCGACCCCTGTGGGCCAGGCCCTTTCTGTGTCGCTATTGCTGTACCACAGGGGAAGCGTCGATCGGAGTTTCGACCGTGGGGATCCTGATGGAGCAACGTTGGCAGGAGACCTGAGAACGATCGAAGCCGATACTAAAGCGATTTAAGAATGAATGGCAAGTATGTATAGAGTAACATTCAAAACGAACAAATGCGAGTTCTTTCTACTATCGGAGAGGCACCGTGATGTCTATCTCGAGTTTGCGGGCAAGACTGCTTCATTCAGTAAGTAGTCGAGGGTAATATCGAACTTCTGGGAACTCCTTTTATTGATGGACCCGGAAGTGCTCTTCGCAGAAAACCTGTTGAAGTCAGCTAGTGGTGCAGCAAACTTTAAAGTCTGGATTCCGACCCCGCCCCATACCTCTTGCGACAAAGTCTTTTTACCCCTAGCTTGACGTACCCTCTGCGTTGTTCACCTTTGTTTATAAGAATTGACCTGCTACGCACAGGACTAGGAACGATTTGGGAATTCGCTCTACTAGAGAATTGTCGTTACCACGTTCTTGGGACCAATGACACCATTTAAGGATTTGTTACTAATAATAATTTTGATTAGAGTTGAAGATATAGCTCAGCCGGCCAGAGTCTCCGACGGCACCCTGGAAGAGCTTCGAGCTTGTTGTGGAGAGCCCCAATATCGAAGAACTTAGGAAACGCTGGGCCAACTGGCGGTAAAAAGAGGCAAAACGTATCTCTAAAACAAACTTTAAATTCGAAAAAAAAACTCGCTTTAAAACATGTTTAATTCAACAAGATTGATTACAAGCCCTCCTCTCGCCGTAACTAAGGACGATGCTGAACAATAATTCACTTCGCGTCTTTTCGGGCTTGCAGAGGCTCTTTGCGCAGAGCATATCTGTAACTTATGCGGAACCAAAGCTGCCGCCACAGAGATATACACGCTGTCCTGCCTGTTCAGTGCCGGTCGTCACACAAGACATTTCGCCATCAAAAATTTGTACACCATTTTCTGCAGAGCGCCCAGATTCCTTTAGTGAAAGAGCCCCTTGGCTTGTGCGTCAACAACCTCCTGTGCACAGGAGCATGGAGAAAGTTTAACACCATGGGAACGGGGCAGTCTGCTAGTATGGGACGCGACGTTCTCGTGTACACTTGCCAGCAGTAACATTGCGCTCGCAATAAGGAAAGTTGGCGTAAACGCACGAATTGCCGAAAATTTTAATATGTCGAAGTACATGGAGCTGTCACCGCTTAATTCAGCCGCTTGCTATTTAACCCTTAGGTCCGGCAAGAATCTTTTTTTTGTGAAACAGGGTTTTATTATCATTATGTTCATGTATCAGAACACTAATATATTAATTATATAACATCATTGTTATTGCTCGAGTGTCGCTGACCAATATATTAATAATAAGCCGGGAGCCATCGGCACCGTGGATTTAAACATTCACATGTACGAGTATATATGAAAGAATAATAATAATAATAATAATAATAATAATAGTTATTATTATTATTATTATTATTATTATTATTTAGGAATTTAATATATACATGTGAATGTTTAAATCCACGGCGCCGATGGTTCACTCCTCATCTATCACTCGTGTCCGAGTGGGAGTCTTGCCCGACCCCTGACGCGAAGACGCGGGTCCATCCAGTCTTTCATAGTTCCGGGCATCGAAATCGCGTTACCTCTCTGGATCTATAGGGTAAGCCGTTGGCAGAAGAAAGTGCCCGCCCTCTTGTCCATCGTAGCCTGCTGTAAAGCGTCGCCAACCTAGGAAATTATCGTTGTTGTGAGGGGCCCAGGGCCACCCAGCGTCTCGAATGCGAAGGGTGAAAAGTGGTACGCCCGGGGTAAGTTCGCATACTTTCTTATCTTTGATGTCTCGGCGCAGGAGGCGGCAGTTCCTAGGTGAGAAGCGCCGGGACCGACAAGGGAGGGGGTCAGAGAGTCGGTCACCGTCGCATCCCACACCAGGGAACGATTCTTGTAGAAAGGTATCAAAGTCAAGCCGTCGGGCCGCTTGCTATCGTCTCTAGAAAGACCAGGCGGTTCCAGGACGCAAGGGATTCCGGCTTTTCGCCACGACCTTGCAAGAATGTCATTCAGAGTGGTGTGACGCCGGCGCCGGCCCGCCGAGTGAGCGCAAGACAGGCCGTGTCTGGCCAGTCGTCCGACAGGCTCGCCACAAGTGCATCTGTGTGGCTCTACCAAATCAGCTCCCAGTCTCAGGCCAACGCAGATCCGGGTGGCTTGGTCGTCAAGGCGGGTACCCAATAAGTCAGCGGGGAGTGCGGGTAGCCAGTCGCTCGCTCCTGGGCGAGCGACGGCAAGGAGGCGCGCCCTATCCTGGTCGTCACCGCATTCTTCAAGCAACTCGGTAAGCGAAGATTCGTGTACCTTCTCGGCCCAGGCCCTCTGGCAGGCAAGTCTATTCATATCAGGCGGTGAAGCTTGGACTCCAGCCGCTATAGCGTCGCGAGTTGCCTTAAGCAATGCCCAAGCCCCCGGCGAGAGCAGGCGTTGGACATGACCCGACATAGCATGGATCGAGGCGGCCACGGCAGGGCCTACCAAGGAGCGGGCCGAGGGAAGACCAAGACCGCCCATGGAGGTGGGGAGAGCCGCCTGGCGCACCTCTCGTGGTCGTAACTTCAGACCCAAAACCGTCTCGAGGGCCTCCACCACCTGGTCGTCGAATGGTTGGAAAGCTGGTTGAATGTACCCGAACAGTCCATGGATCGTATGATATGTACGATGCGACACGCGGAGAACGACGAGCGGAGTAGGTAAAGCCCTTGGTGGGCTCCGACTAGAGGCAGACGTTCTTGCATCGCCCACAATCTGTCCATCATGGGGTCGAGTAGACTCGACAGTGCAGATAAAAATAATTATAAAAATAATAATAATAATAATAATAATAATAATAATAATAATAATAATAATAATAATAATAATAATAATAATAATAATAATAATAATAATAATAATAATAATAGAGCGATATTTCTAGTGGAGGCTGGCTTAAAGCCCTGCCATCTCCACATTTAGGCACCATGCTGGACCCAACCACTTTCCGCATGGCTGCTGCTATCAGAATAGGAGCTCCAATTTGCGAACCCTTTCCTTGCGCAGCATGCGGAAATGAGGTCGATGCCTACGGTCTACACCCACTGAGCTGTCCAAGAAGCTCTGGAAGGATTTCACGGCATATGGAGTTAAATGAAATCATCAAAAGAGCTCTTAGGAAGGCAAAGTTGCCAGCAAAACTAGAACCACGGGGCCTCGGACAAGACAACGACAAGAGACCTGACGGCGTGACCATTCCATTATGGTCTCACGGCAAGTGCTTGGCCTGGGATGCTACAGTGTCCTGCATAGTAGCTCCATCGTATCTCAGCCATAGCTCTGTTAGCACAGGATGGGTAGCAGAGCACGCCGAACAGGAAAAGAGACGCAAATACGCAGACCTTGAAAACAGTCTTCACTTTGTACCGGTGGCTATGGAAACATTAGGACCCATCAGCAGTGGAACAGCAAAATTCATTCGGGATCTGGCCAGGAGAATGACAGCAACAACGGGGGACCAGCGCGAATATCTGAGACAGCTTCTGTCTCTCGCGTTGTGTAGAGGCAATGCCGCTTCTATAATCGGCGCCATGGGATGAGCAGCTAAATACGTGCTTGAATCGACGCGACACGTTCGAACCTCACAACTATACTCTGATAACACAATCACGAATTGAATAAATCTTTGTGGACAAACTAGTGTTGAGTTCGGGAAAAAAAATAAATAATAATAATAATAATAATAATAATAATAATAGCAAACTTAAAACAAAATACTCACATGCTGGGACCTATAAACTAGGGTGTTAGCTGCGGCAGCGTTAGCCTGTATACGACCGTGATAATACCGCCGGCCCAAGGATGACTAGATGCTGTTGACGATAGCGTTGATGGCGACAATGACAGTGGCGACACAATGACGGGAATGACGACACTTCGCAACGACGCTGGCAACGCAGCTGCCGCCGTCAGCAGTTAGTGATGACGACCACTGACACGATGACAGTTTTCCGCTGTCACACAGATCACCATCACTCTATGGCAATACCAGCACTGCCTCACGTTACGCGTACAGGTATTGTCCGCACGAGTCTTACCTATGAAGTGCCGAAAAAGAGAAACGGTTAGATCACAGATGAGTAATTGGGGTTCGTGCGGCAGGTGCCCGAATGTGCACTAGACCTCTGTTGTTCGATTGACTAACAAACCGAGACCAGGCTTACATCGACCCTGTACTAAGATTTTACAGTCTTTTCTAAAAGCTCTAGCAAACCTATCCGTTGTGTTCGAAACCAAAGCGACTACGACAGAGATTAATATGTGACTTCATACAACCACTTCGAGCTTCGACAGAAATGTTATATTGACTAATGAAAAGCGTAATTAATTACTAATGAAAAGCGCACAATTAATTACCACGAGTCCGACGATCTGTATAAATCAGTACGCCTGTTCTCTCAGCGCTTTACAAGATGTGTGATTTATATAACTAAACCAGGCTGCAGGTATGCTTCCAAATCCTTGAGAACTATAGTCGATTTAGTACCTGGCATTCTAAACACCATGCAAATGCACCCTCGAGTTGCGTTATATGCACATGCTGGTTTGCAGATAATGGCTACTGCAGACAGATGCCTCACAAATGATCTTTTGGGTGGGATAGCAACTCTACTCGGAGAGCAGTTGACGCTGCACAATGTACTCTGGTCACTAGAAAACATATTCATAGTTATATCTCTTATACACGTAGTCCTTATTTAATAACGGTTGGTCACGGTAGCTCGTAACTAACCATTTTGTTGCAAACTGCAAATGTGTAAAGGTTCCAAGACTGACTATTATGGTGGCAAGATTGCTTCTTGACAATTGGCTTGAAATACTTGCTTGATATCGCTAACAGTAACAGAAATAAATGTAACGCAGTATTAATTACCTTATAGTACAATCAAATACAAGATAGATGGGGCCTAAGGTATTATTTTTGTTTAAATTTAGCAAAACACATATTTTTACGAAGAGGAGATGCGAATAATGTATATGGTGCACGACCCCCACCAAAGTTGCTGGTCTCCTGTTTTTGAAAAACGGTTTAGCATTACTTGGTTGGCCTGGTAGGCCTATTCTTGCTTGTAGAGCTCGTTGCTCTTCGGGCGTAGCCGTAGCCCTTACGTTGATTTTTTGTTCGACATGTTTTTCGCCTACGACTACGCATGTTTTTCGCCATTAAACATATATGATATAATGCAACCAGTAGCAGAATTATAATTATTACAAGATACAATGCAATCAGTAGCAAAATTGCATCGGACTTTTAGCTTAACTTTGATTCCCTTTGTCCTGTGCTTGCACAATCAGCGCGTGCGCATCGTATTATCACATATATCGTCCGCCAATACTTGCTTTCTTGTTTCTTGCTTGTTTATCGTCAACTCATTGTATTTGCAGTTTTCGCTTCTATAGCCTGTGAATGTGTGCTGTAACTTAATAACGATGGTACAACATAAATCTGCATAACATAATTGAGGGCTAGATATTAGAACAGCCTGCTGGACAAATTACAGCACCAATGCCATCACATAGCTATTCTTTGGTGTAAAACCACAAGAAGCCTATAGAAGACCGAACGAGGGTAGCACAACATCGTTACTTGCTGCAAAAAGGTTTGAATTAATCTGTCCAATAACAAAATTACCACTGGATTCCTAGCGCCAGGAGTACGACTGCAGAAGTAACTGTGCTACTGAATTCAAGGGTATTGTGTGCACATTTATCTCATCGATCTAGTTGAGTCATAGAAGCTCGCAAAATGCGTGTGCCCGAAAATGTAAATGTTGCAAAATTTTAAAACGTACAAGTCGGTTGTTTTTAACTGCTGAAACCTAAACTATTGTAAATCATTTTGCTGGCCAATATCGTATGTCTGTTTAGTGTGTAGCTGAACACACACTGATGACCCTACAATCAAGATGGGACTGCCGGAAAATGTACTTGGGTTCTTGGGTCCTAAATGCTGTTGGGTGCACCCGGTGATCGGAATCGATCGCAGCGCCATCATCACCACCATTATTATCATTATCGTAGTCGTCGCTGTTACCCTCTGCCAAGGTCGCATGCTGAAGAGTATATGCGTGAAGCCCCTTCGAGAAGTTGTGTTCGTGACCTTGCATACTAATGGAGAGGGACGCATTCGAGAGGGCATTTTGAAGGAGATTGCCGATAGCTTCACAGCTGCTCCCAGCCTTCGTTTACCGGTTCTCAGGCTGGATTTCAACATACGCTCACTTTGTACGGAGATACACTCACTCTCCCGGCGCAGAACGCAGAAATGAGCTTGTTCCTTTAGCAACCGGGTCGTTGTTTCATAATCGAACTGCGTAGTGGAGTTGCACGAGAACGCGGCTGCATTTTCATCATTCTTAAATTAGTGTAATTGAAAACGCTTTTGGGGTAAACATAAACTAGACACAGAAAATAGAAAACGTACGGCTCACGTTGAAAATACATTGCTTGTGAAAGCGTTTCAAAGAACTTGCCTGTTGCGAACCACTCCGCCAAAAGGAGAGGCGGAGTGGTTCTAACCCTATTTAATTCACCCAAACCTGAGAGAACATTGGAATGTTGACTCTACCTGGTCTACTTAGCGACAATTCTAAAAACTTTAAAGTGGAGACAGTAGGAGAAAAAAACACTATATGTTCTCGTTATTTAGAGTAAGAAAACATGCGAATAATCTTAGTGAAATCTATCTACAGTGGTGCTACTGTCTAAATTAGTGATAGCGCCTAGTAAACCTAACTGCACAAGCTAAAATAAAAATATGTTTTATTTGCAGGATTTACAAAATGAGGTTTGCACACACATACACATAGCAATTACAGTTGTTGTTACGCACAACACCGCCGATTTCGAGCATTAACATTCGGTGCCGCGGAATTAGATATTTTAGACCAAATTCAACAGAAAGCGTACGAAAATACACCATGTGGCGGCTGATTGTAATGTTTTTTATGCATACTTAGGCTGGATTATACTGCTCTCTGAATACCGGGGCTAAAACGCAAGTGTTCTGTTCACGCTTTTTCCCCACCTAGTGTATCCAGGGACACATCGGGTAATTTCAGTTCGACAGATGTTAGCGATAATTCTATACGGCTGTTAGATAACCGCAAGGGTCAACTGACCTAAATAATTGCTACGATAGGTTCACAGTTCCAAGTATATTGCACGAGGATTGCTATTGGCACGGTTTAACCGGTGTACCTTCAAAATGATTTAGAGCTCATTAGGTATGACACGGGTATTGATCCTTAGTACAAACCGAGGCTCCCTACATTTGACTTCAGTCCCTCAGTCAGTACCGGGTCTGTAAGTACCCGGTACTAAGTAAGAGGTCTACGAGCTAGACGAACGCTGTCGAAAAGTTGATACCCAGATCCTGATCTGAACGTCTACCCAAAAACGATATTTTAAATATTTGGTAAGGATACTCGCATCGTGAACATATCGATATATCAATGTTTAAGAGAAGCAAATATAATTAGCGGCGTAAATACTTAAATGCAATGGTAATGACTTAATACCAGACGACCAGTAATACACTCTTTTTTCTAGCTTTATATTGAGGCTTTACTATTTTGTAAGTATTTATCTATCCATTATGCCAATTAATTAGAAAAATAATGGTAATAATTATCTAAAATGAGCTCTACGAATCATCTAAATATAGCTTAGTATTGGCATACTAAACATAACTTAACACAAAATTATTTTTATTGTCCTATGAAAGGGTGTGTGGTATGATTTAAGGCGGTACTTTCCTTAACGAAAAACTAACCGATTGTGTAATCTGTACCAGAATTTAATTTCACTTCTATGTCTAAGGGTAAGTTTTAATTATTCTAGGCCAGAAGGTCTAAAACAACCACCTCAAAAATGTTTTTAATTCTAGACCAGGAGGCCTTCGTCATCGGTAGCGAGCAAGTAACAGCTGCTGCGTTTCCACTCTGAACTTAGAGACCCAGTTTTTGCTGTAGGCGTGCGTCTTTTGTCGCGGGCGACGTGCCCAGTTCCTTAAGAAGCGCGGCGGTGGCTTCTCCTACTAGCTTCGATTTATAGCGAAGCTGAACAGATTTTATCATCGCAGGTTCGCATGCCCTTCGTTGCTCCTGGACTCTGTTGTTCTGATCTCTCATCTGTGGGTCGGGATCTATCTGTTCGATTTGCTGCATTTTCACTGCAATCGTGAAAATGACGGCGCCGCTATTCGAGACTCTGCTGTGCAACAGCTGGCTACTCGCCTAGAAAACAAATACATAGAATGCTCATACGCGGCTGTAATTATGCGCTTTTACTTAGCACGCTCTAATGGCTCTATTCAGTTCTGGAATCTCGGTCGTTAACATGTGGCCCGCTTCAATTTCCTGTTGGGCCTGTTTAAAAGCACTGCAGTGACCTCGTTTGTGTTCGTCAACGCAGATGATCGTCTCGGGACGAAAACGAGAATACTAGAAAAATAGTATGACCGAAAGCAAGAGAGAGTGTGTGAGATAAAGGGAACGAAATGAAGACGGCGGGGAGCAGAAGGTGGCTAGAGTTTGTTTCTCTTCGGGTGGTAATTATTTTCGCCAGCGACGGTGGTGCGTTGTGACATTGACATTGTGCGCCGGTGCTGAGGAACCGCCGGTTTCAGCCCGAGGAGGCAACTGTGCTGACGCAGATCTTGGAATGCCAAGTAGGAAATCAGCGCTGCTGCTGTTGTTGTTGTTTTTGTTGTTGGCGGCGGCATCGTGGTTGACCTCGGCTTCATTGTTGTTGTTGTTGTTGTTGTTGTTGTCGTTGTCGTTGTTGTTGTTGTTTTTGCTGTAGTTGTGGTTGCTAGAGTGGTTGTTGTTGTTGTTGTTGCTCTTGTTGCTGTTGTCGTTGTTGTTGTTGTTGTTGTTGCTGTTGCTCGAGTTGTTGTGGTTGTTGTTGTTGTTGACGGTCGTTGCTAGCTGCACCAGCAAATCGAGTCGGAAACCGGCCGGAAAGCGACGCAGCGCAAAGTGGCTCGAAGGAAAGGCAACGTGAAGAGGGAAGGGAGCGCTCGTAGTCCCGGCCGTGGTGCCCGGTCGACCAACGAACCGACCAACAATCCGACCAGTCGTTCCAATGAAGCTGGTGGCGGCAGAGGAGTCGCAAAGCACCGAACATTCGAGCGCAGCCTTCGACAGCCGCAAGGCAGACATCGAGACGAGAGAGAGAGGGAGAGAGAGAGAGAGAGAGCACTAGAGCTCGCCTTGAGTTTCGGCGATCGACATAAAGATCGACACTCTTCGGTCGTTCTGCAGCGACTTCCATCTGTTTACTACTCAAAAATGCGTGCTCGTTTCCTGACATTATTACTAGTGGTACTGCTTTTGCTGCTGCTGCTGCAGCTGCAGCTGATGCCGCTGCTGTTATAGAGATTTTTAAAGTGGTGAAGAATTCTTTACTTTGTGTCCCGAGTTTCGCTATGATATCGGCACAAACGCAAAGCAGCACCTCTGCGTCGACGATCGCACGGTTGTTGGCTGCGGCTGTTTGAGGTTTGCTTTTCACAGCAAAAGGCGAGACTAGTAAGTGCATAGGATTTTTTTTTCAAAATATAATCGAATTCCCGTGGAATCTGCTGAAATAACTCGGCTAGTCGTGGGTATGCGTCGGTAAACGTACAGCCGATAGATACGATAGGGCATGAACGCGTCTGCATATACTTGTATATACAAATATGTACATGTTTTTTTTATGACAAGGAAGAGTCTACGTTCATCTAAAACATGACGAGCTCTCTAGGCGGACAATATAACTTTCTACACTATTCCTATTAAGTGCTTGCTGAAAAAAATAAATTTTCTACTCATTGCTTTCTGTCGTATCTAAAAACAATATATATATATATATATATATATATATATGCGTAGGAGCCAGAAATGGCGACCAAGAACTTGTAGGTGACACGACAAAATCAAAGAACGATACCCAAACATTGGTAGCAAGAACTCCGATCAACCGTCAATAAATTAAACCTTATTTCTAGAAGTGTGTATTGATGTACCATATTGATGGTATAAAAATCTACACCGTTTCCGTTAATTTTTATTTCGGCGGATGATTGCTAAAATTCAGTATTAGTCCTATCTGAATGGCAACAATGGATAGCAAGCTGAGCTGTTTAATTGTATAAATGCCTCTCCGATATGCGTATTTATAATAAAGGCGCTCCCAAAATTGTCTTACAATCTGAACAAAATCATAAGAGCGTTTAACGGTGGGTAGCTTTGTTCAGTTTGTCACCTCTATGCTACTACTTGTTCTCTTCCCTCTCTTGCCACTTCACACTCATTCTGACAAATAGAACTCTCAAGAACTGCTTGTGTCACAGTCCGTGCAGATTATGATGTAGCACGTGGTGATCAGAGATCAGACGATAAATTAAAATGTCTAAGATCACGCTGATGATACGGTACATACTCAATAATGCCCGAATAAGAATTGCGAAACCAGTACTAGGAAGCATGTCTTAAGAAAATTCTACTCTGGATCGTGAGTGACAGTGCAACCGGCTGAATCTGTGACCTTACAAATTTAGTACAACATTTTACAATTCACAACATTAGTTAAACGTGTCAATGTTGGCTGCTTACGCTTAGATTAAACGGACAGCGTAGTTACGTAGGCAGTAAGTGTCTAATTGAGCAGATCTGTGAGTTCGATTCCGAGACGGCACATTAATAGGTACATCGATGTATGATAAACCAAATGACCACTATACAGAAATAATTAATCCACTGTCTTCGTCATAATTGTATATAACAAGTATTTTAATAGATGCGTGTTTAAAAGCCTATCTGCGTTCGATCTAAGCGACAGCTCTACTATGTTTAATTGAATTGCAATAGATAAACTTTTTTTTTTTTTTTTATCTTTTTCGTAAGGCAATTGCCCGTGTATGGTTATTCATGTCATGGCTAATTTTAATCCACTCCGGCATTTACCTTGTCTAAATTGGAAACCATGCAAACCAATTTAAGAGTGGCCGGTCTGGGTCTCGAACCAGTCCTCCCGAATGCAAGGCAAAGGCTTTGCCACTAAGCCATCTGCTCGGTATAATAGATAAACAAACTTACATCCAGCGCTTGTTTGCGATCGATTTGAGCCGTTATTTATATTTGGTTCAATGCAGCTGTGACGCATGTCAGGTGTAAATGATGACACTCCCTTGGTATATAAGATAACAGCTATAGAAAAAAACTTATGGCTCACGGATTAGGAAAAGCCGTCTGGAAAGCAGGAGGCGACTGGCGCCACCGGCTGGTCGAGTGTTTTGGTGGGGAATAGAATGTCTAAGTTTTATACATCTAGTAAATGATCGGACACCGCCAAAGATTGATGAGTATATCTAGGGGGGGGGCTCTAATAGGTGTACACCACGCGAGATTGAATTTCTTGTATCTCCACCCCTATTATAAAGCAAAGCAAATATGCCTTATATGATTTACGAGCATGTTGTTTATTATAAATTATTAGTCCTGTCTGTGTTACTACGTGAAACCTCATCTAATGACTTCACCCGTGGCAATAAAAACCTATGTGGTAGAAACATTAGAAACCCACAAACCCACCTTGGGGTAGCGCTTATCCTGTTGTGAATGCTGTGAACGTACTTAGCATGACGACGGGGTGTGTGTACTATTGCACATCTTCTGGGCAGGCAGAGTCAAATTCGAAAGTGTCTGCAGCAAGCAGTAGCTCAACAGCTGTAAATGTTTCCGAAGCTGCCACCCTGCCAACGGTGCACTCAGTAGCATCAAATGTGGTGAACTTCTTCACACGTGATGTTTCCTACGTCAAAACGAGGACATCGCTGATTGTGTTAAGCTGCCGCCGACTCAGTGGGTTGTGGATGCTAATGTCGATGCGGTATCGGGTAATGGATAGCCTCAGGTGATAAGTAGAGATACGGCGGAGAGGCTAGGGAAACAACAGACACAGATTAAGGATATTAAGGGCAAACACAGTGCGTAATTCCAAGGTGTCTTTCGCATTGTAGGTGCACAGAGGATTGAGCACGATTGTGACGGTTAAATAAATCTTAACAGCTAGCCTTTCCAGGGCAACATGCTAGTTCTCTGTAGTAAGCTGTTTCGACTACTCTGATACTAAACCTGAATCGAAATCGGGTTTTATTCATGTTTGGGCCAATGCAGTTAAAAATACAAAAAAAAAGTAAAATCAATCTTTCAGGAATTACAACAGTTCCCCAGAAAAAAAAACAATGAATCGACTAGGTAAACCAACCTCTACGACAAAGAAAACGACACTCGACAAAAAAAGAATGTGCCTGAAGTCGAGGGGTGCGCCAGGCTTCCAGGGCAAAAAAGCGCGGCTGCAGCGTTTAGCCATCAGAGTTTAAGGCTATGTCCACAAGCTGCGGTATGCCTCAAAAACCTATTCAATGCAATTGCACCATTGCTAGCGTTACTTAAGCAGATGAGCTAGGGTTTAATTCTTTATTATAAAATACAACATGACCATGTTTTTTGATAAATTAAATAACATTATATCACACAACCTTATGTATGTAAAGTTGTGGCAATGGCAAACATAATTGGGATCGCCCTGACTTTAAAGCTGTAACTCTAAATTGAGCAAAATCACCTATTTCAAGTAATATTGCAGCTCTCCACCTTAACGCAGAGACAAGAAGACTCAATAAATCAGGACAACTCAAAACGCCGGGTAATCTATTAGAGCAAGAGGGTTCTGGTCTAGACATTGTAGTCATACGCAAAACATGGTTAGAATCAGGTGAATACGGCGCATATGGCATTCCCGGTTTCACTTTGATTAGTTCAGGACGTGAGACTAGTAGACAAAGAGAACGGGTTTGCATGTACAAACGCTCAAATTGCCTTATACTCTCTAAGCTTGCTAAAAGTAGCGATAAATAGATTCTCCTGGTACATTTAAGGAAGTACGGTCTTAAAGGGTTTATTATCAGTATGTATTCCAGTCGGGTTACGTATAAGGAAGTCCTGCTGAGTTAGTTGAGAGAGGTACTTCCAATGGGTTCAGCTCTCCCATGTTTAGTAATGGGTAATTCGAACCTGGACTTGCTGGCTAATGCAGACAGAGAAAGCTATATATCAATTTTCTCAGCAACAAGCATATTTGATGTCGTCAAGTAAGTGACTCGTCCTGCTTCCGAAACCTGTATTGACCAGTTGCTATTAGAAATTCTTGAAGAAGAAGCTCTTGAAGCCTTCAGTACCCTGCTCAGTTGGTAAAATCAAAGCCTACCTATTGTCGTAGTTTTCTGCGCTACAAACGAAAAGCAAGGCCAGGGCAAATTTTCATAAGACGCGCTTCAGGCAAACCTAGGGTGACACTTCCAAGCTTTGGAGCTTTATTAACGGTTCGTGCGGCAGAGCCAGGGGGCCGGTAAAACTTCCCACTACTCTAGAAGTCTGTTATGAGCTTCCGGCTGGGCCAATGGAGATCGTTACGGAACTAAACCACCATTTTGCTACTGTAGGATCTCCATCTCAAGGGAAACGTTTCGACATTTCTGGTGGCCACCTGGTGCAAGAGATATTTGTCATTCACTTTTTTTGCCAGTAAGTACGCTGGAGGTACAGAGAGGGCTAGAATCCACTAAGGCTTCCTGGAGAGTTCTGGCTGCAACAATCCCAGACAGATTACTAAAGCTGTGCTCCGTTACTTAAGCCTTTGCTCTTCTCTATCAGAAGGTCCTGAGGTCTTTCCGAAACAACCAACTTTGCCTCGGTGCCTTTTTAGATATTTCTGCAGCCTTCAACTGCAAAATCACTCGTTGATTTTGCATATGCTCTAAATTCTTGGTTTCGAGAGCACTGTTGGGCCTTGATTTAGGTCATAATTAGCAACGAGGCAGCAGACAGTAAAGTTACGTTGTTTTGAAAGGCCTTTGGAAAGAGTAAACGTCGGGAAGCCGCAAGGGTCGTTTCATTTTGATCAACTTGATTATTGAAGAGATCGCATCAGAAGAGTCCTGTAAATCCATCGTCTATGCTGATGAGACGACCTTACTTTTTTGAATTCAACAATCTGTGTTTCGTTCTGCTCAGAAGACTATGCAGGTTCAGATGCTAAAGCTCGATGGAACAAAAGTGACACTCTCCCCTACTATCAAATGCCTGGGTCTAACTTTACATGAGACGTTTAGATGTCATGATCACTTCGATGCTCTTACGCTTAAATGCTATGCGGTAATTTTATCTATTCATCATCTAGGAGGACCAAAAGTGCCTGTCGAGGGCCTTCTTATGGTGCATATGATGCTAATAGTGCCAATTATTTGTTATGGTATCCCTATTTGGGGAATTCATAATAGGGGTATTACTCATAGGGCGGAAATCATTAAAAAAGCTCTCAGGGCAGTTTTTAACTTGCGCCGTAGCGATTTGGTTCGTAAGTGTTTTCATGGGTTTCAGCTTTTGCCGCTAATGGATATTTACAGAGTAAAATAACGTTGCTTACATTTAAGATATATAGAAAAATTATTTCGAATGATGCTGCTTTTTCTGCAAGAGCTGCTGTTAGACGCACAACTCGACGTGCAACGGAATTTGTAAGGCCGGTAGCTCTAGAGGAGTCCACCCGTCATGCTCCAACGTACATCCTGCCGACTATCTGGATCGAGCTTCCCCAGGAAATTTGCGTACTGGCAGCCTCTGTAGCCAGGCTCGGTATTACTTTAGCGTTACTTCAAAAGAAGTCAACATCATGCTGTCCGCATAGATATGATTTCTATATTAATAAGTTAACTAGAGTATTATATTATTATTTTTATGGCGGTGCAATAGTAGTAATTGAAAGAGACTGGAAGGCCCACATCTATACCGTCTCGAAAACTGAGAACTACCGCGCGAGGCTGTTAAAGATATTGGCTTTACGGCCAAGGTTAACAACTCTAAAAACAACAAATATGTACCAGGGACAATATACGAGAAAGTATGCCACTCTGGACAAACTTCTGGGCGGCAATGAATCAACTATTATCAACACCCTAGCTGGGTAACGAGATATTTGAAATGATGAATTATACCTTTGTTGTGCCAACTTTGCCACTGAATGAACCACGGGAAGCTGTGCGACATGGTACCTATCGCATTTCATTTGATATCGCATGCATATACAATAAAGGCCATTACAAAGCAGAACACATGCCAAACAGTGATAAAAAATATCCGCCATCGGACTATAACAGACTGTAGCTGATCTTAAGACTCAGGAAAACCGATGCAGATAGGAGTGAAGATAGAGATCCTAGGGAAACGTGATGTCCTGCGCAGCACTTAAATAAGCAATTCAACGAAAGAGCAACGAAACGAAACACGTCGAGCAACCGTGTGGGATCGTCAGAACGGATTTATTGATCCAAGGTGGTAAGTCAGAAAGCTAAAGCATGTATGATGGCTTAGTGCCAGCTGAAGCGAGCGTCAGAACCTGCTAGCGCCAAAGAGATATCAATATTGGATTACATTCTGACGGAGAGCAAGCAGTTGGTGCAGTTCAAGATAAAACATGTATACGTGATGATAGTCCATGCTGGGGAAAACGGTTGTACAATCCTACATTTGCCAGGCGCTATAGTAAGGTATATACTATAAAGCACATCAGAAGCTTACTAGGAAACACGCGTTAAACACCGCAAAATTAAGCAGGTGGGACCTACGGGATACGTGCACCAGATCGCCATTGAAGTCCTCTATACGAGACCGATGCAGGCGACGAGGACGGTGTTCCAAAAAGCCACTGACATTGTAACCAAACCTGCACCCCTAAAAGTGAACAAACTTCTAGAAAACGTGTCTAGCCAAATCACATGGGCGGTAATTGCGATACCATCATTCTAGAAAAACTAGGAACGAGCGAAATTACTTATCTTGCAGTGCCGCTTAACACACTCGTTGATGGCATTCAGGGGATGCCCTCCTATCTAGTGACATCGGAACTTCTAGGCGGTACACTGCAATGCACACGTCTAAAAAGGGCATTGCAATATAAGAAGCGAAATTAGAGTAAAAATAATGTTCAGAAACGCATAGCCATATACAGATAGTATTAACGCGTCATGAGAATGACAGCGAGGTGTGGGACGGGCCCCCAAGGCCCGTCCCACCTTCCCATTCAAACTAAATTAATAGAAAACAACAAGATTTAAACTCAAATTGGTCTAGTTTACGCAGGCACTCTAGTCAGGAGTACTACCACTCTTCTATTCATTCCTTCTTTCATTCCGAGAGCAGCACTTTGAGAAACACCCTTCCACTGGCTGTGTTAGTACCTGGTGGTAATATGTACTTTCGCGTAAATGTGCACTCCACGTGTGCGCCCTCAAACGCCTGCTTACACCTAGATACAAAGTTTGCTATATGCCAAAGAAACTACCGATCAGCTAGACCACTGATAGGTAGGTCATTTAGCTCCATTCGAATTTTAAACGCCGTTTGAACGCTTGCGTTTAAGGGGCGTTTGAAATTTATTTTTGTTAAATTTAGATAAGCGCAGTAGCATTGCAGTGTTCACGTGAGTTGGATTCTCTACCGCTGAGGCCGTCAAGTGCAATTGGCCAGCCCGTTACCGGCCTCAGGTTCTTGCACTTTTCGGCAATGTTTCACGGAGCCAACATCGATATGGACAGATCAGTGCAGGATTAGTTCTGCCGATCATAGACCGAACAAACTACATAAAAACGGCAATCCATACCCACTGCGTTAAGTGTGGCATTTTTAAGAATAGCGCCTAAACAATAAAATAATTGGCAAGCGGGCAATACCTGTATAACTCGCACAAATCGTATAATGTGCCTTTATGGTTGCTCAACGTTAGCCAATAATAGCATGTAGTGTTCTTCACGCGTTATGTTCTCGTGCAGTAATAATAAAATAGAGTAATCTACAAAATTCGTGTTTTCTTTTCTTCCTCTTTTCTACAGAAACACGTTTCTGTTAGGACCAGTATAGAGGGCCGTGTATCAGGGGGGCAGTTGTCGCCGCAGCTGTAGCTGAAAATAATGCAGTGCTAGCTGGTCTTTGTGGCAATGGAGGTCCAAAAACTGGTGATATATATATATATATATATATATATATATATATATATATATATACGTGCGTTTTAGCAGTTGAAATGGCAACAGTAGTGGAGGTAGTAGAGAAAGCAATAGAGGGAGTACGGTCAACGAGTCGTAAGGTGGTAGTAATCGGCGCAGAAGTATCATTGCGCCAGTAAGTGTGGAAAGGGTCACGTCACGTATTTCATGGCACGGTTTGTGCGCGGATAGGCGGCGTCTGTATCTCTCTCTCTCTCTCTCTCTTGCTCTCTCTTTCTGTCTCTCGATTACATCCCCATTTTTGCCGCGAATGCCTGGCTCAGCTGGCAGGCTGCCGCGCTAGCTTTGGAACGAGGCAAAATGTGATTGCAGCCATTCCATGGCATGCTCCCATCAACTCCCCTACTGCCAAAATGGCTCCATAACGCAGCATAGTAGTCAGGGTAGCAGCGTATGGCAAAACTACTACTATACAGATCTATGATTTGGTGGCCTATCCTAGGGCGGCAAGCATCGCGTGCGTAAGAAAACACACCACAAAAAAAAACACTACTGCTTATTGCAAAGTTTCGGTAGACATTAAAATGTAAAATACGTTTACGCGTCGACACCTGTCCAACTCGGTAGTATCAGACTAGATCCTCAGCTGCACCACTATTCGACTGCCTCTAACATCGACACGAGGTCGCATCTGTGATCAGCAAGCGCTCTACGTGTGATCACTATTTTATATGGCAAATATTTGAGAAACTAGGGCTTCGTGCCACTTATAAGGTCCGGCGCCTCCGTGGCTAGTGGAGTCTGGCTTGCAGCCGTCTATGCACATACAGGGTTCTTCTTCTTCCGCAATTTTTTGGAAGATCGATGTAAGAAATTGTAGAGCTCGTTAAAGCATATATATTTTTTAATGGAATATGGTCTCTGGGAAGTCTTGTTTCGGAGTGAGAGGGATATTACTAAAATCCGTGACACTGGTGTTGTTGTCCAACATAGGAACATAATATATGCAATTGCGAGACAATTAGTACTCCTATACAGAAACTAAGCACACCGTATTTGCGAGAAAATATATTAGTCTGCCGTTCAAATTGATCGCCGAACATGCTTAAACACACATTTTGCCGCGATTATTTTGGTGCTAAATCTACGGCAATCCGATTTTTAAGTACGAAGTAGTTAAGGTCAAGTTGAGATTGAGTGAAAGCATGACCTACTCCATCAAATAAATCAGTCTTGGACACTTATGCATGCACTCAATATCGGCATATCTTCTGAAAAATCGTAATTTCTCCACAATCACGGCTTGAATTACCATAGGTTTGGTACCAAAGTGATCGTCATGAAATGTGCCTCTACATGTGTTAGTTGCGCTGTGAAAGGTAAGCGCTGTGAAAGGTCGTAGAGTTATGATTTTTAGGTATTGGGCTTAATGATCTTCTAAACAGCCATATCATATCTTTTGGCCGGCGTAATATGTTCTTCAACAGAAGAATTTTCTTACGAAAACGACGATGCTTAGTTTCTGCATAGGGAGTCTGGTTGTCTTGCAATCGCGCATTTTGTCCTACGTCGGGCAACAATGTCGCGAAATTTAGTGATATCCTTCTCACTCTAAAACAAGACTTCTCAGGAACTATGTTCCATGTGAATTTATATTTGCTCTAATGACGAAATTCATCTCGAAGTTGAACGAGTTAGCCAATTTTATTAATTCAAAAAGTACCCTCTATTATTAGCCACGACCCTCCTCCAGCGCATGCGGCTTCACGTTGTCTTGGTGGAAGATAACGCCCTTTCTATTTACGAGAATGCGTATCTTCCTTCGGAGGGCGGCAATAACTCGGTCGAGCGGTCATAGTAGTCACCTGTGCCTCCCGTTTGGCCACTAGAGGGGAACTTGTGGTGGACGTTGTAATGCGCCTATCTCACAAAACACAACGCAAGATCTTACGCGAATTGGTTAGTCTCTTTCGCGCCTTCTAAGGAGGTTGGCCTGGTGTGCACCAGGATCTTTCACGTTTCATTGTTTGTAAACAACCCATTTTTTGACCGCATGTAAAAAATCGATTCAATAACATACGCCTATTGTGTCTAGCAAGCTAATAAGTGCAACTTGCTAAGCGCTCCTCGTTGTGACGCTCGCTCAATTTATGGCGTACCCAATGGTTCAACTTTAGCATTAAACCTTGGGCGCAAATGCGAGTGACGATGGTTGTGTGACACACCGATAAGCTACACTACCGCAGATTATTAATACTAGAAAATAGCGCTTTAAGCCCAAGTCGCAACACATCCGTCACCAACGTTGATACCGTAATAACGGATCTAGTTGTATTAAGTTGGCATTCATGCTTGGCCTTCTCATTCGTGTGCTTCGATGCATAGTTTCGTCTAAACTCGTCCCATTAGCCTCTCCCCGTCAGTCAGTATCATTCGCTTGATGACCACTCGTCGTTTGTTGTGTGCATATGGTTGTGTTCATGTGGTGGTAGTGGTTTTGTTTGGGGGCTGTCCACTTTGTTCCTCTCGCCTTACCTTAAGCTCGCCCTTTTGTCTGCGGGGAGGAGGGGGCATGTACGTGCTACTGCGGCCGGCTTCTCCACCCTTAGCTGTCTAGCTCGAACTAACTCGCTCCAGTACCAGATGCCCTGGTCGTCTAACTTGGACGATTCTTTCTCCGGCTGTCAACCGTGGTTACAACTGTCACCCAACCTGAAATGTTCTTGTCTTAGTCATACACGCATAGCATATTAACGGAACCTTCTAGATTTCCAATGCTTGTCTTACCTGCCTCCCTTATTCGTCTTTGCGTGGTGCACCCGGGATTCCTATAGCAGAGTAAGTGCGTGACATCGTTCGACAGCAAATGTAAACCCCAACACGTTCACTTCTCCATGGAGTATCGTCTTCTGGCAGGGCTTAGTGTATAGAACGCCTATGCAACGGGCCATTGTTCGCCCTTTTGGCGTTAAAATACCCGTCTCGAGCCACAGCTAGACACCACCTGGGAACTGTGACCCCATAGACAGAAACAAAAAGGATCAGAAGTCAGATTTAACAAATCGACTTTTTTCAGGTCACCACTCTAGAGACTTTACCGGCTTTAACCGGCTTTATGACGTAAAATCGTTGTAGTGTTTTTTTACGGTACCTCTCTAACTTTACTACTTAAATAGCAAACACCATTTGCTAAATGCGAAATAGTGTTTTTTTTCTACCTGGTCTATCGAGTAAACCTTCTTCTGTTAATCATCCTTTTCAACCTCTTTAACGTGTGTATACCAAAAAAAAATGATCTATACGACAGCTTCCACCACGCGTATAACGCCTTGTGATGTGCTTACCCCGCTGGCGGGGGTGGCACCTCGCCGTCTTTGCCGGGCAATTATACGCCCGCTTTATCTATAGACCTTGCACTCGCGTGTCGCTACACAGTCCCGCCTCTGCCACCTAGCAGCCCCAGGTTAAGCAAAAGAAAATCTGTATGCACAAAGGGTTGCGGCGGATCTCGCCGATCTCCCAGCAGCGAGAATTTTGCCTCCCGCTTAGTTCGATGCGTACGACCGCCCTGTGCCGGTGCCGCCGAGAGTTCACCTGCTTTCTTTAGCAAGCATTCGCATCTGTGAACTCGAAGCCCCTCTCATGTATTGCATCTCTGTCACTTGGCCTAGTAGCTGAAAGTGGACAAGACATTCGTAGCCATAAAGTCATTGTCCTATGCTGCTGTTCTAAGCCTTGTACGACTTTAAGCCTCCTAATCCGATTACATGACGTTGTAGCGCGCCCTAAAGCCTTCCTTTCCCTGACTGAATTTCTAATGGTTGTAACATGCGTAGAGCCAGCGCTTGGTGGTCTTCCTATGCTAAAGCAGATGACCTGCGGTTAGGAGAAAAGCTAAAGGCAGTTGGCAAAAATTTGTTACGTTGATTTAACTGCTTTATTGCGGCGATTTCTTGTTTATGTGCTGTTATGCGCAGTTATGTCAAAATCTTTCTACGTTGCAGTCGGTCGACGGCGCCTTTTTATCAGCGTAAAGTTAAGGGTGCGTGCGTATGAAGCTGTCTTAGTTGTCCTGGTGTTTTTCCTCTCCTATATATTGATTTGTCGACAAGACGAAATTGGGGATATAACTAGCGACTTCGGCCCTAGAAGTTGTGAATTTGATCTCGATTCGACACATACACTTCCAAAGCGATATTTCGTAAGATTCTAATTACGCATGCATAGTTAGTGGGATATGCAATAAATAAGAGTAGATGCGGATAAAACAACATAACTTCTACCGGGCACATAAAAATGTTCACCTATAAGTGGCATTCGTGGATCCCGACTGGGAGATTTCTAGCATGTACTAAGTACAGCAGCAAGCTAAAACTAGCGCCTTGCACTACGCCCACAGTGTGCCTACTCTGGGTGTGTTTTGTCGCTTCATCAGTTGGAATGGTTTCTCCCATGTACAGAACTGCGTGAGTAAACTTTAACACTTGGAACCTCACTGACTGCTAATTTATAGAGACTTACCAAGCGCTATGCATGTCTATGCACTGGCTCTATTATATGCACATGCTATTATCATGACCGGTATCTCTTCTTGGTGCCATATTTTTGTTCGTGTGACGCCTTTACCGCACCTGGAAAGCACTCTAATCGGCAAGCCACGATGCCTTATATACTACGGCTATTGTGGTCACAACTCAGCATGAAGACGAGACATTGTATTGGGAGGGCTCCATACTGAAGCTGCTTGGTCTAGATTAATGTATAACTTGAAGCATTTCATAAGAAGGCCTTATTAATTACATCGGCAATTAGGACTTCAATAAATAACCGAATTAAAATGTACCCAGCCGTATTCGTTTGGCCAACCCATACGGAGATAGTATTCGGAACGCAACCTTGAACATATTCAGACCACCTCTAAGGAGGCGAGAAATTAAAGTCGTTGCAATGATATAAAGCATTCTTAGTCAGGAGCAAACAGTTGCAGGTGCGTAGGCTCTGGCAAACGTTCTATTTAATAAAAAAAACGACTTCATTAGTCGTTCAAGTCTAAGAGGTCCTGTAATATTGAACACAATTACACAATTGTGATCTGCGCAAGATTCTGCATCCTGTGTAGAAGTGGTTCACGTGAGGGGTGCAAAACCTCACCCGATACAGTGTCATCGAGAGGCGACACTAGAGCGACAATATTGATAGTGTGGCTTCACTAGCTGTAGCACGCAGGTACTCTACAGGCTGGAAACCATAGGCTCTGACCTATGTCAGAACGAGACATTACCTTTAGGAGGTAAGGCTCTTTTTTAGAAACATTAATACACGTTCTCTATGTTGCAACGTCGGTTGCTTCACCAAAGACTAGCTAGAGGAAGCGCTAAATTCGGCAAAATGAAATCAGCATGCACAGTTCTGCCAAATCAAGATACCCTTGATGAGCCGTGTTGAGCAAATTAGATAATACTACTCAGTTTTTCTTTCGTCTAAGGTAAAAATAGACTGATAGACGAGGACAAAAAGTCCGAATAAACGCATTAACCTAAACTGCGGTTTGTGCATGAGCCTAAACAGTGGTCTGTGCAGCGGTCTACATAACAGCACAGTTGGCATTTATAACGGTAAAGTAATGGTAGGCATATACTGTGGCACTAAAATACTACTGGATAATGTAATGTCATAAGAAAAGTGCAGCGCCTTTAGTGACATGATGGTTAACTAGCTTCTTGCCTTCAGTACCTTGTCGCGTAGCCCTTCGAGAGACTCAAAAAAACATTACGTTTCAGCGCATTCCCCTGAACTTTGTTTTATAGGTTTTTGACTGATTCAATAGATTTATCTTCCGCTATAAAATGGTCACAAATCAAACTTCTGACAGTACACCTGTTCTATCCATAGTTGGTACAATGTGCGTGATTCCTCGCATAGACGCCATATTAAGCTATAAGTCAACAAATCAAATGTTGTTTCTCATTTTTGCTGGCAGTAGGAAATCTTACTTCTCATTTTTAGCAGTGTGGAACCCGATCCCGGATGAGTGTTAACCTTCTCCCCTTAAGCTTCAGTCTCTGACGGCCAAAATTTTCATAGAACTTTGGGTCATACTCAGCACAGTCTGACCATATTTCTGGTATGATCTTCCCAAACATCATATGTTGTGTTCTCGGCTTGAGTATGGTCTGTAAGTCTTGCGTAACCACGCTAATAAGTAGGTTTAGCGCTTTGCGTTTTACTAACTGCTAGTCGGTGCTATAAGCCTAAATAACGAAATCCAAGTAAACGTAATAAGATCCTCACACACAATCTTTCAGGTGAATTTGCATTGTGTATTTCTCGTATTTTCATAGCAGTTCCATGAAGCTATTTTAATGCATCGGATGTTTTTCGTATTACGAAGAGCTACAAATCTGAGAAAATTATAAATTCATTTGGATGGCTGCATTTCTGTTTGTACGCTTTGTTTCAGAGCTTTGTTCACGCGGTTTCACATAGTTACCTTGAACAAACTAATGTTTGTCATTTTCAAGGGAATGGAAATGAAATACCTTCCGTCTCGTAATATGTGTAGCATAACAACGCAGTTGCGCTGAGATATATGGGATAACCGAGCAATTGGGCAGTTTCTGTATTCAAGCACCGCGAAATACCAATTTTTTCTTGACGGTTGCCTAGGTATGCGAAAGCACTTCCACCTCACAGGGTAGCTTGTAGCTGATTATTTTGGCGGTTGAAGCAATTTGTCTCGAGGCGGAAATGGTCAGTGAATACCGACTGGTAATTAGGTTTCGATTCGATAGTAAAACGCGATGCTGTTTTGTATCTGACATTTTACTGGATTCACATATTATGTGGTTTACTACACGGTTAAGATAGAGTCATTAATTTTAAATATCTATGCATTTATGGGATCGACTCAAGTTTCCCACTGACCCGCTTGCTTTTGTTATATCCCACTTATCCACTATCACCATGTCGCTCTCTTTGCCTAATTTCACTTATATATAATGCTTATCGTTTTGATCCACCGCCACTGTGTATGCATGTTGTTTTACGCAAAAGTTCTCTTAGGTCTGCAGCCGTTTGTCTATAGAGCTTTAAAACGATTAACATCTATTTTTTAAGCACAACGTTTATTTAGTGAAAACGTAATTTTAGCCGTGCTGAATTGGCATTACCACTAACACAAGAAACGCGGTAAACAGCTTTTGCAAGTCTATTCCCAGAGCACATAGCAAGTCCTTTGCAGATGACAGTTTCACAACGGCTTCGGATAAAATCAGACGAGTTTGAGCTGTTCCCAGTTGTGTAAGAGGAGACCCGTCATGGCGTTGACATCTATCTATTTTTCGCTCGGCTTAAGCGAGCGAACATACCTAACTCTACTATTACGAGAAAAACGTTATTCGGGTGAAAAATTGAATATGTGAATAGTTTGAGCCGACTATTTGGAGAGACTGCTCTGCGGTCTTCTTCTTTTAGCTTGATTCGTGTTCTAGAGTCTGCTAACTATAGCCTGAGAATATATATATATATATATATATATATATATATATATATATACATATATATTAAGCAGTAAAACCCCACTCATTCAAAGACGTTCTGGTCCAGCTATTTAATTAAGCTATTGTTATGGCTGCGCATGAACTGCCTCATATGCTCGTCTGCAGAGCATTATAAGTGTAGACTCTTTTTGACAATTTAAATTGCGATTTTATAGTCTTAAAACATAATAAAGACTACTCAGAATTTCAGTACCCTTACTATCACCTATAAAGGCTTATTACATTATAAATCTAAATGGTGTACACATTAATAGAAGTTTAGAGATTGCCTTGGCGAATTTCGAAATGTACAATTTCAAGGTCGAACCTACGACCTACGACCTACGCTTCCCAGGTCATCAGTTCCCATTAGTGCTTTGTCTAGCCAAGATTTAGTATTATTTTGCTAGGTCAGGCATCTATTGTAAACTTGTGTATATGTATAGCTGTCCTTTTACTTTGAATCAATGCTGGACGCGGAGTGGGTTCTCGGCGTGTAGCCATTATGCGTTCTGTTAGGATAAAATTTGCGACTCACGAACTATAAGCCAGAGGCCATTTCTACCACAGCGTCTGGTCGGTGGTCCGACCGATACACTCGTATGTCTATATTAAAACTATACCTCATGAACATGAACGACTCGCGCATAACAGATTGTGCGATAAATATCTGGCACGTAAAGATGCCGACAACTTTTTTTATACTAAGGCTCTTCTGAGTCACTGGTAACCTACTGGCATAAAGTAAGTATGAGGTAAGCTGTGACATTGCATATTTTTGTGTATACTATTATATAACATTTTAACCTAAACGTAGAAATTTTACAAAGGGTTAAGGAGGGATGAGGTTAAGGTTGCACCGGTGATTTCCAGTGTCAGAGTGGCCGGCCATCTTATCTACTCGGATTATTAGTAAAAAAATACTATAATGTTCTACCCTGGCTTCTACCCCTATCGATGAAATGTCGACACGTCTTCATCGGACACAAAAGTAAGAAAAATAGAGTTAAGAACTTGCGGGAGAGACAGAGAGGAAAGGAAAGTTGTGTTGGCTTGTTCTCTTAGCCCATTGGAATGCTGCAATTAACGAACTTGCAGCACGATTTCAGGAAACAGACAGATACAGCGAAACACTCGACGATCCATGAGCTAATTACTACTGGCGCCCACTAACGAGCTGGTAGGCTAATGCCAAGCGAAGCGATTGGCCATTGACAAGCGACGACAGACCAACGTTGCGGCCCAGCTGATTCCCGCTTCCACGTGCGCCCGAAGTGCTTCCTATACGTATAGCGGCCAAGTTTCCGTCGACCTTGAGGTGCGAGGTTACTCTAACGCCTAATTGGACTCCAAGGGCTAATGCTGGTGCTCGGAGTGCTACTCAAGATGTGGGCGAATTTGTACAAAGAGCGAAGAAGAGACACTAGTCGACGAACGTCAACAAAAGGCAGTAGACGCAGACGCTATAGAAAGGCAATTACCCAATTCTTTCGCCGCTTCTGCTTATACCAGCGGAATAGTTCGAGGAAGGGCGCAACGATGACTGCGCATTTACGGAAATAGCACGACCACCTACTGCGTGGCCTTTTGTGACTACATGTGTGCGTCAAAACCAGCGTATATTTGTAAGCATTATATACGAGTTAGCAGGTATTAAGCGCTGTATGTCAACTATGTTTGAGGGCTAATTGTTGTGTTTGACTGCTGTCTGATGCTTACCTATTGGCCAAGAGCGGAATTATTTTGGAAACAGTCTCGACGCAGTGTGGATCACTGTTTGCCTACGTGAGCTGGGTAACGTTTGGGCTGTGTGCAATTAAAAAGATGTGTAAATAGTTTTTGTCATGAACTCGAATTAAAGATAACGAACAGCGATCAAGCTATGCAGAAACATTTAGCAAAATATATATAATTGTTTCGGATGACCCCCTTTTTCACTAACGATATTATCTGTTCTTAAACTTACAGTAAAAATTAAAAGTCGCGCTTTAGACCCGGTTCTGGACATTCACCAAAGCATGTCGCGGTTATTTGAACACAATACTAAAAGGAATACTAACAGAACAATAACATTTCTTTGTTTTCCTATAAGTGTCCATTGTGTCGGTTCTGAAACATGCATATGTGTGTATATATGTATAGACAAAATTTCTTCAAAAAGTCCGGCACTAGTCAACTTAGTGTCAAATTATTAAAAATAACGTTTCTACCAAAGAACGAGCATCAGCAAGGTGGAAACGTCAATCATGGTTAAAGAAAATCCAAGCTCAAAAATAAATAGCCCTAGATTCAACGTTAACTTTTGAAGTAAGGAGACTGCCAATTATAGCGGACGATACTTACAAATCTTTTAACTGACTGTTCATGAGAACGAGCCCTTACTTAAACTCGAACGTAACAGGCCGTATCGATAAACGATAGTCTATTAAAGTGCAAATTCAGCACGAACACTTAGTAACAAACACTTTTAAAGCGTGAAAGGTATTTGCGAAGTTTGTCCTAAAATTGTCGAGCTATGATACTGTCCGTTCGTATTCCGGGCATGTACTTTCGACACACGTCTGACCGTTGCTGGCACCCCTTAGTTACGACGTGTGCATGCCAACTAATTTCAGCGTTGGATGCAAATTTAAAGATAAAGGGGACGTTGCGCTCTAAATAATGAACATTTCTGCCTGAGATGTGCAAATGCATGCGAGGATTGCAGGTTTGCATGTCATAATCGGTAGCAGCACCAATGATCTATTGTGCCATAACGTTGAGATTGTCGAAATTGAAAATAAAAAAACCTTGATGTTGGAAGCATGTATCGGTAACAACATCTGTAATTACTCCCGATACATGACAAAATCAGCTAGCTGCGACAAGCCAGGTATACTCTTTTTCTCTCACTTTTTTGTCTACAACGTTGATAACTTCAAACCAGAACTTGATGTAGACGTTTGCAGTAAGCAACAAAAGTAAACTGAGAACTGAGAAGACGTGCAGTCAAGTGGAAGTGCAGAGAAGCAGTTGTTATCACAACTATGTTTTTTACGGGCTTGTTATTTCGTTTGGTTAACTACTTGAACAGTAAAAAAGCCTAAATATGGCTATAACCGCGATGATAAAGGACACACTTAGCAGCCTCCATGTATACTGTTCGAAAGAACAGCACGAAGACTTCCAGCTTACGTTGTGTGGCTCTGTAGGTTGGCGAGTCATCAGCTCAGCCATTAAGAAGTGAGAGTTACCTAACTTGTTGTGTAAAAACGAGCTTCCATAACTGCGAGATAGTACGCATTGTCCCAGTTATTAGACACCTACTCATATGCGGATGCTATACATCTACCCGATGAAGTAGGTTAAGTATGTCCTACAGTCTCTTCTGAAATAAAAAAGAGCGCGCACCAGACCTAGCTTAGTGCGGGCACTGATGCAGTCTGAGCTACTTTTGGCTTTGTGGCTTCTTTAATTTTCAGTGTAATATCTTTAACGGGACATTGAAGAGGAAATATATACACGAGTTTGGTATATTGCCTAGCTTATCTTAGTATTTAAAATTACCCATGTTGGCCATATGCTGCAAGGGCACCGGAAGGTCTTGGTTATGATGCATGCAGATGAGATCGTAGTCGCCCATCACGATCCGGGTACCACAAAGCTCATTTCTTTCCTGGTAAAGGGGTTCTTTGCCATGCTTAAGATATACCATTGGATAAGCGAGGCTGTGCAGTTCAGTTACGGAGCTGATTTTGATGCCAAGGACCACTATACGCCCTGATTTGTATATGGACAAACGTCACTGCGCACATTAACAATACAATACAGGTAGTACTAACCCCTCTCTATGATAATGCAATGCAAGTAGTATCCACCAGCCTATTTTTACTCTGTAGCGGCGCGGTCTAGGGGACTTGTGCGCTAGTCATGGCTGTCACCTACCGGGATGTCGCCGGTTCGATCTTTGTTATTGATCAAATTTATTTGAGCGATGCTTATTGAGAATAGATGATACCCCATACCGCCGAGAGTTGGGATGCTGCCACAGGGACTGTTGAGGGAAACCCTTGATATATTAACATGTCCGGCCCTTGGTGCACTGAAGATATATCTCACGGTGAGTTCCAAGCCCGTAGGGACGGAGGATGGTCTAGAATAAAAAAATAACCTTCTTTTTTAGTTGTAGCCTCTATTTACTGTATGGTAAACTGCACCTCGACAGCAGTATGGGAACGCCTCACACGTTATTTGCTTAACAAATCACAAATTTGATCATTGATTGCGAGCAAAGTTACAAGACATGTCATGGTGCTTTTATTTGACCTGCTTTTAATATCCCACCTACTGTTGATGCACCTATTGATTGTCCTATTCATGCACTAAACGTGCTAGATTTTCTATTCTTTCTATTTACAACGCTTTACCTTTCGCTAAAGGCCTTCATTCCATTTGGGCCAAAATAAAGAGGTAAAAAATTAGTGCACCTTTTAAAAGGACGACTATCTGTGTATTAAGTATTGCTTACTCAAGGTACCGTGGGAAATGCTATAATCCTACTTTGGCACCTTAACTCTCATATATATACTTGTTGAATAAGTGCATTAGCTAGTGGATAGATTTATACTAAAGAGAACAGCAAATTGCGGAGAGCCTAAGCTGAATGAATACACAACTAATTTAGAGTGTACAACGGAAACTGAGTCTAGTCCAAAGAATGATGAATAGCATCAAGATTGGGACTCCTAGAGGAGCTGAATCATAGCTTTAATGACTGAAAGTTATTTCTAGAAAGCGAACAAGCGGTTGAATATAGGAACAATTAGCAAAGATGTCATTATGTTGACTAGTGATAGTGACAAAGCAGCTGTCTTCAAGAATAATTGGCTATTGTATATACGACTAAAACTAGTGCGCAAGAAAGTGAAGTTTGCAATGTGTCGCTTGTACCAAGTGGTTTCCCGCTACCTTTATTTGGAGGAAGATATCGTTGATCAAATTAGACAACTCCCAAATAGGTGTAGCCTAACTCCGGATCATATACCGTCCGTATTTTGTGAAAGACTAGCAGCAGCTATATCAGCTTTCTACTTTGGACGGCATAAAGTCTGACTTTTTCAGAAGCTCTATAACAACACCTGCTCATAAGAAAGGAAGTAAATCAAAAAGTCAATAAAGAGAGACCAGTGAAGCAAACTTTGGCGGCCTAAGAAAATTCAGCGGCCATACAGCCAGTCGTTGTGACCCAAGATTGGGCTACGTTTTCAAACAATAATGCGAGTTTCTATTATATTTACTTCTTATTTTACTAAGGTCTTCGATGGAGTAAACCATTCGAAGCTTTTACTAAAGCTGTATCAATTAACTTCTTACTTTTCTACTACTATAAACTGAATTTCAATTTTTTCCACAACCTATTTTGCTGTGTGCGGGTGAATGATAGCACTAGCACGTATAGTCTCTGTATCCTAGGACACCTCTGATTAGTTGCCTGAGTCCCTTCTTATTTTTTATTTATATTTTAAACCTTAAAGTCATTTGCCAAGCACTGTCAAATTTAAACTTTGTGCCGACAACCTTAAAGTTTATGGTTCGACTCGTTATGGTGCTGTGAGAACAGTATGAATATTTCGGTTCCAGCAACTGTTGTAATTTTTTGATAAGACTTTTATATGTACACATTCGACAATATGCCTGAACGTACTGTGCCGTTTGTTTGAGACCTCGGTGTTACCCTAAGGTTCAAGTTTAGCCACCGCAGGGCGTTGACTTTATCACAATATTTTAAACTGGAACTACAGGACGAGGAATCTCTTAGCGACCGTTATTATTACTATTATTAAATTCCACCTGACTACCGCCATGACGGCAAACCCTCAAATACCGCCCATCAGACGCGACGAAGCCGAGCAGCTCCGAAGGTTCCTCAGGGCCCTCATAGAACCAGAAGGTCTAGAGGTTCCTAAAGACGACTTGCGAGGCCTCTCTGGGTCGTAGCACACACCCGTGATGTCGCGGCACATTAAAACACTGGTGGACTGCCGCGCTCGGACAACTAAGCCAAAAGTGCTTGCAGGCGCGGCGGTTTCTCACCCGAGCCCGCCTATCTGCGCCTGAGGTAGAACTGCCCGACACTACGGAGCTAGGTACAAAAGGCTGCACGGGATAGAGATAGCGCCGAACAAGGCGCGGGAAGCAATCGAATTGCTTTTCTTCCAACACCCGTCGTTCGACCATGTCCCCTTTCTACAGGTTCTAGGGAAGGATGAAGAGAACCTCTCGGAAATCAGGGAAAGTCGCCGGGCCCGGACCGTATCCCGGTCACCGCTGTGACGACGCTGCTGAGAGAATGTATGGAAGCAGTAGCGACGGCCGCGACGAGAACGTTTCGGTCGGGCTCGTTGCCTGGCGCATAGAGGGTTGCAGGTTTGGTCATCAAATCTCAGCTTCTACCGCCTCATTCTCGCGCTCTACCTTCGTCTAGAAGACCAGAAAATTGCAGTTGCCCGGTGGGGTATCTCGGGTTCACCCTAGACTGGGGCCTCCGCTCTGTCAAATACGTGCGGCGGGTGACAAGACAGCTAGAAACTTTGCACGGGCCTTAATACTCCAGACGTCGTGTAGTCATGTACGCGGCCGAGTCAATATCCCTGTGCAGAGCTTCGGCCTGATCCACCGATACCCTAAAGTTCCAACAGGAACTCCCTGCGTTGGGCTCAGAGGGTAACCCACAGAGTAATTGTTCTCGCTGAAATGGTTTCCTGGGACCTAAAATAAGCCGAGCGCCGCCTATGAAGGAACAGAAGCACAATTGACATATGGCAGGAGGAATGGGACAGCTTACAATAGGGCGCCCCGGGCGCCAATCTCCGTGCCGTAATTTTGAACATCAAGGACTGGCTCACCCGACAGGGGTGTGAACTCACTTTCTACTGAACCTGGATCTTGACAGATTACTTCCAGTCCTACCTGTTAAGGATCGAGAAAGTCTCTAGCCCCAAGCGCACCTACCGCAGCAATGAAACAGAGGATACCCCCAATCAAACTCTTCTAAGGTGTCCTGCATGGGGGTGCGCACCTTTACTGCTTTTAATGAAGACTCCAGTTTTTAACCTATATGACATTTGCACACCAAATGACAGAAACATTCTTGTAATAAAACATCATATCCGAAGTTTTTAAAGCCATACTACGAGAAAAATGAGGGCCAACTCTCTAAGGCGTCCCTCTCCGGTGGCTTGCACTTGCCAGGAGTAGTAGACTTGCCCCCTGACTGTTTGATAAGATGCGTAAGCAGTTCACAGATGCGAGGGGGTGGTTAAAAAAGCGGGACGGATCAATGTCCTACTCAGTGGCCCAATTTCTTACGGGCCACGGCACATTTAGAAAATACCTGCATTGTATCGGACGGGCTTTGTCGCCAGTATGCACTACCCGTAATTCCGATAAGGAGACGACACCAAACATACATATATTTTAAATATGCATGGCCTTTGCCACGGATAGGCCGCGGTACATTATAAATAATTTAGAGGCGATTATCATTAAATGGAAAATCTGATTCGGACTGCGATGTGTGCTCTGCCTATGCAAATCAAGAGAAGAAATAAGGGTTAAAGTAGTACTAAAGAACGGTTTCAGCTCCTCGCCTCGTCCTGAGGCCGTTAGATGAGACATATCTCACACAACCAAACCAACTAAAAATGGCATAATACCATTTTTAGTTGGTATTATGCCAACAACACCGGCATCGAGTCCCACACAATCCGTTTCTGGTGTGCGTAGAAGCATTATCCCCGCTCACAAAAAAGTAATAGCAATAACTACAGCGTTCCCATCCAGACGGCTCAGCCATACGTATACTCGAACGACCACAAGAAGAGAACGGTGTTCGAAACATGCAGATAGCCTCATTGAAACGACCTCACCCCCCCCCCCCCCACCCTCGGTTGCTGATGGCGGAGGCCGTTGACCACCGACACTCGCACGCACCCACACGACGCTTCACAAACAGATTCGTTTCAGCTATGTTGTTGGTGTTGTTTGTACTGCGATCGTATAATCGAACAGCGGCCGACGTCGTCGTCCAGCACACAAACAACAAGGCAAGGAACGCGAAGCTGGGGCTAGCGATCGCAATTGACAGGGGACCACGGGCTAGAGGCGGCGAGGGCGGAAGCGGCAGTTGAGGACACTGCAGGCAGACATGGGGCACAAGAGGGAAATAGCAAGGGGCAACGGGGGGGGGGGTAGCGGACAGAGGTCGTCGTCTGATCGTTCTATTTAGCCGGCGGCAAATTTTATAGCAGAGGACGGCAGGCCACGTTACCGCCTCAGGCCTCATAACAGCCGTCCGCTGCTGCCAGTGCGGCTGGCTGGCCCTCTAGATCTCTCTCTGTGAGCGGGCGTCTGTGGCTGCTTAAGGCCGCTCACAGAGCGAGATATAGAGGGAGAGAGATGGGGGGAGAGAGAGAGGAAGGCCACGGCAGAGAGACCTACTCACTCAGCTTTCTCGTTGTGCTGCTTCTGGTACCGCTTCCTGCCCCCTTGCTGCTGCCGCCCTCCGTCGTGATTTGATGGCCGGCGTGGTCCGTCGTTGTCCGCAGCGTCACCGGCATCACCATCACCATCACCGTCAGCAGCAGCAGCAGCATCATCGTCGTGGCGATCAGGATCGTGGTTGGTTACCATGTGCTTCATAGTTGTCGTCCCAATCGTTGTTGGAAGGTAGAAGACGATCGATGCGGTGACGGCCCGGCCCGGCCGAGAGGCGAGCTCGGCTAACCGAATTGGTGTCGACGGCGACGAAAACGACGACGACGACGAAATGGGCGAAATCGTCGTTGTCGTCGTCGGCGGAGACAGAATCGAGGACGAACGGTACGGATCAACGGACGACGGTGGTGATGGTGAAGCTCGACAACGCTCACTTCAACATTCGACGATGGCGAAAGGGCCAGATTGTCGATAGGAGGTCGTGAGCCTATCAACGCCGCCTTACACCCCCTCCCCAACCCCACAACCCGACAACCCCAAACACAGACGATATCACACTTTCGTTCGACACGTTGACCCATCGATGAGAAAAGGAAAAAAACAATATTGCTAAATAAGCAGTCTCGTTGTTGTTCTAGGTGTAAAGGCTGTTGTTATTTTTGGTGGACTCGTCGTTGCTATTGATGATAATGATAATAATGTCCGTATAGTTGCTGGTAATGATGATGATGATGATAAGGACGTTGTTTTCGTAAACAATGGTATAGCAGCTCTAGAGTTGGGTCTTAGCAAGTGATTGCTGTGTGCGTTGCTAATACCATTTAGATTGTGAGTATTTCAAGTATTTTTTCCGCAATTTAAAAGTATAGGAGCATTGTTAGTTGTTGCCGTCGTTAGCCATGCCGCTAGGGATAGCGCAGTTACTCATGTCTCCAGTACTATGGTAAACACTGTTGATCTTCGGTTCTGAGTGTTGCTGCTCGTGCTTTTTAGATTGTATATTGTCGTTTCTATACGCGTTTATGACCCGTTGCACATGTACAATATAAACTGTACATGTGCAACGGGTACATGTGCACAAAAAAAAACCCTACATAGTTGCAATTATACACATTCTACACATAATGTGCAATTGCCAAGCAGTACACATCTATATAGCTAACTTTTGCATATAATGTCACATTCATTTGACGCACATGCAACTTGGAGTGCAGGAAGAACATAGCAGGGCAAACAACAGAATATTAGTAGTAATCACCTTAATTCTGCGTATGCATCGGGACAGCGCATTAGTCATTTTACATTACCTTGTTCCACGTCACCGCAACAGCAGGCTGATAATTTGCTGTTAACTGTACTACAGTACTGGTGTGTGCACACCTTATTTGACAGAAATCCAGGCGTGAATACGGTACTACACGACAGCTGGTTCCGTCTGTAACACTACTCGATTGTGCCTGATGAGTAAAGGCGACCCAACCGCAGTCGTTTTCTGGGTCAGCTGGACATGCGATTATGTCATCAGTTATAGTCTTATTAATTTTGGCGAATAAGAGCGCTGCGTTTTAAGGCAGGTATGTATGGGATAAACATCCATCATAAAAACACACCTTAATATTAATATCTCAATGTACTAAAAAAACACACAAAAATATATATATATATGCGGCAAAATCGGAGTTTTCATAGCAGAACGGTGGCGTTATTTCTCATAAGAATACCAGGTAGCGCGGGACAAGTTCAGCGACCGTCCGCGGCAAGGCGACAGTCGCTGAATCTGGACTTTCTCCCTTAAAAGAAAAATAGAGAAAGAAATACAATATAAACGTTATTGAAACATAGCAATGTCATCCATGTCCTTGACATTTGCGATGACGGTCCAAGGCTGTAGCAGGGTAACAGCGGGGCGTAGAGCAGATGTGCTGCCATCGCCTTTATCTATTTTCCTGATTCCGTCACTTCTAAGGAAGAGCCAGCCAAATCTAGTTTTGGTTGCAACTGCGCCGTTCATGTACATTTATGTATATGCGAATACGTGAAAAACCATTGGAGTTTAATAAAATGTCTATTGATGATGAATGAACGCCTTTTACATGGTCAGGTTTTGATTGAGATAAGTACGCGACAAAGACAAATAGCAATGCTTGTTTTGTATTTACTAGTATACCTAACTAAATGCTTTGCGCTAAATCTGCTTAGAGCTGCAGCTCAAATATGTTATGCTTTTGCAACTTGCTTGATCCAGTTCTGCCAGCTGAGTGCCAATCATTCGTTCGGGCGCCCCACGGCCTTCGATTTAAAGCCCATGCGTTTGGAAAAATATAGGGATTTGTACGTTTTTTTACGAATTCTGATCTTGTATTATGCAGCGTAGTGATCAGGGGCGATATCGTGTTGAGTGCAAAAACACCTGATGGTTTAACCTGACCCTCAAACTCTTGTCAAAAGCTTGAAATTGCTTAAAAGTGGTTTGGATGTCGAATAACAGGGACACTCATACCATTGCGAAGACTATGCCAGTTTATGTTTAAGTTACGCCAGTGCAAGTTTGTAAAATCTAAACCGCGAGCTTAATTGTCAGGAACTTTCACACTTAGGTTGTGTGGAATGGAACCAAGTTCCATACAAGGCCGTTAATATATGCGGTGTTATCAAACTCAGAACGACATCAACTTAACGAGTTACTACGTCAACAACGTGGCGGTAAAAGAATCAACATAGCATCCACGTAAGCTTAGTAAACCCGCTGCCTATAGATTCGACCAACCACCGCTTAGAAATAGCAAGCCTGTGTGCAGAATCCTGGTTAGCAGGAAAGCGCATATCACGCTTCGTCTGCCATGACTTTGCTAGAAACTTTCAGGCTTCGCCGCCTGAACGATCGACGGCTAACTTGATCGGCCACAAACTCTAGTTGCTCTGCCAGTTCTTAGACCCAATGTCAACAAGCGGTGGAAATGCCGGAATGAACAGATCAGCTCTTCGACAGGTTGGCTCAACAATGACACCCTCGCCGGCATTAACGAAAACGATAAAAAAAAAAAAAAAAACAATAACATTGGCACAAGTAATAACGACGACATGAAGTCCAGCAACAGTGGCGACACTGATAGCGACAACTAGTATAGGTAATATACAATGATCGAGAGTGACGACGAAACACACATGGCGCGACAGTTGCAGAAGTAACAATAATTGCAATATCAATTTTAACAACATCGTTAGTAACAATCGTCAACGTCTCTCAAGAAAGAACATAACAACAATAACGCAATTTGCTACTGGATGCCATGCACGTATATCTGGAGGCACGAGGCTGTGCTGGAAGGAAAAATTGTGCTCCGAGTTGTCGACGCTCTGGTAGGCCCATAAAGGAGAGATCAGCCTGGCAAAAACAAAGCACTGCCGGCATAGACAGGGCCTAGGTGGCAGCAGATCAAAGCTTTTAAAGTGGCAGAAGAAGAAGAAGAAGACAGGGAAGAGCCACTAGGCTGCGCAAATGAATCGCGCTGGTCTGGGCTGAGGGTGAGAGGTAGGACCGGCCGAACCATTTGCAGTGCATGCCAAACTATTTGCAAGCACGGGCAACGTGGAAAAGAATATTTGTCTCTTCTTGCAGTGCTTGCATTGCCTAGTGTTTTATTACTTTAGTTCTGCAAATTGGCTGATGATTTATGCTACGATCTAGCGCGGTGCATATCTAGCTGGTATAGTACCTGCGGAAAAATCCATAAACGAAGTAAGCCAGAAAGATGGCCATATATATATATATATATATATATATATATATATATATATATATATAAAGTGTGTTGCAAAAAATTAGCAACTCATGTTTTTTTGTGATAATTTCGGCTTGGTTTATTTGAATGGCTTAAAATTTTAAGCACATGATGTACATGACGAAACATGAGTATAGTGTTGATTTCATTGCAATCTCAACATCGGTTCATACAAAAAATAAAAAAGTGTGAAAAAACAGTGTTGCAAAATATTAGCAACAATAGCGTCTTACAGCGTATTCGATTCTTAGCAGGGCTGTACGACTCGTTTGAAACTACATATTTTATTCTAGAAACGGGTTTTTCGTCCCTTCTTCTGAATCAAATCGTAAACTCGGTCTTTCATGGAGTTAATGAGCTGTTGTAAGTACGAAAGTGGAATATTAGTCCATGCTTGCTGGACAGCTTCTTTAAGGTCCGACAAATAATTATATTGTCGACCATTTGCGAAAATCTGCTTTACCAAATGTCCCCAAAGATTTTCAATAGGATTCAGGTCTGGACTTAATGCCGGCCAGTCAAAAAGTGGCACTCCTTGTTCTTGAAAAAAGGCTATAGTGCTAGCCGAGGTATGAAACGTGGCGTTGTCTTGTTGAAAAACTGCGTCAGGTCCCCCAATTATTCTGAAGTAGGCTTCTAACTGGGAACCGACAATGCGCTGGTACATGTCAGAATTGTTTCGGCCCACAATCTCGACTAGATCAAACTTCCCATTATATCCAAACGCGCCCCATTATTTCACAGAGCCACCACCGGCCACACGTTTCGAGAACCATTTAGGTTCCTTCCGTAAGTCGTGCCAATAGTACTGACAGCCGTCAGGGCCATCGAGATTAAATTTCTTTTCATCCGAGAAGACGATGTTTATCCACTCGTTATCCCAAGTTTGGTATCTATGCGAAAATTCACGCCGTGCGACAATGTGCTTCGGTTGCAGTCGCGGCATAAGCTTCCTTTTCGCGTATCGCACGTTTTTGTCAGAACTTAACACTCGGTACACTGTGGATCGGTGCACTGGCACTCCCAAAGTTGTCCTGATCCTGGAAGAAAACATTTGGTCATGAGTAGCCAACTGTATGATCCTTCGCCGATCTCGAATAGTCAAAACTGGCTTACGCCCACTGTTAGATCTGCACATTTGGTTCACTCCAGGGTAAAGAACCTGCTGATGGTGCTCTTATGCCGTCCTAATCTGGTTGCTATAGCAGTTACTGTATGACCGAGCTCAGCATATGCCTCAATTCTTGTCTTTTCGTTATCCGAAAGATCCTTTGGACGACCCATGGTTTAAACATAATATTCGTCGTTAGTTCGGAACAACGACTAAGCTGTAGAATATTTTGCAGCTATATAACGATTGATTTAGCTAGACAATATTCATGACATTTGATCCCTGGGATCGAATATCAGCTGTAGTATCGACTATCCTTCACAAACAAGAGCTGTGTTGTTAGCATGTTATTGTTGCTAATATTTTGCAACACTGTTTTTTCACACTTTTTTATTTTTTGTATGAACCGATTATGAGATTGCAATGAAATCAACACTATACTCATGTTTCGTCATGTACATCATGCGCTTAAAATTTCAAGCCATTCAAATAAACCAAGCCGAAATTATCGCAAAAAAAACATGAGTTGCTAATTTTTTGCAACACACTTTATATATATATATATATATATATATATATATATATATATATATATATATAAATATATACAGGTAGTTCAATAAGTTCTTAGAATGAAAACCAAGAATTTTCCAAATCATGTTTTTAAATTTATCTTATTCGATATACTCCCCGAGATGCTCAATACACTTTTCCCACCAAGATTTCAGAGCTTTTATACCTCTTAAGTAGAATTCCTCGTCTTTAGACTGAAAATAGGCATTGACAGCAGCCTTAACCTCTTCATTGCTGGAAAAACGCCAAGGAAATAATCAGAGGGGGCCAGGTCTGAAGAATAGGAAGGTTGTTCAATAAGTTCGAACCTCAGTTGGGCCAGTTTTGCCGATGCTTGCCGGGACTTGTGTGCAGGAGCATTGTCCTGGTGAAACAGGACAACCTTCTTCTGCAAAGCGGGCCGTTTCACGATGAGTTCTTCCTAAAGGCAGTCTAACAGTCTTGCCTAATATTCTCCTGTGATCGTTTTACCGCTCTCAAGGTAGTCGACCAGCATTATTCTATGTTGGTCTTAAAAAACTGTAGCCATCACCTTTCCGGTCAATGCCGTTGTCCGCACCCTCTTCGGAGGTCCTTCATCAGGAGCACACCATTGACAAGATGCTTCTTGGGTCTCGGGAGTGTAGTGATGAACCCAGCTTTCATCGACGGTCATGAATCTGCGCCAAAAATCCGACGGATTGTTCGACATCTTGGCCAAATTTCGCTGTGATGCGAAAACAGGCGCGTTTTTTTTGGCCTTGGTTGAGCAAATGCGGCAGCCATTTTTCTCTGAGCTCTTTCATCTTCAAGTTTTCGTGCAGGATGAAATGCACACTACCCAAACTGATCCCCAAGGCCTCCGCTATCTCCCTAATGTTCACTCGCTTATCTGCGGCAACGATTTTCCGCACCTTTTCCACGTTTTCCTAATCAGTTGCCGTTTTTGGGCGTTTTGAACGTAGTTCATCTCGGTGCTCCTGCGACCTCTTTTTAACTCATTAATCCAGTTGGAAACAGTGGCAAAACATGGCGCAGAGTCACCGTACACCTCGTCTAACTCAGTTTTTACTTGGGTCGCATTCCAACCTTTGAAATAAAATGCTTGATAACCACTCGAAACTCTTTTTTCTCAATTTTTCAAAATCACGCCGATACGTTGCACGGGAAAAGCGATCAAACGAAATCGCAACGGCCAAACACCATAATATTTTGACTGCTGGCAGTCGAAAAGTTGCAGTTCCTAATAGCGGTGGAAGCGCGCCAAAATTTGAATTCTAAAAAGCTCATTCTAAGAACTTATTGAACTACCTGTATATATAAATAATGCGTGCATAGATTTGATAGCTTGAACAGAATGTGGCCAATTTATTTTAGTACAATTCCAACCATAGGTCGTTCAAGTTATAGGAAGAAGTCATTTACATTGTCATAACAAGAGTAATCCTTTAACCCTAGAGAGCAAAACTCCAGAATTAAATGATGTTAAAATATTAAGATAACCCTTTAACGTCTTTTAACACTGGAGTTTTGTACCGCATAAATTGAAAAATATATATATGTATACATATTTATGCGGTGCAAAGCTTTAGGGTTAACGGATGCTAAAGGATTACTCTTGTTATTACAATGTAAATGCCTGTTTCCTCTAACTTGAACGACCTATGGTTGGAATTGTACTAAAGTAAATTGGCCAAATGCAGTTCAAGCAATCAAATCTATGTACGCAGTATTTAACGTATTAAACTTTTAACAAGATCCTAAATGTCAATAAAAGCAACAAACCAATTAAGCTGACTGTCAGTAACAGGCTCAACGGAATAAATATGTCTTCTTACTTGCATACAACAATCAAACTCCAGTTTAAGAGTGACCAGTCTCGAGCCCACGGCTTCTCGATGCCAGGCAATTGCTTTACCACTACCTTGCTTGGAAGATGTTGTTGACTCCTATTAATGCGCGTATTATTATTTATCTCTGTCCACTACGAAAATTGTTCAGACAGATCTTGAAATACATGACCTTGAAGATTGTGAGTTCCTCAGTATGTGGTCAAAGATCGTCAGATAGTATAATTCGGCACCTGGTCGCAGAATTGTATATCCGGGGACCCTGCGATTAAATTACAATTTCACAAGCTCGATTGTTTCAGCCTGTTTGTAAACATGCGACTACCAAACTTTAAGACAATAGAAAAACTTGGGAAGGCTCTCGTAAATGTTTATCATTGCTAACATTGGTTTCTGATAAAAACCATCTCAATGACGTGCCAATAAAATCCCAAATCGGCTTTCATAGTCACCTTTAGATATTTAATTAAGTTCGCAATTTAAATGGTGCGGCCATTTAGCCCATTTAGCATGCTAATAGTTAGAACAAATAAGACACACTGGGAAACCGATGTAATGCTCTCATTAATAGTCAACTCGAGTCAAAAACGCCTTTGTTTAAGGGTCATATATGCCTAAGTATGCACTGCTTTGTTACAAAATTACATCATTAGTGCACCACTGAGGTGGTACGGTCTCATATTTATTTGTCGTATTTATGTTAATGTACAATTTTAGATCATCACCATATAGTTTGTAATTCACAGCTACAGGTATGATGCGTTTAAGGTTCAATATATATATATATATATATATATATATATATATATATATATATATATATATATATATATATATATAATCAAGATAGCAACAGTTGTAATGTACTGTTGTTGCAGAAGATTTGAGAGATCCTGTCACGAGAATTATGGTACGTGGATTCCAGAATAGATAATAGCTTATTAGTAAATGACTCAAATATGCGTATGGGAGGGTCCGGACTGATAGAAATGGCGGACTAGTAGCCCACCATTTGTGAATAGGGTGTAGCATGGCCATGTCGCTGACCTATTTTTTAAATAACAACGATAATTGGTTAGTAAGCACACAACAGTGCGAAGTCTTGCATGTACACGATCGCTGTATCAATGTTGTTCTACTGATTTTTTGCTTCAAGGTACATAAGGTCCAAGAACGAGTTCCGACTATTACAACTTGGATTTATGCCGGCTCGCGTGCAGAGCACCACTTCGATATAGACATGGCGATACGCAGATATTGGCGTTCGAACGTTATACTCATTGGCAGCAATAATTTGTTTACCGATATGATTCAGTTAGTGTCCCGTGACATTAAGGGGCCACCGCAGTTCCAAGACAACGCCCAAAGACAAACAGTGCCACCGCCGCTGACAGCCTCCGAAACCGGATCAGCCGCAAATCTCGGTGGAAATGCCGAAGGCAAGATCTGAAATATTTGGCAAATTCGACGGTCACATCGATCGAGATTAACGAAAGAGAAAAACGCTCGCAGATTGGGAGAGGTTTTGATCTAAAGGGTTTTGTACGGATATTTTTCACTAATATGTAATATTAGTTTATATTAATTATATATATAATACAGTAAGAGGGCGGGGTAAACATAGCGGTATCTATTTCATTGCGTTAAATCAACAGGGGATTTTCGTCAAGCCGCGGAGGGTGGTGGAATTGAAGGCGAAACATTTTGTAGCGTTAGATTCGCATTTTTCGAGTGAAAAGTCGCTGCAAAAAAATATTAAGAAATAAAGACACTCGATCCACTGTATGAAGCAGAGACGCCGCCACGCAGAGATAAGACAAAACGCAGATTAGACACCGCCGAATCTCCGGCAATTCACTATTTGGCCAAACTGGCCGAAAACAAAGTAAAAATATATTTGCATTACAATACAAGGGTGGGCCCATGACCAGAATTCCGCTGTCACAATGCTTAAGTCCTCGTAAAAATAATAGATACGATGAGTGCTTCAATTTACACACTATTACACACATGTTTACACATTTACACCAGTCTACACGTAAAGTTTATAAAGTTACACAACGTCAACGTCGCAATAATAGAAGAGAACTTAGGTGCTACAGCAGCCAGATAGCACTATCAACCCAAGGTGTCACTCAGGCTTAGGCTTAAGCACTTCAAACATACGCAAACAATTTACCGATAATATTCGCCAAAATCCTAAGCAGGATGAAGTTCATAAAAATAATGAACCTGTAAGTTCCCAAGTATCGATCCATGCTGTATGCCGATATTTACTTTATCCTACATGGATTTAACAAAACCAATCTTATGACTGCCTTTTTTTTAGATAGTGATGACCTGAATTTATCAATTTCCACCAATGCACATCCTTAAATTTAAAGGAAGAATGAGTGCCGTAAGCAATTAAAGATAGCCGCAACGACTAGTAAGACTCTGAGGCAGACCTGCCTTTTTTTATTATTTCGATGCTTTCCTAAATGCGTGCCAGCGCCAACTCTAATTCAAAGTACATTTCTAATCACCAGTTTCTCGAAAATTTTGGTTATTCGACCAGAGATACAGAGCGGTAGTTAGCGCCCCGGGTGCGCTCTCCCTTGTACTTAAATAACTATTTTTGCGTCCATTTATCTAAACCACAGCTAGTGGATACGTTGACCATACTCACCATAAATAATATTATTATGTTATTTTATCATTGTTTTAAATATAACTATTCATGGAATAAAATTGGAATTTGAATTACTTTTTATTAAAATTTTATTAGAAATGAAAGTAAATATTGCTGGCGGGCTTGTTTCGTCTGATATTGCTATCTCTCTTACCTAAAAACGCGTAAGACCTTCGAGAAGGGCTACTAGATTTAGGTGCCTTCTATATGTAATTCATTAACGATGCGTTTGGCTTGGAATTCCCTGCCGAGCAGCTTGAGGTATCTTACATAAGGTATTATTACAGGTAACTTAAGCGTGAATTAAAAACATTCCTTTAACAGCTCCGAGGCATGAGCTTCGATCCCTAGTAGTTGCCTAAATGTTGCTAAGTTGAAGAACGGTATTGTGTAGATATTGTGTGATGTTGTATTTGTTCATGTGCTAACTTCCGCAGTTCTACCAGACAGCACGATCTACTTTTAGAGCTATGTGGCACTACTCCTCTGCTACAGCCAGACTCTGGAGCGGGCAAACTGAATGCGATGGCTTGCCAGACTCTTCTGTATAAGCTCAGGTTGACTACATACATTTATTTGTTAGAGGACAAATTGAGGAATGAGCGATAGGCACACACGAATGCCGCCCAAGAAACTCGTTTGCATATGTAGGCGGTAAGCGTGGGGCTTCAACCCACTAAAGACTAGTCATTGCCCTTAATTTCCGCATCGATTGAGAACTGCTTGCGCATCGCTTTAAACAGCCGGAAAGGAGACTACTAATGGCGAGTTTCTTTCTGAGGGCCACGGAAACTCGCACGGTGCATAGAGTGCTCATCAAGAAAATGTCTATGAAAGTGTGTGACACTACCGATGAACACTGTCATACTCTTGCTGGCGTCACGTAGTTTACACCATATATAATTGATCTCCTGAAAAGCAGTAAACCGGCCAGCCTGAACAGTCCAGTATTGCATGCTCTGAAAAATCGTTGAGTCTACTAGGGCAGCAAACAGGCGCGTTTGGCGTTTGGCGCAGCCTGGTCATAATCGTACGTTATTTACGTGTGCAAAGAACTTATGGTTATGAATTAGAAATTTAAAAACAATAACCAGGAAGCAATACCGGCAAACTTTAAACCCATTAAACATGAAATAGTGCTTCTTGAGTTTGTAATAACTTCGCCCGCAACTAGGAATGGTTCTTTGCAGCCCTGTCTATGACTAGCAATACCTGGAACCGCACCCAGGGAATAAGCTAGCTAATGTGATAACAAACGACTTTTTTTAGGGGCTCACTGTCTGTAAAGAGCGTCTCTACCTTTCGGGCCGACCCTTAGGCAACATTTAACGACCACGGGACTGCTTTCGCAAGGCTGACATGTTACACTTTTTACATATATATATATATATATAGGTTTTATTAAGGATGCAAGTGAAGCGACATTTGTCTCCCGAGAACGTGTGCACTGTAAATGTTACTCAATCTTGTATAGGGTAGGCTGAGACTACTTCAGCAGTGTGCCCCGGACGGACGCCGCGTTCCCGTGTTGGACGTCTTGGGTCTTGAATGCTAGCGGTACAGGGTCTTGACTGCTAGCGGTTGAAACCCGTGCGGGTAACCTATTGAGCCGAATTTCGCAAACTTTCTTGTCTCGGCTAGATTACCGGCATGGCCTGCCGAGACCACCCCGCCACCGACCATTGAAGGTGCTAATGAGTTGGTGACCGTGGCGTCCCAAACAAGCATCCTGCCCCTACTGAAAAGGGTGAGAGTCATCCCATCTGGGCGCTTACCATCATCGGCGGAGAAGCCCTTGGGCTCTTGAATGCAAGGGAGTTTGCATGATCGAAGCGGTCGGCTAAAGGTGTCGTTAATACCAGCATGCCTGGCCCGTCGTCCGACACTTATGATGCACGATAACCCGTGATGTGCTATTTTGTCAACGGGTTGGCCACATTTACATTGATGGGAAGAGATGAGGTCACAGCTGAGACGAAGACCTGCCCCGATTCGGGTTGTTCCATTGTTTAAGAGGGTGCCCAGTTGGGTGCTAGAAAGCGCATGCAACCAGGCTCCGGATCCCTTAGCAGCGACTGCTCGAAGGCGAGGCTTTGTGGAGTCGTCGGTAGCGCCTGCAAGTAGGCTGCAATACACTTCGTCGTATAAGAATGCGCTCCAGGAACGTCGGCTTAAAGGGTTATCCGGAGCACCCTGGCGTTGCTCTCTGATCGGAAAAGAAAGGAGATTATCGCTGGCCCAGCGGAGACAAGTGGATCCGGGATCCCCAGGTCCCCCTTCGAGATTGGTAGTTGCGCCTGTTTTCGGGTGGAAGGTGCCAGCAATAGATTGAGGAGAGACTCGAGGCTGTTCACTGTTAACTCGTTCAATGGACGCAGGTCGTGCAAACGTCCTGTTAGACCTGCTATGCGGAAAAGGGGGTGACCCTGGTAGCTGAGAACCAAGATCGGAGTAAAAAAGGGCGCGGTGGGCACCAAGCGGGGCAAGGTTGTCAGCGACGTCATTTAGCATGTTTTGGAGGACCCCAGGGAGCGTGCGTGAGTCAATAAAAGCTCAGGCAGCGTCTGCAGCGGTCTCGGGTTCTGCTGGTTTGGCAAACCCAAGCTGGTGAGAACCCGTCGCTTTTCGAATCCTATCCTTGGTTCGATCATAGGTAATCTTTGCAGCCAGACTGCGCAAGGTGCAGTATCAAGCAAATTGGCTCACTGACCCGTCTTTCTTCTGTAAGGCGAAAAGCCTTGCCCCAAATATTATAGGCAGTAGTTGAGATGGAAGGGCGCCCCACAGAAGTAAGTCGACGACTTTGGCCAGTGCGTTTGCCAGCCGGCTTGATGTGTTCCCCAGAGTTAGAGATCGTAAGTCCCTTATCAATCGAAGTTGTATAAAATCAAGACCCCGGCGGCACTATGTGAAAAACTTTTGATCGCGGCTATGACTTCTTTCCCCGACGTGATACAGGAAAGCGGAAGGCTGGGGGAAGCTGCCCAGTCTAGGCCTCGCGGGGCCGGGGGTACTTGTCGCGAGGAGCTGTCAGGTGATTCGTGCTGGGAGCCAGCACGTCGATCCGATCAGCCTAGCAGCGCCTGACACGTCACCGTTCGTTAGCTTGAGAATGGTCTGGGAGACACGGTCATTCGTGAAAGTGCGGTTTCTCCTGGCGTCCGGGGGTACGATTTTGGCGTGGCGCAATCTATTGGAGATTTCACGCAGAATATGGTGGATGACAACATGTTACAATTGTAACTCAACAAGGACTTAGCATGTCAGGGGACTTCCTTGACATGTCACAAGCATACAGTAGCTTTTACTATTGACAGACACAGCGTACTTAGCAGTGCCTTACTCCGTCAGACTCTCCTGGACAGGTGAGCAAGGCAGTTTAAAGGTAAGCCAACGGAATAGAATCCCGGGGATGTGAGAGTCTAAGTACTTCATGATATGGTATATTCCTTAGGGTTGGTATGGACCCAGAGGGGACCCCGGATCTAATTCTAGAGCAATCTCTAGACGAGGAGTTTCTTGGCGGTTTGCCGGGTTTCCACACAAGGGTCATACCTCACAGAGCACCGGCTGCGGCATGAAATCGGAAGTGAGAATGTAAGAGAAGTGCTTTGTTCGACTGAGGTGGGGAATAATTGGCTGAGAGCGGCATTGATGGACACGTTGAGTGTTGACAGTGGTATAAGCGGATGATGCAACTTCGCTGTTCCGTCTGTCACGTGCTGAGCTTTTCGACAGTTAGTTTAAGATTAGGCATGTAGAAGCTGGTATCAAGGTAGTATTGAGGTATTGCCACACTCCAAACAATTTGGTCTGGTTGCAAATCTGACTAAGACGAAACTTTTTTGTTCCACACCCCTCAGCGGGCATCGATGCTGAAACTGGACACGTGTATTATATCTCTTCAAATGGGCGACACGGCTATATCTTTCAGTCGAGAAGTGAAATCGATATTATGCTTCATAAGAACATGAAATGGAATAGTCACGTTCGATCGAGCGTCAGGGTCTGCTGTGATGTCGTGGCATCGTTGGCGTGCCTGAGGAAGGCCACAGCCGTTGTTCTGATGACACTGGCATTGATCGCCAACCTGGTGAAATGTTGGGTCGAACACTTGATAACCAGACACAATGCATCTTATGTACACGCACCACCTAATGCGTTTTTTAAAGTTTAATGGAGGGATACATATCAATTACGCTACCTCTGCTGAGGCCCCTGTCACTGTCCCTGCCGCTCAAACAGGAATTGCTGGAATGGTCCTGTAATAAATTACCTATTACAGGACTAAGACCTATTCTCATTGTTTCCACTGCTGTCCGGGCTCTAGCAGCAAGTGAACAAAGCAGTTTCTTGCCGTTCGTGACAAGCAAAGGACACGCCCCATAAATGTTGTGAAATTTTTCCTAGCTGCGCGGAGTTTGACGCTAAAATATGGTTCCATACTCTGCCAAGGCTGCAGCTCAACATTGGTACAATATTAAACTCAAAAAAGACACTGCCGTTCTCAGACACAGTTTTTGAACGTCTTTCACTTCTGTGTCATAGACGCCCGACATCTGTCGCCGATGTTCTGGGGTGTTTTTCGTATTCTATAGTCACAGACCCGTATACCGTATACCCGAATACGTGAAGGAGTTGACAAACTACCGAGCAAGATGCCTTTGCCTTGCATTCGGGAGGCCTGGGTTCGAGACTCAGACTGGCCACTCATAAAATGGTTTGCATGGTTTCCAATTTTGACAAGGTAAATGCCAGAGTGGATAATACATCAGCCATGGCATAGTAAATGCCAGAGTGGATAATACATCGTACACCGGCATAAGCATTACGGAAAAACGTTAAAAAAATCCAGGGATTGGCCAGAACAGCGTATTACGTTTGCTGCAACCAATAAACTCCACGGCAACACTTAAAGGCGTTTTTCTTCAGCGAATTTGTTTGCAGTCCCTTACAATGAAGGTAAGTCGTTATAACGTTGTTTTATAGTGTAATTAACACTGATTAATAATTGTGACGCATTGTTTTTAGTGAAGTATGCCATTAAGCGAATATGATTAAATGTCTAAGGACAGAATCGTGAGAGAGAGTCTTCGAGGTTAATTCCCAATTCTTGACGCCTGATCGTATGCTCTAGGGGCCTTGCAAAGGTTTATTTGTAGTAGTTAAATGTTACTGGTCACTCTGTTTGCGGTTGTCCGGAGGTTTGCAACCCGTTATCTGCATGTTGAGCACTGAGCCGTAGTGTGTTAGTAGCGTAGATAGCATCTCATGTTGGCCGTGGAGGCCTTTGTGATGTGTTATTGCCCTCTGCCCTTTGAGCAGGAAAGTTAGGTTGGTTACGCTACGCTGCCGTGCAGGTCCTGGTCATATGCTCAAAACCTTCCAACCAATATACTCGTATATATATATATATATATATATAAATATATATATATATATATATATATATATATATATATATATATATATATATATATATATATATATATAAATATATATATATATATATATATGGTTGTTATGTATGCAGATGACATCGTAGTCGCTCATCGCGACTTAGGTGCCATCAAGCGCATTACCTCTATGATAGAGCCGTTCCTTGTCTCGAAGGGATTTGAGATAAACACCAGGAACACCAAAGCCATGAAACTCAGGCATGAAGGTCAATTGGCAGCCAGAGACGTTATACGTTGCTGCAGTCAACCATTGGAGTTTGTTAACTCTTTCCAGTGTCTTGGTCTTCGGGTTCATTATACGGGAACGACGTCCACAGCGCATATAAACGAAACAGTACGGAAAGCACTTGTCTCTCTTCACGGGTAATTAGGCAAGGTCCGCAGAATGTCCGTTTTTTCAGTAGTGAGGCTCTTCATGCTAAAGATTGTTCCGGGGCTGATGTATGGCCTTGACAGGGTGTAAAACCACCTCACACTAACGAATTTTAACCAGCTTGAGATGTGTTTCTCATTATATATGAAGCGAGTGCTTTGCTTGCCTATTCGAGCAAGGAGCCGCTTTATTTATCTCATGTCAGGCTGTCTATTGGCTACTGAAACAATCCTACTAAAGCTGAAGATGCCGCGTGCAGTACCATATGAATGTTATATTTCTGAATGGGAAGCTAAAGTCGAACAGGCCAGATGGAAGGTCGGTGGTTTGGACGTTTTCAATTCCGTGTACCTCTGGTCTGGTCCTGCATGTGACAGTCGCCACGTATACACCAGGTACATAGTGCATGGTTATCACACCTGGTATGTTCAAACGCATTCTTTTCACGAGGAGTACGAGTTGTGCACCTGCCGGTTCTGCCTGCAGAGGTGTGCCAAGTATCATGCAGTGGAATGCACAGCGCTGAACCAAAAATCGTTGCACTACTTCGCTCGCCGAAAGCGTGAAGAAGACAGAGTATTAAGAAGAAACATCTTTTTTTAAGAAGAAACTGTATATTATACTCAATCTAAGCGAAATAAATATAATTGATTAATATATATATATATATATATATATATATATATATATATTTCCTCAAGAGTCATTTGGCAGGGCAATGCATGAGCAGTCTTCTACACAAGTTTTCGTTAAGAAATGAATGATAAACGGCGCGGCGTCTTTAATGGTCCCTTTAAGAATGTTTTTTTGCTCAATAGACTCACTTGGGCCGCTGATGAAGACATTTTTGGTTTCTGAGTTCGCTTAGGTTGTCGCGCGCGAACATGCCTTCTCCTTTAGTCGTCGGAAAAATTTACCAGCGTCCTCGGTTGGAGGACCTCGCAAATCAGACGGATTTCGCCTGCAGCTTTTTCTAAAACTTGTCTAACATCCACTCCAGTCGTGGCTGGATTAATGAGGGCTTGTGGGGCGTCGGCATAGAAAGCATTTCTTTATTCCTCAACAACTGCAAATGTATAGGGCTACAAAAAAACTTTTTTTCGGTTTTGTTCGTAGAGAATCATTAAAAACCGAAAAAACTTTTTTTTGTAGACTCATTAGAATCAGGCTTGTATCTCTGTATTTTGTGCTGAGTTTTTTGTATTTTCCGGCCATTGACTCACATTAATTTCCAGGATTAGGCCTGGCTATTGCGCGAGAGTTGCTCTAAGCTGTTTTTCGTTATGAAAGTGATATTAGCGGTTGCTGGAGTGGCCACTGGTACTGGCTGTATGCCTATTTAGATGTTTTTGAAAGGGAACTGCAGAGATTGGTCGCGGCCTTCTTCAGGACCTGAATGGAGAACTCGTTTCCTTGAACCCGACTGTGAAGGAAGATGACACTTCCTCCTTTAAGGTGCGTATTGCAGGAAATTCTAGGCAATTCAGGCAAGAGTTGTTCTAAAAAGCGGTCGTCTTTGCATGATCTTGATTATAGCAACACAGCTATTGTTGGAGCTTTGTTTTTCTAGATAGATACTTGCCTTACTGAGGGTGGTGGTAGTATAAGTGCGTCCAGGTCATAGGTCACCCATCGGACTCGATCCGAGCCCGCGGTCGAATATTCCCATTAGTTTTTTGTTAATGTGTGAGTATCACACAGACGTGCTATCCTATCGTCTAGAAGCCGTTCCCCTACTCGAGTTATTGCGTGCGGCAGCGTTCGAGTTACTGCACGTGGCGGTGTTTCAAAATATAGCGGCAGGCCCTCACTATAACAATCGCAGCAAAAATGTATGGTCTGACAATGCATAGTCAACTCTGGTTGTTAGAGAGGCTTCAACAGTTTCCCTAAGTTTGTAGTACCGCCCCATGCCGCATCTCCGACAGAAACGACATACGCATCTCTCAATGTTTAAACAGTTTGGCTGCAGGCGCTATTGCCATTTTAACGGAGCAGCGGAATAGTTTGATGTACCGCGAGTTGGAGGCATCTTTTAAAGCCAGTTGCCATAGAAACAATGGGGGTCATAGGCGAATCAACAGTAATATTTCTGAAAGACATTGATGCATTCATGGCAAGTGAGAAGGATGACAAAAGGCCAAGGGAATATCTGCTGCAAAGAATATAAATTAAAGTGCAACGTGGAAATGCGGCTGCGGTGCTAGGTTCGCTGCCCTCAGGCAGTGGTCTACAGGGTCTGATCTGATTATGTATTTAACTTATGTTGTATATAATGTATAAATAAAAATCAATATCGTTATTAAAAAAAAACGTTTGACTTCATGCACATATAATGAAGATATCCATGCTAGATCATGCGGTACACTATTGTGCGATTTCTTTAACAACCTTTGCTTTATTTATCAGAAAAAAGCTGGGCCCTCATTGTAGTTTTCAATTGCAAACTTTACGTTTATTGTCTTACTGAATGTTCTGTAAGGGTCTAACAATATATCTGTGCTTTACAGGACTTTGCTGTGTACAAAGTCTTAGATCAACGTTCTCTCGCCGCACAGGTTTAGGACAAATGTGGCTGACGTGTTCTTTAGTACGTCTAGTATTCGTTTGGCAAAACGAGTCAATTATTTATCCAGGACGTTCAAGTCACTCACTGTCAAGTGCGGCGCGATTGCAGGTAAGCAGTATATTAAGCAGTTTTATTACAATGATGTATATATTTATATATATATATATATATATATATATATATTATATATATATATATATATATATATATATATATATATATATTTATATATATATATATATATATATATATATATATATATATATATTTATATATATATATATATATTTTTTTTTAGAATTTATTTAAGTTCATTAGCTGTAGATATCATTTTTGACGCCGACTTGATTCGGCTACAACGGAAAGGGAAGTCCGTTGCCCGTAGGCAATGAACCAATTTTCGACGCAGCGTTTCCGCGTTGTATTTCAACTGATATTCTTTGTAGCAAGAACTGCCATGCCCTTCTATCGCCGGTTGACGCCGCGACTCTGGATCCCAGCTCCGTTAGAAAGCTCTTTGTGATTTTTCCCATTGGGCCTAATGTCTCGAAGGCGATTGGTTGAACGATGAAGTTTTGCTCCAGTTCACGGTACTTTGCCAACTTGCGATCTTCAGCGAGCCGAGCGGCTGCTCCGACCTCTCGGCTGGTATGGCGAGCATACGAAGCGGCCAACGTGCAAGACACGGTGACGTCATACACGAGGCAGCGACCTTCATTCCATGGAACTAGAGTCAGGCCGTCCGGACGCAGTTGGCTGTTGGCTGACAGACCGACCGGCTCTTTGACTGCAGGTATGTGGGCTGATTGCATTGCCCGGTGTATTACGTCGATCAGCGCCGAATGCCTTGAAAACCTACCGGCGCTCCTTTTGCAAGCCAGAGCATGCTCACCCGTAGAAGACACCGGTAGGTCACATCTAGCACAGTTATGTGCGAAGCAGACTGATTCCCCCAAACGCAGGCCGGAGACGATGCGGAGTGTGGTATTGTCCAGCATCGTCCCCAGCTGCGGTGAGGGTATGGCCTGAAGCCATTTTCCGCTCATCGGATCGATCACGGCTCTAAGCCGCGCCTGCTCTTTAACGTTGTTCGCCTGGACCATTAACCGCTCTTGGATCGACTTCACTACTTGCAAGTCCAGGGCCGATTGTGAAATGCGCTCCGGCAGTGGACCCCATTTTTCTGCATAGAAGCGGCAGGCTTGTTCCGATTGGGCGATGAAACTTGTGTAGGCATCCGGCGGTGCGATCGCTGACACCAAAGTCTCGGTGTCCTTTAGGGACCCGAGGTAGGCAGAAATGGCAATCTGCGAAGCCATGCGAATCCCCATTCCCCCTGCGGACGTTGGGAGCGAAGCTTGTAACCACGAGGTTTGCCTAAGCTGAACGTTTAGTATACCCTGAAGGGTACTTCGCAAGGTTTCGTCAAACGATTGAAGCAGGTCCGGTTCGGCATACGCTCGTGAGCACCGCAAGAGGTACATCAGCCTCGGAGTTGACAAACTTACGCGAAGCAGGAAAAGGGCTGGATGAGCGTCCAAGAGTCGCAGTCGAGAGCACCAGCGAACAAGGTCAGAGCCTTTTTTGGTTAAAGATACGCCAATAGAGTCGTCGAGAATTGGCGCCCCTAGAAGCTCGAGTTCGTGGTCAGCAATCAACCTGGCAGCTGGTAGAAGATTGCGCACCATTTGAAGCATGGAGCCGAGACGAGGGGCTCTTTGAAAAGGAAAGAAAATTTCGCATTTAGAGTCGTTCAACTTGAGTCCTGAAACCGCCTCGAACTCTATAACCTGGGCAATGTCTCTCTGCACCGCCCAGGCATCACCCGCGAGAGTTCCGTCGTCCAGAAACCAAGGTCGAAGTGCGGAAGAAAGGCGTACTTGAAGTTCGTGAATAGCAATGCAAAATAAAGCGGGGCCACAGGGGTCGCCCTGTTGAACACCGGAGCATGACTCGATAAATTCTCCCTGCCAAATTAGCTTGCTCGGAAGCCTGTACATCTGGTATACAAGCGGGTAAAGTCGAGGAAGGTGAGTGCGCACAGCCTTAAGCAGGTGGTCCCGCCTGAGCATGTTAAAGGCGTTTTTGAAGTCCAGCTTGACGAGCACCTTGTTTGGAGCACTCCTGTTGTGGTCAACGAATGCCCGAGTTGCATGGACGGCCGCTTCTGCACCCCCCCGTATCCCGCAGCCGAGCTGATGAGGAGAGACCATAGCGACGATGTCTGGCATGCTCTTCCTGATTATGATTTTTCCGACTAAGCGGCGCAAAGTCAGACCGACGGCAATGGGTCTAATGCCACCATTTTTCTTGCGCAACGCAATAAGTGAGGCGCCGTAGAAAACAGGTAGCGCGAAATCAGGCAACTTGCCATTAATAGCAAGATTGACAAAGCGTACTAGGCTTAGAAGAAGTCGGTTCTCCTCGCCGTCTCTGCCAATAAGGTCCTTCAAGTGGCGCGGTCGAAGGCCATCAGGGCCGCCGCCTGAGCTGTTAGGAAAGCTCCGGATGGCGTTGAAGACGTTCGTCGCAGACACGGTGATCTCATGGGTCTCTCCGGCAGATGCGGGAGGCGGGGAAAAGGATAAGTCAGGTGGACTTGGCGGATGTTTGTCCAGGAGAGCCAGCCTTGTTTCGGCAGAGAGCGGCGTTACTGAGTCGGTTGATAAAAGGACCCTTGCTGCGGAGGAAACATCGCCGAGAGCGAGTTTTCCCTGCACAACTCGAACCATCCCAGAGTTGTTGTGCGACGAAAATTCTTGCCGACTAAGTAATGTTGAAGCATATGGGTTAGTTTCGGAACCATGTCCCGCCCGGAATCGGTTAAGATTCTCGCGTAGTACCGATGTGAGGGTGCGGCCGCGTTCCTTCTGGGATGGTATGCAAAATACTGCAGTTGGGAATTGCAGTAGTCTTTTATAAGAATCTCTGCTTGCCGTTGAGCAGACCTCATTGATCAGAGTTGCAAGCTCCAGAGACATTTGGTCGCGAATACCCCGGGGTACACAGGAAATCATCTTAGATGCGCTCTTTATTTTAGACGTCATGAGGATAACGTCATGCAGTGACGACTGAGCCGGTGTGCTTGCAGTCGAACTTGCCTGGGGTACGTCTCTTGTAGGAAGATTCGGACCGTTGCTTGCGCGACCGCTGACAGTGGGAACGGCCCATCTGCGGATGTCTTGTTGTGACGTCATTGTGAGGCCGCAGGAGACTCCAGTGCGTTGTCGCCCGCGACAACAGGGGAAGTCGCTGTCAACGCGGGATCAGTTTCGGGTGCGCGCAAGCAAGTCCAACTTGAAGCGACAGCAGACAGCAGAGCGTCTTTAAGCTGATCGCGCAGGCCAGCGGTGAGGTTGTTTGGGGATCCGATAGCGGGCCCAACGGAAGTGACTTGTGTAGGCGCGCCAGGGAGAATGCACGAGAATGCCTTCTCGATAGCGCTACTTATGCGTGTTACAATGGTTTCGATAATGGTCGGTATGATCTTTTCAGTAATCGCGAGCATTATCCTGTCAAGACAGTCACCTTGCGGTGGAGCGATAGCATTCGGTGAGAGCTCCTTAACATCCCCTCCTGTTTTTTGGAGCTGCTTTACGGGTCGTGAAGGAGCCTTAGCCCCGTTTTGGACAACTGCAGAGAAAGACCGTTTGGGTAGCGAGGCCGATGGCTGGACCTTAATACCGTTTTGGACAACCGCAGAAAAAGACCGTTTAGAAAAAGATGCCGACGGCTGTATGTCGTTCACGGGTGAGCAGATTTTTACCGTGGGAGCGGACGCGTTTTGTTGAATGCGTAGTGGGGCTGACTTCCTAAGCTGTTCCATCCGGTGGAGGCGATGAGGGCACGATCCCCAAGTAGACTCATGAGCCCCCTTACAGAGACAGCACTTTGGGGGTTGAGTACAGTCTTTGCGGAGGTGATTCGTAGAGCCGCAACGGCGGCAACGTGGGGACGTCCACGGGCATTTCGGCCTGATGTGGTCTAGGCTGAAACACCTGTAGCAATGGTGGGGCTCTCTGTAGAGCACCACGCCGTGAGTTTTCAATCCGAGACGAACCTCGGCAGGAAATTCGATGCCCGTAAAGGTGAGAATAACGCTGTCCGTCGGCATTACAATGCCAGTCCTGGCGCTTTTCGACCGCACCCGGATGGCCTCGGTCACACCCAGAGACTGCAGCTCGTTGGCAATTAAATCCTCACTGAGTGACGGATGAACGCCACAAATTTTGCCTTTAACAGTAGATCTTTGGCCACTCGTTCGTGATTGAACAGGAATACCTGCGAGGTGAGTTAGACTCAGCAAAGTAGCCCTGTCTACCATATCGGAAGCCACAATAATGAGTTCACCGCTGCGAGCAAAGCAGGGCTCATCGATTTCACCTTTTATGTGCTGGGCTATATCAATGCACACTTTTGTAAAATTTTTCTCGAGTAGCTTGTCGTCGGCTGAGAAGAGAACTGCTTCAGTGCGCTCTTTAGTTACAATATTAGGAGCAGTCGTCTTTGGAACCGGTTTACCGCCAGAACCGACCTCAGTCCAACCCTCATTATCGCCATCAATCAGAGCACCATCATCATCATCATCTCCTGCCACATGTATATATATATATATATATATATATATATATATATATATATATATATATATATATATTATATATATATATATATTTATATATGTATATATATACCATACGTATGGTGCAATAAATAAATGATGATGAGTATATTATCGTCGGGAGTAGTTTTTAAACCAGTGGCTTTAAAACAGTCGAATGCTATTTTTAGATCGACACTACATTGTTCGCCTACGGTAATTGCTTAGGGGCAGCTTATATATACACAGAGTTGCTAGTTTGGCGCCAAAGAGTGCGGACGTGTGTCGACGGAGCTCCGAGGGTTTACGCTTGCTTGGGTGAATACAGGCCGGTAAACCTAGAGAGTGGCATACCATAGTGATGTGTGAAACTCAGTAACCATTTTGGTGTGTTGTGCGTGGCCGTGAAACGAAGTGGTAAGAAGCTAGTGTTTTGTGAATTTTAAACAAAATCTTTTCGGTAGAGTGAAGCAAAACGAAACCACCCGCGCAGCGGTTGGACGACTCGGAACGGTCCGCCGCGGATTCAAATTTGGATTTCTAACGGCTGCACAACTAAAGGACGGTGTCGTCTGTGCGTTCGCCGATCTCCGAGGCTGAGAGACGAGTGACGCAGGCAAGTTGGGATTTCGGCCACTAGGTGGCGCTTCAGTCGGTGAGTGCCCTCACTTAATGGGCGGTGCTTTCAGGAATTGATCGCGCCCTCTGCTGGCCTCCTGCGACTAGTGTTGAGGCAACAACACGAGAACGGTCCCACCTTATATAGGTACCCGTTGGACCAGACGCTCTAGGAAGTCTCCTGCTTGGCCCACGGAGAGAGGGATTTGGTCGGGAGATACGGACGGCGCATTAGGGCGTAGGGTTTGAGCGACCTTGACATTGCGTCAAGCTCAAACACGATGAGTTCCCAGGGTGGGGACAATAGGCGAAAAATGCCGGCGATATTCCCCCCCTCGGGGCTGACGCAAAGGACGCCAACGCAAGGGAATGGAGGCGAAAGAACGGGAACGACAGAGACGAGCGAGGGAAGAATGGAAGAGAGCCAACCGAAGAGAGCTCTGGGGGGAGTGTTCATACACACCTCCAGCTCAGAGGATGACGGCGCGGAGGATGTGAATACGCAGGTAGTGGTGAAGGGAGACCAAAACTGTGCGGGAAAACAGGCAATGGACAACGAAAGAGAAAACGAGGAGGAAAAAGGGAAGAGCGGGAACATCACGGAAAAGACGTCGAAACAAACCCCGAAGCGAAGACGAAAGACTGAAACACCTGCAGACGCGAGTGATGATGAGGGTAACGAGAACGATGGGGGCTTAGAGGATGACGGACCATGGCTGGATTATCTTCAGTCAAAGACTAAGGGCGGGGTCAAAACCGTGCCTGAGTTGCCTGTAAAGGCTTGGCCAATGAGAAGAATTGAGCCTAAAGACGCAGACGGAGCTGCCCAGCAGACGCGCACCTGGTCCAAGGTGTTGAGTCAACTAATCGTGCGATACCCGCATACCCAGATGTTCATCAAGGACGCCGTTGGGAAGGTAGGTTTTCTCTAAAATACAAGCGTCTTTTCAAACAGAGAGATTGTGAGCTGATGGAAAAGCTCGAAGCGGAAAAAAGCGGGTAGAGTCACTCGAGATCGAGCTATCAGAACTCAGGCGGACATTCACGCAGGCTTCGGGCAACAATGAGGTAGACGCCTTACTGAAGGCTAAGGCCGAGCTCGAGGAAGAAGTCCGAAAGCTTGCTGGGGTGAACAGGGTGCTCGAGCTGCACGGAAACTCACTGTGTTCGAAATGTATACAGAAGCTCGATAAGGAGCAGATCGAGGCGAAAGAGGCCGAGACGGCTGCAACGATCGACACGGCCTTGGAAGCGGCAACCCGAAACAACGACGTAGAGGAGACGGCACGCATAGTGTTAAAGAGATGGCCAGAGAGATGCTTCAAAAGGGTGAAGCTAACCCATAGGGGGATTGGGAGCCCTAGAGAAGCGCGAGGACTCATTCTGATAAAGGGATCGGAGAGAGACAGAGGACTCATCGAACATGTGCTTCCTCAGTTTCCCAGTGCGGCAGCGCTGGCCGACCTTAAACCAAAGAACGTGGCGGCACTTAGATGCAAAAGCGACTTTGAGGTCGTCGGCGACGGCGAGATAGACGAAGATGGAGAGACGGAGGGAATACACCAGAGTCCCCCGGAGGCGTCACGAACGCTAGTGGCCGGGATGGTCCCCTTGGGGGCGACCTCGGCCGACTTAATTAGGCTTTTTGGTAGACTCCTGCATACCCTTAATGTAGATAGGCGGGAGGAGGCACCAGCTGTGGCTGTGACCGAGGAGCTGGGAGACTACACGATCCCTCGGATCCTTGAGGCGTGCTGTCGGGTACTCGACTGTGATGTCGAACTCATTGTTAGAACACCGCCCGCGGATCGAAGCTTACCAAAAGAAACAAACGTCTCAGACCAGGCGTGGGCGACCATACCACTGTCCGGGTAAGGAAGATTGAGGGTAAAACTGCAGCAGAAACGCTCATGAGCGTGCGAAAAAATGCAGACCTCAGAGCGGCGGGCGTAGTATTGGCCGCGCGCGGAGGACTAGCCACGACCGAAAGTGGGGACGTTCTCGTTAAAGTGACCGGCACAAAGGCATCAACAGGCACATTTGCTGTGATGCTAGCGCGATCGATCAACACAAAGGTTGATTGCCGAGACTCTGGTGGACCGCCAAAGACGATCGTACTGCGCGACGTAGACCCGTTTGCGGACAGCGACAGCATCGAAAAAACAATAAGGCGAATGTTGAGCATGCCGGCAGATATGCGCACGCGCACAGAAGACCCGCGGTCCGGCAGGACAGGGCGATACCAGTGTCTTGTCGTTCTCCCGACTGCGGCGGCAAAAAGACTAGTTGACATGAAGCACCTGCAGATCGGTAACACCACGTACCGGGCAGAGGATTGGTTTAGCGTCCCAACATGCTTTAACTGCCAGAAGCAAGGCCACATGGCTAAAGACTGTCAGGAGGAGAAAGCGCAAGGCCGAAGGCGAAGGTGTTATCGGTGCGGCGACGTCGGGCGCCTCCTTAGTGCGTGCACTAGCGAAACCGGGCATTGCTATATCTGCAAAGTCGACGGGCACTCGGCTTCGTCAAGCAAATGCCCAGTGCTGGCAAAAAAACTTGAGGAGCTGAAAGAGGCTGCTCGTAAGAGTAACCTCGAGAAGTTCGAGGGTGAAAGGAAGCGGAGAGAGGCATCCGAGCTGGAGGCTAGGGCGCGCCAGGAAGCGGCCGAAAAGAAGCGACAGCGCAAAGAAGCTAGACAATTGACTACGGACAGCGAGGGTTACAGCAGGAGAGGGCGTGCTGCCATCAGCGCCGCTGTCGCTGATGCCGCAGCCAAGGGAGGGGAAGTCAATGGTACTTCTAATGATTAGAATACTTCAGGTGAACCTCAACCGGTGCAGAGCTGCGCACGACCTGCTTGAGGAGACGGTCCGGGAGAGGGGCATAGCATTATGCCTCCTTTCGGAACCGAACAAGAAGCGAATGAGAAAGAAGAGCTCTATAAATACCGATGAACGCATCGATGCGGCAACCTGGTGGGCAGGAGAGGACGACGCCAAATGGGCAGTACGGGCTCAGGAGAGTGGCGAAAGTGGCTTTGCGTGGGTGGAATTAGACGGGGTGGGTGTTCTCTACTCGTGCTATTTTTCACCTAATAGGGAGATACAGGAGTTTCAGGTTTTCCTGGGTCAACTAGGCCGTAGCTTAGGCACGCACGAGGGAAAACCATTGATTGTTACCGGGGACTCGGCCAGTACTGCATGGGGTAGTCGTAACACTTCGGAAAGAGGACAAATCTTACTGGAATGGATGGCAGAGCAGGGGCCTATGGCTGTCAATGACGGGGACGTTCCTACGTTCTCACGGGCAGGGAGGGAATCCCACGTAGATCTCACGCTTGCCAACGAACGGGCATTCACGGCGATAACCGGGTGGAGGGTCGATACGGTTCATAACCACAGCGACCACCGCTACATCTGCTTCGAGGTACGAGCCCCAACCGCGACGCTTCCTTCAAGGCCTCATCTGGAAGAGTAAGGTACAGGCGTGGAAACAGCTGGCAGAGGACGTGGAGAGAGACGTGTGGGGGTTAGCGTACCGAATCGTTATGGACAGGCTTCGGGCGCCTTCTCCGAGACTCCCGCCGGATGTTCTAAAGGATCAGGTCCATAGCTTGTTCCCGGTTCACCCGTGGAGAGGCGACGGGGAGGAGCCTCTGGTTGCTGAAGAAGATATTCCCGAGGTGACGTTGGAGGAAGTGGAGCGAGCATGGCAGCGATTGACACCCGGTAAAGCACCCGGCCCGGATGGAGTACCTCCTGGAGCGGCGAAGCTACTGATTCAGCGATGGCCGAAGCTGTTTCAAGCACTGGTGATGCGTCTTCTAAGAGAAGGGCGATTTCCGCGGCTGTGGAAAAACGCCAACCTGGTCCTAATCCCCAAACCAACGGGAGAGAGCAATGCTTTAGCAAATAGTTCTGCTTACCGGCCTATATGTCTTCTTGACACAATGGGCAAGATATTAGAGAATGTTATCGTTGAGAGGCTCAACGCTGAGATTGAGCTCAACGGGGCCCTGTCAGACGCCCAGTACGGTTTCCGTAAGGGAAAGTCCACGCTTGGCGCCCTTACACGGGTTTTGGAACGGGCGACCGAACAGTTAACAAGGACCCCGAAAACAAGGGACTTCGTTGTGCTCGTCCTCCTGGACGTCAAGAATGCCCTCAACTCCATGAGCTGGGAGGTGGCCATGGACGCAATGAGGCGCAAGGGCATTTCGTCATACATTCGCCGGATAATTTCGTCCTACCTATCGGAAAGAAGGCTGTCGGCCGGCGGTCAGGAGTATGAGATCTCTGCGGGGGTTCCTCAGGGGTCGGTCTTAGGGCCGATTCTGTGGAACCTAGCCTATGACGGGGTCCTCGAGCTGCCGGACCTACCGGCGGGTGTTGAGATGGTGGCCTATGCCGATGACTTGGCGCTGGTTATCACGGCACGGGAAACTGGGGCCCTGGAGTATGCCGCTAATGAAGCCTTGGAGCAGGTGGCAGAGTGGATGGAAGACCATTCTCTAAGACTGGCCCCGCACAAGACGGAAGCAATGTACCTTACAGGCAGGAAGAAAACCCGGAACATCCGCCTGCGTCTAAACGGTCATCCTGTCAGGCTTGCTCAGACAGCAAAGTATCTCGGAGTGGTGCTCGACAAAAGTCTCAATGGATCGGCGCATATCCAGCATGTGGCTGGTAAAGCCCACAAGGTCGCGGCCGGCCTGGCGCGGTTAGTGCCCAGAGTCGGCGGCTGCACAGAAGGCAGGCGGCGCCTGCTGGCCAGTGTAGCAGAGTCGGTAGCGCTATACGCGGCTCCAGTGTGGGCAGACATGGCGCTGAGGACACAAAGAAACAGGAGAGCGCTTCGATCGTCACAGCGGCCGGTAGCCATTCGTGTCTGCCGGGCTTACCGCACGGTGTCGACCGCGGCCCTCTTGGTCCTGTCTAAGATGCTGCCATGGGATCTGCTGGCAAGTGAACGGGCCGAAAGATGGAAGGATGGCGATCTAGACCTAACAACGGCTAGATCGAGGACAATCGCCCGGTGGCATGAAGAATGGGCCGCAGTGCAGCCGGGAGACCCACGGAGGCCGCATGTGCGACCACCGTGAGAGGAAAGCCGATCAAGAAGGTTGTAGCACATATGCTGACTTCGGCGAAGGCGTGGAGGGAGTCCTGTGCCTTCTTCGAGACTATCATGTCCTTAAAGGTGGCCAAGGAAACTGCCAGGAGAGCGCTTCAACAATAGCGCCCGATCCAGTCGAGAGGGAGCGCCCGTAGGTGACAGGGAAAGAAGGGGAAATAGGCAGCAAAGGCGAACCAGCCTTGGGATTAGGCAGGGACAGCCAGGGACGCTCCAGGTGATGACTCTCGACGCATCCCCAGGTGGCGGAGCTGTGGAAGGCGTTAACAGTCTGGCTGACGCGTCTGAGCAGCACCAAGGCAGACATGAGACGACGGATGATGCCAGATTGGAGTAGAATGTAGGAGTTGGTGCAACACAACTCCCATGGATTCGAAGCAATGCCTACGCAGTTACCGATTCCTGGGGGTGGGGGGGGGAAGCGGGTTTACTGAGTTTGCAAGTCCCAGACTAGTCACCATGGCTGGGGTGGCGCATGTCCGTCTGGATTCCCGTAATCCCCCAAAATAATGCTGAGAGGTTTCAGCAGTAAAAAAAAAAAAAGCTTATATATACAGCTTATATATGCTCGTGGCTTCACAGCGTACTGACCACTTAAAACCACAACAAAGATGCTCTAACAAAAAGCTAGGAAGATACATCATCGGTCTTGTATTTATACAGATGACGAGGGTCTATATGATTTAACCTTCTCTTACGTATTGAACAGCTCTCAGTAATTGTCTCTCCCGACTGGCATCAAAAGTGCGCACATAGATTGTAGAACGCTTCTAACGAGATTTGATACAACGTTAGGGCAAATCGTAGGAACACAAACAGACTATTTGGCAACACCGATACGCTACTCATGAGTTCTGAATCTATCACATACAAAAGTATTTCTAGCTGATGCAAATGGTGTCTAAAATATAAGCAGATATAAAAGCGTATTAGTCGCATATGAATTGTACGCGATAAACTAAAAACATTTCATGCTTGCACCCGTAACTATTATTCCTGAATTTCACAACCAAAGCTGTTTGTCGCGTTGAGTCCTAACACTGACTTAAAACGCAATGCACAAATGCGAGAAGCACATACTCACACATGTGTGTGTGTGTGCTTGTGTGTGAGAATGTGAGACGATGGGCTAAACATCTTTAGTTCTTGCATTTCCTGAGTAATGTCGTAGTTTTTACAACTACATCTGAATGCATCCAAATATTTCGAATCCAAGTATCACCAAAGGTGATATACACGGCCTAAGCCACGTTAAAACAAGAGGTTGCCATGCTAAACACACAACTACTAAGCTATATAGCTCTTGACGACCGCCGTCATTACTGCGGTTGCAAACGAGTTATTCGACGAACTATTCAAGATGTGTTTCATTTAACTTGTGTGCTCGTTCATGCGCGTACTATTCACTCCGTTGTACCATTTATCGACAGCTTTTCAAAAGAGTAAAACTAGATATAAATCCTGAAATGCTTGCTTAGCAACCGCATAACAAAACAGCACTGTGAACGGAGCGATCGCAGGTGGACGCTGGAATCAGGTGCAATAGCAGCCACTGCTGTTTAAACCCTCAGAAGAATTTTCAGGCATTAAAAAAAAAATATATATATATATATATATATATATATATATATATATATCAGACACGAGCGATAGCATTTGTTGCAAAATTACCTGAATAGTTGCAACTGTTTGAATTTATGTAATAATGGAAATTTCAAGCTCAATAAGGAATTATTGAACTTCAATCAATTTGCCGTCTGGGGAAGACGGTCCCATATATATATATATTTTTTTATACATACAAGTAGTGTTCAAATTGAAGGCAACTTTTTAAAAATCAAGCCAGTGGAAATTGAATATGCCGCTTCGCCCTAACGTAGAGAGACATCTAGGGACGGGAATGGAGCGTATGGTTCTGCGCATGCGTGGGAGCCTGCGCATGACGTGTCCCGTCCAATTGACGCGGCAGTGCGTGTAAGCATCTTGGCGTTCTCATTGCAAAATTCGGCGATTGAGGAGCACCAATGTATTATTGCTGTTTAACCAGCCGATATTCCTCGCCAGATGGTGGCCGTGTGAGCATCTGAGAAAGTGTATGTAAGACAAGTCTGTGAGAAAGTGAAGTGCCAGTTGTCGTAAAGGCCAGGAGTGTTTGATTGATGACCCGTTTTTAGAGCGTCACCGGTGACGAGCGTTAATGCTATCACTTTGAGCCAGAGACAAGGCGCAAGAGCGAGATGTGAGGTCATGCTCACCGTCTCTTTCAATGTTCGACGTAAGTGCATTGGCCAAGTTTAACTGGGACCAGCCTGAGCATCCACCATACAGCCCGGACATGTCGCCTTGCGACTTCTGTCAGTGTGGGCTGCTAACTGGCTTTTGTCATAGCCACAGGAATTCTGAGAACAAGAAATCCTTCAGCTCGTGAAACAACGGGAGAATGCTCTCAGGCTTCTGGTGGCCATTTTTAAATCAAGACACCAGTTATATAGGGTCGTTTTGTACCTTTTCATTTGAACAGATCCGTAATGATTGTATATACGGGCGACGCGGTCTAAGGGACTAGTGCACTACTTATGGTTATCATCTACAGGGGTATTGCCAGTTTGATCACTGTGATTGACTGATTCTCGGTATGGTTTATTATTTATTATCTCTAAGCAATGCTTAAAGAGAATAGATATACAACCATATCGCTAAGGGGTCAGCGGCTGTGCTGTCACAAAGGAATATTGGGAAAATCCTAGATATATCAACATGTCCGGCTCTTCCGACCTGATCTTTCTATGGATTTGCAAAGTTGGTTACAATAGCTAAACTGAAAAACACAGCACGCCTTTAAAGGTTGAGACAACGGGATTGCCCTCTTTTATGTTTAATAATCATCTAGCTACAGTGGTTCCCACTGAGTTTGTAGAAACGCTCTCAAGTGATCTTAGGAAACTTCTCACGCGTGGACCTGGAAATTATATATGGAAATCGCGAGCGGCGAATCTTGCGATTGTGTGTCTTTGCCGGCAATGGCGGCACAGGATAAAGGGCATTCTATACTTTTCGGAATTAAGTTCCACAAAAATGAGTGTCCTATCTTTCATCCTGCTCGCCCATTAACATAGAGAAGCTGTACGCTCTTAACAAATAACTAGATCGACTACAGTAAAAACACTAATTTGTTAAGGCTGGTCTAATTGATCATTAGCGTTGTCCCCAAGAGAGAGGCCGAGCTCTCTAAGGTTAATTTTACAAGATTTGCGCAATCTTATTTAGGAAAATTCCTTTGCATTACACTTATATGGCGTAATCTCTTTAAACGCATACTTACGTATAATGAATTTATCTCAAAGGATTATTAAATATTTTTATTTACCACGTGCCGTAGTCTCTGTTCTCTTGATTATTATTTTTAACGGTAGTCCCGCCGCATCTATCCCCAAACTATCCATCTATACACGCCAGATTACGTTGACCAAAAACTGACCAGCTGTTTAAATGTGGCTGAGCCATACTGCAAACGACGTCTGCGAACATGAGTGCCTCCGCAGCTCGCACGAGGCTCAAACGCCAAATACAAGCACGTCGCAACGGTAATAATAGTTTTAATAATGATTACGACGCGATCATGTGCCATGGAATTCTTGACTCGAGCGGCAAATGCTGTCAGATAGAGGAATAGCTGAGAGAGAGAAAGGAAGTGGTGGATATAGCGAGGGAGAGAGAGAGGGCGAAAGAGAGAGAGTAGTCGACCTTCGGAAACGGCCAGCCGACAGCCAACAACATCTTGCAGCAGATGGTCGCGCTGAGAGCGACTCCATTGTCCACAGCACAACTGTAGCTCAGAGACTGTTGAGGTAGAACTCGCACGCTTCATTGAGGGGGCACAGCATTGGCAGGTCGTTGTCGCCAAATGTTTTTGGCGGCGGCGCTGCAGCAGCAGCCTACGCATGTAGTACGCATGAGTGTGCAGCGTGACGTGACATTATCTGTCGACAAGCGAGACCAGAGAGAGAGAGAGAGAAGTGTATACGAGCCACAACCAACTTCGTCGTCGTCGTCGCCGCCGCCGCACGGTGTTGGGCCAGCGAAAAATGATCGGGTAATCAACAAACGCCGCTTGAATAGATCGCATGGTGTGTGTGTCCCTTTCCGACCCGATTCCGTAGACCGTTGAACGGCCGTTGACGTCCACCACCTCCCCCCTCCCTCATCTACCCCCTCATCTGCCCCCCCCCCCCCACTCGTTCTCCCTGTTGCTGCCGAGTTGGCCGGGACGAGAAGCTAGCGACACGCGTCTATGGGTGTGGAAGGAGGGTGGAACAGCCAAGCTGCAGAGAGCAATAAAGGGTGACCTAATGGCGCGGCAGCAACCGAAGTCTGGCCGGCCAAACTGACTGACGATAGAGGATTGAAGCGGAGCGGAGCTGAGCGGAGCGAAACGCGAGCCAGGACGCCAGCCGACACAGTAGGCAGGAAACAGGTAGATAGATGGAGGCCGTACATGAGAGTTGGCTGGTCTGGTGACAATGGCGATGTAGAGCCATCGACCGGCTTGGCCTGTTCAGTACCTGTTCCGACCATTCGAAGAAACACGCTACACGAATTACACTAATGTTGCATGTTGCAAAATGCCATAGCATTCCTAACACAAATCAACAATCAAAGGCCGCCTTTTTCTGCAAATCTAAAATGCACTGGTGCCCACTGGCTGGTGCACCGGCTTGCAGCGGTGACGCAATAGCATCCCCTAGTTTTCGGGAGAACTTTAGTTCTGACCTACTACGATGTAAACGTACAAGTTCTTCAACACAAATTTAATTTTACACAGTTCCTTGAACGTATGCTGATCTTATGCTGTTAGTAGCTTCATCGACAGTATTGGTCGAGCGGGCTTGTTGGGGTAGGTATATCGAGTCTGCGTATCGGGATGTGCCAGTCTCAAGTTAGTCAATTAAGTTCAGTTCTATACCGTTCTGCTTCTGTTTAGTGACATGTAGTTGTTTCATGCAATATGCTACCTGGTGTGCTACTATGTGTAACCGTTTCCAGATTTGTTGCACGACATGCTGTATTCATAATGGACGAAATTAACAATTTGTTTTATATTTAAAACATGTTGGGTTTAACTTTAGCACACGCGAAAATGCAACTAAGTGTAGTATAAACTATCAATCACAAATTAAAACGCAAGCGTTACCTGACTCAAAGTCAGACTTAGAATTTTTTATTTGGTTTAAGGATAATCCAGCAAATGACAAAGTCAAACTTGCTTTTAAACCTAACACATTTTATTTTGTTTATATGGGACAATACTAAAAATGTTCTCAAACCGTATTGAGAATTAAAAAAAATTAAGAAAGAGCACGTCTTTGGTTAGAACTAGTTGGCACTATAGAGACGAAAGATGGGTGATTACGAGTCAGCTATGTAGCTAAATTAGGAATAATATTCTTATGGGTGTATAATTATATATTATATATGTTATGGAAAAACGTCATATTTTGAGTCATTGTAACTAAAATAAATTTAGTCAGTTTTATATGGATGAATAAATATCAATTTATTTGCAAAATTGTATTAGTAACTATAATTTTATTATTTTAAGTAAGCTCTGATTCAAAAATGTCGGTCGGAAATTCAATATGTTTACATTGTTATGTTACTGAAATGTGCTGTGTATGATGGTACGTTAATTCAAAAATGCGTTTCTAATAAAAGCATGTGCGATTGCGATTAATTATCAAATAATTGCTTCAGCTTACTCAAAGTGGCATAGAGCCGTTAGAGTGCATTTTTTTTATTATGGGCAAAGTCTAAGGGTTATTTTAAACATATATATATATATATATATATATATATATATGCTATTTTAAAAATCTAGACGGACTGCACTTTCTTAGCCAGCTTATTTGAATGCGCAGTGCAGAAGTTTAGTTAGTACAAACGACCTATATAAACATGTGGGAACCTCGAAACCATTGATGGTAAAGAGCGACGGCAAATGATGTTGACACCATTACTGCCAATGCGTTCCTTGGTAGTAATGGCGCAACCGCGCGGCCTTTGTCGGTTGATTGATTCCATAGTTATGAGTCTGCGGCACGGGGCACCGTTTTTGGGGGGCATTAATTGAACCGGCATCCGAAAAGGTTAACGCGCCCACGTCAGTGAGCACTGGAGCGAAAAAGAGGCAGGGAAAGAGAGAGAACGCGAAAAAAAAGGGGGCGAATACCTGACGTTGCATGAGACCTGAATCAGTCAATGGCTACCCAATGGGAAATACTCCCGCTTCCGCCGTCCCGCTCACAGGTGCCTCTGCCATGAATTGGAATTGTACCGTTTGCACTCATTAAACAACAAAGGCAAATTTTTTCGACAAAACTAGAATACTAGCAAACAAGAAAACGAATCTATGATAAAACAACTGTGAATGTGCGTAAACAACTCACCACTGGTGTTTTTCAACTCTGTTTTGCAAATAGAGTGCAGGCAATACTTTACCTATAACACGTAGAAACGTGTTTATCGCGCTGCCTGTTCAATCCATAATAATTTTATTCTTCGTTTCGAATATCGTACACAAGGCCAATACGGGTGTTTTATAGATGATGCTCCGCTCATGGCACATTTTAATCTGACAAACAAAAATCATGCAGTTGTCTTCACTAATAAGCGCAGTTTTTTAAATTGCATACGTTTATTTATTTTTATAGAAAGATATAAAAAAAGCTAAAGACAAAGCCCTCACTGCCAGTCTGCAGGGCGTTGCTTCGTTGGAACACATAATTACCTCATTGAGTTTTAATTTAAAGTGTAAAGACTTTTCTAGTAGTCTACAGATAGGACGTGTTTCCTAAAAAAACTAAGCCAATTTCTAGATTTCTTAAGTATATCTAAGTAGGCCTCTTTGTGCTAGTAATTTTGCCATTATTATTATCTGTTATTACCCCAAGGATTTCACCAAGTTGGCGATCAATGTCGTTGCCACTTCTGCTCGCAGATATACGCTAAATACCACGCAGCTAGCTGCCAGACGCATCTTCGCACTTTGTCGCCCGGTGATACGGTCGCTGAAGTGTTCAAATTTTATATAATGAATTGTATTGTAATTATGTACCATGTTGAAATGCAATGTTATTGCGAAATAAACATTATGAATGTATTATTAGTTATTATTGTTAAAACGTAACATTTGAGAGGTGTGAACGTGTACTTCTTGTCTTTTCCTAGCTCCTAGTTATTATTCCATGGAACCGACAATACAACCGGCGTTTTCTCGGCACACTGCAAGCGACAGCAGTTGCCATAAAAACTTGCCTCATTATTATTATTATTATTATTATTATTATTATTATTATTATTATTATTATTATTATTCGCGTTCCTCCGACAGAGAGTGTCATTAGAATTACAGAGAGGCAACGCCAAGATGATGCTGAGTGGTCACTGGCACTCAATCAATAAGAATAATATATGCAATATTGTAGATGTTATATTAGTGATATGCTAGTAATTGTGATACATGTACATATTTATAAACTTATTATTATTATTATTATTATTATTATTTAAACAATTATTGATTTATTTATATAACTTTGCTATGTTAGCATTTTGGAGTGGACAATTGTCTCCACTCTCTATTATTATTATTATTATCATTATTTTTGCACGTCTGTATTTATTGAATCTATAAATACAGCATGCTTCAATAATTATTATTATTGTTACTGTTATTATCATTATTATGATTATTATTGTTATTATTATTATTATTATTATTATTATTATTATTAACATCCATATACTATGAGAACGCTGTAGCTGTTGATTTACGCGCAAGCTTCCGCCAGTAGCGTGGTCGTAGCTAGTCGGTGAGCTCATCGTGTGTATCTGCGTCCCACGCATCTGGTCTGCTGCCGCCGTTCTTTTCTAGTAGGTGTGCGCCGTTTCCTAGCCGTGCGCAGAGCCGTGTGTTGCTTTTCGTTGCGCTATAATGCAGAGTAAGAATGTGCATGCATTAGTGGCCACACATGGGTATAGCCTGCTCGGCTTGAGCGGTATCTGCTTTCTTTTGCAGCATTTAACGCCATTGTAGGCTATATATCCATGGCTGCGGTGCGAACCCTTGCGAGACTTTCTGGTTGCTTTACGAGACCGCTCCTACGCCTAGAGAGACTATAGTCTAGATAGTATCGTTTCGTCGTCGTAGCAGCAGCAGCAGCAGCAGTAGTAGTAAGAATAGGCATGCTATGGTAGTATCAAGCGTTGTGCTCGTAGTAGAGCTGTTTGCCTTCTAGCTTACGAACACCGTTGCCGACCAAGGTCTGCATCAATCTTACGCCAGATGTTCCACTGTTTTTGGCAAGTTGGCCTGCTTTGTCTTAGTCTTTCACCAATGCTTGCTCAGTTCCTTTGGTGACAAAGTCCTGTCTAACGGGTGAGGCTAGTGAAGGCCAATCGTCTGTTGGGCAAATCCATGGAGAAAAAAAAACAAAGAGTCCTGGAATGTAGTGCAGTAGAACCGCACAAGCCTTGCGGAACTCCGATATCTGTTGCTGTTGCTGCTGGTGATGGTGATGGTGCTGCATCTGTTGTTGTACTTGTTGATGTTTTTGCGGCCGCGCCAGAGAGACAGTGTACATGAGCGGTGTCTGGTCCGATACCTCTTCTTCCCAGGCAGAGTAGACCAACGGAAAACAGGCTCGGCGCTCCATTGTGCTACTGAAAGGCGTGCGTCCGGACAACTCGTCCTGTAGAGGTACGCTGGCGACAGGTCGCTGATTAACTGTGTTCTACGTTCACTGTCTGCCTCTCTCTCTCTTCCATCAGTGGTTGGGCTGGTTGGAGTCCTGCTGTTCGTTGCTTCGTAGTCGCGGCGTTTTTTTCCGTAGCCGCAGCACTCAATCCACCGGGCTTACAAGCCAATTTCGATGTAGCCGTAATAAACCTTTTCCCTGTGACTGACCTGCGTGATACCGTCTCCTTGGGCGAGCCTCACGTCAGGTGAGGAGACTGTAGGCACTTAAGAACTTTCCATACTTATACGTATATAAACAATGGCTTTATTATCCGCATGTACTCGTATATCTAAATACACAAGTCACCCTTTTGCTTGCGCTTAAAGCGGCACTGTACAAATTTGCGTAAGTAAGTAATTTGTGTATTTTATAACATTTTCGTTGACAGCTTTTACTACTGTGTTATTTTGAACGGCTTTGATAATTGCACACTTTGAAGTCTTGATGCATATCTTGTTTGTCTCTCCCCACAAGTATGCTGACACGTTCGCTGCCACGTAGTTGTGTAATCCCTGTCTATCGACTATTTGCAGCACGCTATCAATTATCGGTACAAATTTTGTGTTTTACCAAAGCCGATAGCAAGAACGGCAGTTTCATCAAGTAGATTATCAACGTTGTCAAAGGGCTAGAAACATCGAATTACAAGCTGCACAAAAGAAGATTGCAAAAGTCTAGCCGGCGGGCAACTTTGTAACCCCCTGCCATATTTACATGTATTACAACACTAGTATATTAATTATATAACATCATTGTTATTGCTCGATTGTCGCTGACCACTCAACATCATCTTGGCGTTGCCTCTCTGGAGCTCCAATGACACCCTCTGTCGGAGAAACGCGGTTGATTATGGCTCCGCTGTGGCCTCAAAGAGCTTCTTCCCAAGCTCTCTCGTCAGTTTGAGTGCATCCTTGCCCCAAACGCCAGATGACTCGAGACTAAACGTCATTACCACATGGTCCTCAAAAAAATGCGCGGATAGGCGCCGTTTGTGCATATCCTGTTGGTGAATGATGTGGCCGACGCCCGCGCTGGCTAGTGCACGATATCCGAGGGCGTACGTGTCAGAGACAGTGACGTCCCACGCCAGCGGCCGATTACGGTCCCAGTCCCGGCTGGTAAGGCCATCCGGTCGACGCCTGTCGTCCCTCTGCAATCCACCAGGTTCCAGCGTGACGCGATAGCCGGCTTGCCTAAAAGCGCGCCCGACGCGCGGACGTCATTGATGGCATCGTGGCGACCCTGCGTAAGCCCCGCCAGCTTAGTGCAGTTAAGCCGGTGCAGGCCGCGCTCATCCACTGTTCCATCAAATGGACATTCCTCTTCCTCAAACATGGCAATGCCAAGTCTGAGACCACTAGCGGCACGGAACTGGTCGTCGGCCAGCTTCCTGCCTACGAGCTCGGAGGGAAATACGTCGAGCCACGCTCCAGCGGCGTCGGATGGGATCGCTTTCAGTCTAATATTGTCTACATCTAACTCGCAGGCCGACAAAAGAGTCGGTAGCCTGAGTGGCGATTTGGTCCCACCCCTTCTGTCTAATGACCTGTTCCTGCCGGCGGATCCATCAGCCACCAACAAGACGCCGTTTGGCTCTGGGACGCGCGTCAGTAATGGCTCCCGAGATGTCCCAGCCGCTGGTAAAGCCGGGAGAGTTGTTCTCCCTTCTCGGCCAGTACCGGTCCAATCATGTCGGGGAACACCGCCGTACCCAGCAGGTCCAGCTCACACTGGTCCTTTACAAGAATGCCCGGAAGCTTGCTGTTGAATTTTGCGATTACCTGCTGTCTTTCTTTGTCTTCAAAACCCTGAAGGAAAAGCTCGCATTTAGAGGGGTTGAGCTGCAGCCCGCTCCATTGCTCAAACGCTCTAAGATTTTTGATGTCTCTAAGTAACACCGACGGATCGTTGTCAAGGAGAGTCCCATCGTCGAGGTTGAGCAAAGGGACCCTGCATTTCACCTGGTTGACGTTCTGATGCAGAAGCAGGCTTAACGCAAGTGGAGCCGCTACGTCTCCCTGCTGACAACTGGCTCATGACGTGATTTTAGTCTCACTAAACATCAGGGGGAGTCGGCCTGCTATACGCCTAGTGCATCATTGAATAGAGGGCTGGGGCGTGCTTCGAAACTTTTGTCACTAGGTGCCTCTGTTTGTTTAAGTTGAAAGCATTCTTAAAATCTAATTTTAAGAGGCAACATTTTTCGTTGTTTTCGAGAAAGCTGCGAGCTGTATGAATAATTATTTCCGCCTTATTATCAGTGGCGTACCCCGTATGCCTTGGCTGCAGGTAGTTGTTCACTTTGACCTAGGGAAGCAGGGTCTTTGTGGTTAATCTCCGCAGAGTGCAACCAACGGCTATGGGTCGGTATCCCGCGGTTTTCTTTTTGAAGGCGATGAGCCACCCGCTATATATAACGCTTCTCACAGCCTCCGGAACTTGCCCGTTACGCATGATGTCGCATACCTTGGCAAGTGTTTCCAGCACACCGTTGTGGTCTCCGTTGGCAGAAAGAAGGCATTTTAGATGGTCGGGCGTGAGGCCGTCGAGTCCTTCCGCCGCACCAGATGGAAAGGTACGAAATGCCTTGGCGACATCTTCGCTCGAGCACGACCCGACCGCAGGCAAGCCAATGGGGGATGGTGAAAGCACGTCCCCTGCAGGAGCAGAGGGGTGCTTTGCCATCATCTCTAAAATCGACTCCTCTGTTACGAATGCAATCGTGTCGTCAGAAGACAAGATTCTAATAGTGCTTCGCACATTAAAATCCATGCAGAGCTTGCGAGCAGCAATCTGAGCACGGCTTTTAGCCGTCATTGCACGTCTGCCTTGACCCTTGGCTTCTACGCGATTGAGATCTGCACCTCCGAAGAGAGCCACCTCTTCCTTGACCACGCTGGCCAGGCTATCGTCTCTTTGAGTTTCTTTGTCTTTTGTCTTTGACTTTTGGGGCGAGAGTGAGCAGCGCGGTCCACCTTGATTCGTCAATATTTTTCACAACTTGTTTAAACAGACGGTGGAAGAGCTTGCGCAAAGGGATTCTGGCTCCCTTTGGAATCCTGCGCAGCACCTTGCGTGTCATCTTAACGTTAGTAACCGGTGAAGAGGAGAGGGAGAAGAGGGCGGCAGGTGTTGGCTAGGTGACGGTCCTCCATTCGCTGGCGGTTAGCTGGTGGAGTAAGAAGAAGTTTCTACTAGCGGATCACGAGAAGAAACCAGCGGCTGTGAGATGCTGCTAATCGTGGCGGTGGCCTGTTGGAGCGCTGCTGAGCCACCAAACTCGGCTATTTTATTCTTATGAGTCCTTCCTGCGTGAATTTGGATACCCCTCTTCGTAGGGAAGCACTTGGAACACCACGGGCATTGGAACGTATTAACTATTGCAATTGCTTCTCATGTGAAACAGAACTGTTACTGGCTTTGCTTGGCTGTCAAATTCTTGCCTTTCCAAATAAAACCGCCGTTTTCATTGTCGGCGTGATGAAATAACTGTTGGCGCCACTTTGTAGATAAGATAATAATAATAATAATAATAATAATAATAATAATAATAATAATAATAATAACTCGCAATTACTGATTTCATGACTGTACAGCCTAATAATCCTTTATCCAGCCTAAAGCTACTGGTCTGCTTATACCTTTGAAGAGGCCAGAGGCTTTTTGTCGTCGCTGTGGTTCGACGATCGACATCACAAAAGGGGTAGTTTGCTGCTGTAGTTCATTACTCTCACGTGTCCAAGCCAAGATAACTACGAGCGGTTCTGCAGGTGCGCCGGCCGGTTCTTTGAACAGAATTGGCGTAAGATTCGTCGGCACACAGCTGACCTTACAAAATTTTAGTGCTTGTTATGGACAAGTTTAGAAGGACATTTTACGTCGTTGAGGGTCAGGAATGTCAAATAATTTAAATTGCGCAAGCTTATCCTTTGATCGATGTACCGAAAAAAGGTTTTGATGTATTTTTTATGTCGTCGTTTTGCCTAGCTGCCTGGGGCGTATTGCGCTCGGCATAGCTTCTTCGACAATCGACTCTAGCTGGAAATTTACTGTGGCATCTTTGCCAGCTGCTTAGTGACTCGATCAACATATGCCTTTATTGGTGATGCCCGCATTAGAAGGGTATAGAAATCACCTCGACACTTATCCTAAAAAGGTTAACCAAATTCGTATAGTAACTTGCCAGAGGGGGCCTGCAAAAGATGTTCGAATTTGTGCGTGAAGTGTCGTCCAGGTTTTCGAAGTTTGCTAAATAATAGTGCAGGTGAGAAGCTTCATTGGCGTGGTTGCGGTGTGTAGCTATGTTCAACGTCACGAGTATTCCAGAGGTAATGCCTAATTAATTACCAAGATAAAACAATGCCAGTACGTCTGAATTCTATACACAGTTAAATAATATGAACTGATGGTGTTTATTGAAGGCTGGACTACCTTAAGTTTGTGCAGACAATGATTTGATTAAAAAAACCTTTTCTCAGATACTGATGTTACGTAAATGAACTGCGAAGTAATCTTAGATTTTTATTGTTTCGGGTCTGACTATTATATCAAGTAAATTAAGAATTTGCATAATTATCCATTTTTTTATTTAATATTCTATCATGAGTTTACATTAATATAATATATTATTATATACATTTACATAAATAATATTCAATAAATACATAGCGAGTTATCTAGGTACCCGGGGTACCGACACTTACCTCAGTGAGACGATACCATGTTTCAGAGCAGATGCCTGCCCTATGTTTCTGTATCCAATTTTTGTTTTTGACACAAACAGCTCTCTGTCCGCGAGACGTCCTGTGAACACGAATTTCTGTCGCTTCATTCCTGATGTATATATGCTTCTTTACAAACTCTTGTGTTTCCAAAGCTCACTTACATCTTACTTCTTTAGCAGCTCCATCTAGCTAAATATAGGAACATGGTCGTGGAAGTGCAAGACACGTTTCTGACGAGCCTGCATGGCAGGTGCCCCTTACTCAATGTTTGAATGGCGTAGCAAAACCACTCTAAGTCAGCTCGCGAGGTGAGACTTGCTAGAACACCTTTTTGCTGTACGCTCTAACAGTCTAAGGAGCCACCTCCATATTTACCTGGAGGTCGTAGCCCGTTTGAAGCATATAAGCTGCCTGTTTGCTTGGCGGGTGTCCAAATGGGCGCAAGCAAATTTAAGTACTGGTATCTTTTTATTTGCAATAATAATAATAATAATCATCATTATCATCATCTATTGTAAATTGTTTCCGTCATGCTCTCCCGTTTCAGTTACGTACACTTGCATATACGTATAGGACTTTAGACCATTATGCTACACACCTTTTCATGTGATAGTAATTGTGCCGCATATACAGCTAATTATAAGACAATATTCCACAAGTCTGCTGGAGTAATACTGTGTTTACCACGTGCAGAAAAATGTGCGGCATTACCAAAAAACGCGGAACCTACAATACAATTTATTCTACTTTACACCCCCAGTATCTATCCTTCTTTGGCCGGTCATAGACGACATAACGGAAACACTCTCTTGTATTGACGTTTTTACGTGTGTTCATAGTTACGTACGTCATCTACAATCTAAACAGCAGAGTGGCTGGAAAACCTGATACAGAAAGCTGGCAAGAATAGAAAGCAGATGCTATACGATACCGTTATGATATTATGCGTTCTTTCCAGTTTCAAAAAGTGTTCTCTCCAAAGTGATAAGTGCCTTTTATTAAGTGGTAACCATGTTGCCAACAAGAACAACAACAACAACAGCAGCAACTACAACAGCAACAACTACAACAGCAGCAGGCAACCAGCGGCAAGGTACCCTTTAATCAAATTTCAAGGTACTTGATTCGGTAACATATTCCTGATAGGGACGTATCGAGCGAGCTTAAACAATATATTTTGCAAGACGCTAGATGCCTCTAAGAAACTTTTTTTAGAGTGGCCGGTAGTGTGGGGCTCCAACTCTCTAAAAACCAGTCGTGTCACCGTCCCCCGACCTGGTGGAATCTACAACTCCTAAAGAGTGTGTACCCCCGGAAGCCTTGAGAAGGGGGGAGGGGGCGCTTTAGGTGGTTGGCCCTCGTTATTTTTTTGTAAAATGGCTTTGAAGGCTTCAACCATGATGTTCCAGTATAAAAGCGATTCTGTTATTTTTTTGCCGAGGTCACGTACGTTGGAAACCGATGTTGTCATTTGAAGCAGTAGGGGTGCGCGCTGCCCCGCCCATGCTACCTGTTGGAGAGTCGCCATGATCTGTAAAAATCTGGCTCGTGTAGAAGGTGAGTTCACCCCCCCCCTCCCTCCCCCGGCGGTTCAGCCACTCTTTGATGTTGGAGACTAGGTTGCGGAGACTAAAGCCTAGGTTACCCTCTTATATGCTGTCTCACTCCACCTGCCAGAGTCGATGGTATGCCAACGCTTATCGTTCTCCTTACAATGGGGTTACCCCATATGCGGCAGCGTTCGACTGCTTCCAGGTCCCAGCAAATCTATCTAGCAAATACAAAGGCCTCCGCTGCGGTGATCGCCCGGTACGCCGCGATTACCCTGAGGGATCCGACCCTCTGGGCCCGACGCAGGCGGGTCGAGTCCTCTTTGCAGCAGACTTTTTTGGTGTTGGCGGGCCAGGCCGGGGCTCCGTACAGGGCAACTGACTCCGCCACGGACATGATATGCTATGCATGAGCCGTGCAATCTCTCTTTTATATATCTTCTTTGCCTTCTCGTTGCCCGCCGTACGTGTTCGGTAATGCGACAATTTCTGTGTAGGGCGACCCCGAGGTGCCTCACCTTGTTAACGAGTGCGATCTCCTGGTCTTCTAGACAGAGGTGGAGGTTGTATCCGCGTATATGCACACTGAGAAAACAAGTTGTGTATAGCGCACGCCTTACACTACTCGTGACATTCACTTACCGCTGTGAAAACTAGAAACGGCTTGATCAAAACGAAATTGTGCCTTCACTGTATTATAATTAACTGGGCTTCTGCTGACATATGTATACAGGTAGTTCAATAAGTTCTTAGAATGAAAACCAATAATTTTCCAAATCATGTTTTTAAATTGATCTTATTCGATATACTCCCCGAGATGCTCAATACACTTTTCCCACCAAGATTTCAGAGCTTTTATACCTCTTAAGTAGAATTCCGCGTCTATAGACTGAAAATAGGCATTGACAGCAGCCTTAACCTCTTCATTGCTGGAAAAACGCTTTCCACCGAGACTATTCTCCAAATGTCCGAAGAGGAAATAATCAGAGGGGGCCAGGTCTGGAGAATAGAAAGGTTGTTCAATAAGTTCGAACCTCAGTTGGGCCAGTTTTGCCGATGCTTGCCGGGACTTGTGTGCAGGAGCATTGTCCTGGTGAAACAGGACAACATTCTTCTGCAAAGCGGGCCGTTTCACGATGAGTTCTTGCTAAAGGCAGTCTGACAGTCTTGCCTAATATTCTCCTGTGATCGTTTTACCGCTCTCAAGGTAGTCGACCAGCATTATTCTACGTTGGTCTTAAAAAACTGTAGCCATCACCTTTCCGGTCAATGCCGTTGTCCGCACCCTCTTCGGAGGTCCTTCATCAGGTACACACCATTGGCAAGATGCTTCTTGGGTCTCGGGAGTGTAGTGATGGACCCAGCTTTCATCGACGGTCATGAATATGCGCCAAAAATCCGACGGATTGTTCGACATCTTGGCCAAATTTCGCTGTGAAGCGAAAACAGGCGCGTTTTTTGGCCTTGGTTGAGCAAATGCGGCAGCCATTTTTCTCTGAGCTCTTTTATCTTCAAGTTTTCGTGCAGGATGAAATGCACACTACCCAAACTGATCCCCAAGGCCTCCGCTATCTCCCTAATGTTCACTCGCTTATCTGCGGCAACGATTTTCCGCACCTTTTCCACGTTTTCCTAATCAGTTGCCGTTTTTGGGCGTTTTGAACGTAGTTTATCCCGGTGCTCCTGCGACCTCTTTTTAACTCATTAATCGAGTTGGAAACAATGGCAAAACATGGCGCAGAGTCACCGTACACCTCGTCTAACTCAGTTTTCACTTGGGTCGCATTCCAACCTTTGAAATAAAATGCTTGATAACCACTCGAAACTCTTTTTTCTCCATTTTTCAAAATCACGCCGATACGTTGCACGGGAAAAGCGATCAAACGAAATCGCAACGGCCAATCACCATAATATTTTGAATGCTGGCAGTCGAAAAGTTGCAGTTCCTAATAGCAGTGGAAGCGCGCCAAAATTCGAATTCTAAAAAGCTCATTCTAAGAACTTATTGAACTACCTGTAACTGTTGTATAAACATACCTCTATATAGATCGTGTGAATATGCACCCAATTTTGTAAAATATTTTCTTGTTAAAAGAAAGCGCTGCGCTAGGAGGTATTACCTGGGACACAGACAATGGGAGTGTAGATGTGTCTGAGAAAAATATTCAAGCGCATATGCTCTGAAAAGAGGGCACTAGAAGAACCGGCCTCCCCTGCTGTCATTAATTTTAAAGCGTGACCGATTTCACCCGGTTTGAGCGGTTCGCTACGGTTCAGTACTCAGGCTTGGAAACAGAAAGAGAGAAAAAAGACGTGGAAAGGCGACTGCGTATTCACACAGCGTTTGCCCTCGTCTGTATTTCCAGGGCCAACCAAAGCTTGGCCGGCAGCACTTTAAACTTAGACTGTTGGCGGTAATTACGTTGAGGACAACGTTTGTTCTTTTGAACGTGCGTCTTTGCCGTTAGCAAAACCTCTACAAAGTGAAAATAAAGATTCTTATCTTCACAGTGGCTTAACCTAGATAACTATGCTCAACATTTAGCGCTTTATAGTCTATATAGAAAGTCGATATTACTAATGGTCCACCGTTTCTTGTTATTCTATTTAACGCGGCGGCTATTGTCCAGCCTTTAATCTATAAGGGTGGACCTTTTAAGGTACAATTCGCATAATGTTGTCCAAAACTCCCCTCGAACATTTCGAAGGGAGTGTAGGACACATCAGTCGCATTTGACTCTCGGAAAGAATACTCATCCTATAGCATGATTTATTCATATGCACTCATCATGTCAAGTTAAATGGCAATGCATTAAAGTAGGCTAGTTTACGAGAACTTACGGTAGCGATTTTACTGGTGGTCATTAGTTTGCTTGCAATTATTTCTACTATCCGTGCCGAAATACCACAAGATACACTAAGTAAGCGTAAATTATAAAATCAAGCATGTATACATAAATGTATACCATACATAAATAACATAAAAGACGCCAAAGTGCAATAAAGGGAACCTCCATCGACTCGTCGGCGATTTTTGAAAACTCTGTAACGGCGGAGTAGCGAATTCGCATTAAATTCAATTTAATACAAATTTGTCTTGATTAAGTCCTAGAGGGGGGGGCGATACAAATACACTAAATGTAAGGTTCCGTTTTTGACAATACAGTCCACAAGAACGAATGCAAATGTTAAGAGCACATTACAAAGACTGCCACTATGCCACTATACAGTTTTTATTACCCTTTTTTCTGTCAAGCAATCAATTTATCAGTCTACGGGCCACACGCCACGAAAATGCAATATTTACGCGGTCCGTTAATATTGTATTTTTGTGGCAAGCGTACTGTCTGCATAAGATTGTTAGTGTGAACGCTAAAATATTTCGATATATTTACGACTACAAGAGGAAACCAAAACGCAGCCTTCCGGGTTGGCGCTTCAAAAAGTAGATGAAAAATTCAAACAAGTTTTAAATGAATTAAAACCAAGCTAAATCATTTCGTCTTTCATCACCCGACATTTTTTACAATTACTTTTAGCCCATGGTTCGACGGGAATATTACCTTGAAGACCTTGAAGGCCTTGTTTTACCAGACTTTTTAACGAGGTGATGAAAACGGTTTAACTACCCTCGGAATGGAAAACCAGTCTTCTTAGCATTATCCCTAAAGGAAAAGGAGATCCGTTGGCACCGTCGTCTTACCGAGGTATCGCAAAGAAGAGCGCAATCTACAAACTTCTACATTTTCTTGAGATTAACAGAAAGCTGCCGGAGCAACAACATGGCTTCAGAAGGGGCCGGTCAACAATGACAGCATGTGCTGTACTTCTAAATTCAATACAACGGGCACTTCGAACTAAAGGGGCTTATCTATTTGCTGTATTTGTAGATTTTGAAGCGGCCTTTGGTACGGCCGCACGAACAATTATACTTGACAAGCTGGCTTTTTGCGGGATCTCATTGAATATATTAGAGCTCATTAAAGGCATTTTACAGGAAGGACAAGTTATTATAGATGACGGAGGCGCTAAACACATGGCGATCTTACAGACCACGGGTGTTGCCCTAGGTGATAATCTTAGCCCCCTGCTGTTTTCGGTGCTGGTGAGAGACCTTCCTGAAGAGATACGGAGTCGGCACTCGCAGGTAGACGTTCTTATGTATGCAGACGACTTGGTGCTATATTCTCGCAGTCGATTCCATTTGCAACAATCCCTTGCGACCTTGCAGCATTACGTTCATCGAAACCAGTTGGAAATAAATATAGATAAAACAAAGGCAATAGAGTTTAGACGTGGAGGGAAATTGGCTGGAATCGACGAACTACGGTTAGGTTCAAAATCTATAGAATTTGTCTCGAACTTCTCATACCTAGGGGTTATGTTCTCGTCTCGAGGTACGAACTTCTCGAGGCACATTGATGAACGACTTTGGAAAGGACTACAGTCCTTTTATAGTATCCGAGACCCTCATAAACTATCAATGGACGTTGCCGTTCATCTCTTTAACCTGAAGATTGCGCCTACTGCTTCTTACGGTATACAGGTGATATGGCCACATCTGACAAGGTTAAACTTTAAGGCGCTTAACCAAATCAAGGCCGCTTTTCTAAAAAAGGCGCTAACAGTCCACCGCACTAGTCTCAACAGATTAGTCTATTTACTTGCGTCGACTCCGCTATTTGTTGAGAATTTACAAAAAATGCACGTGTAACCGAACACGGCAGCTTTCAACGAGTACGTGTCTGAATGGGAGAATAAGATGGCAGACATTGACCCACTCTTTCCAAGCAATTCCGTTGACTCGACTTTAAGAACCGTGATGAATATATGTATATGTGAATGTGTGCTTTCTCTGTACGCGCAATATTGTAAACCAACCATCGGTTGATAAAGCTATTATGTTACATGTATGTTACATATTACCTTGAAGTTTAACTAAATATTGAGTGCAGCAATCCTGGGGAAAACTCTAGTAAGGCAATTCCTGAATCACGGCAACGCTTTGACTCACTTTGCGTTTAGTCTTGGATATTTCTTATAAAGAACTTAATTTGTGTGTTATTTAAAAGCCGGTTTCTCTGTTTTTTTAACTATCGCGGTCCATGATTTTCGCCTTGGATAAATTTCGTATTTTCCAAAATTACAAAACCTTTAATACTCAGATAGTAAAGTACAACTTGCATCTAATGTTTTTAGCAGACATCTTACGCAGTCGACCGAACAAAAGCGTGTAAAAACGTTTAGTTGCTAGTACTGTAGATCTGCTTGGCCTTTTTGTCCATCCTACACTTACATGCAGTCAGCATTAGGTCGATGCATTGATTTGCTCTTAGGAGACGACATATCTTAATTAAAAAAAAGTTATTACTGGATTTGAAGCGTTTCTCTATAGAAATGAGAGTATCCATCTTCGTAATAATGTACTTGTATTGGCCACTTTGCGGAGCGGTCGCAATGAGCAATGAGAACGGCTCGACAGCGGCGCCGACGAGTGGAGGAGGGTAAGCGGGATCAGCGATGGCACTAAAAGATCAAAATCAAAGCGGAATCCAGCCCGCTGATGGCGACCAAGGAGTCAAAATCAAAGACTGCAGATGCAGTCTCGGTTGCGCACGGAACGCAAAGGTTTATCAGGAAGTCGCTACCCGGTCGGAAAGAGGAAGGCAAAAAATACATAGAGTAGAGGGTACGAGATGCCAGAGGTAGAGCCCAGAATAAGGTACTTCACAAACGGTGGAAATTAAGCCTAACCCCGATACCGTCATATTCTCGGTTAGTACTTTTCGGGCTGAACCTCAGCCAAGATTTAACGTCCACGGGACTGCCTTTCGCAATGCTTCATAGACGGACCCGCATAAATACAAATGTGCAACGGTGGGGCTCGAACCCGCGCACCTATGTGTATTTCCCAGTCGCGAGGCGCAGGCGGAATGCACCACGCCACCGGGCTCGACTCATATCCTCGGTTATGGACACATTGCTGTCGAAGCGGTTCAATGACGTGTGTGCCGACCTGTCCAGCAGTGCCGACGCCGGGATGGATGAATGCAGTTTCACGACAAACAGGTATCTTGGAGTTGCAGCGAAGAGCGCCGTTGATCGCGCCAAGCTGTTGAGTCTGGCCAGGCCGTAAAGCGCCATGATCTGTGATGTTAAGGACCTTGTTTTGCGGCGAAAAGCGCCGTTGATCGCGACAGCGTTCGCTTTGCCCGGGGTTACCGAAGTGGTGCGGAGGAAGAAGTTCTGTTTTTGGATCTATTGCTCTGGATTTTATGACGCGACGCGGAGAGTCTGTCTTCACCCGTTCCAAAGTTTGATAAACTCGGTTTTGATCAAAGTGGTTAATAAACACCCAGCTAGCCTTGCCCATCAAATGCATTACTCCTACGGAACAGCTCTCGTATCATAGCTACGCCTTTAAGTTTAATACTGTCTTCGGATACCGTCTATGAAAAGTTGCTATTTCTTGGCGAGTCGCTGACCCGTGGACTGGAGCTTAAGAAGGAAGAGGTGAGACACATAGTAGACGTAAGAAAAGCCAATGCCTCAACCTCGGCACAGTCCTGGCCGCTTTGACGCTGGAATGGTGTCGATCTTCAACGAAATACAACAGAGCCAGCTAGCTAAGGGCTATAAGAAAAGAGGCGGAAACAGAAATCCAACTAGAAGGAGGGTGTTTTGGGATTACCGTTGAAAGGGTGTATCATAAGTGAATGTTCTAATTTTGATAAAAACATAGGCTCTAGAAACATTTTGATTTACGAGGACATTATGGATATAATGCACATGCGCATACGTAAAGGAGACCTGGTAGGCCTAGTAAATAGAACTTAACGAATGTTTACATTCGAGCGGTTACATCGAACTTAATCTTTATAAAACCGGGGCTCTATAAATGTGGGTTAAATTATGCAGAGATAATTTAGTTAAATCACTTTTATTGCATACGATAAACTGATAGCGGTCTATGTAAAACCCGCAAACGTAGAGTACAGAGATGCAATGACAAAACGCCCCATAACAAGGTTAGAGACCTAAAGGAAGACTATTACTTATAGTTGGAGATTTTAACGCAAGGCTGGACAGAGGAGAATCAGTTAAAAAAGGCGTATTTTTAGACGTAATGGCAGCTGCGGAATACCCGCAATAAGACGTAGTCGGAGAAGACAACTTCGTCGAGATGGATTTTCTAAAACCATTAGCTTAAGCGTCAAAAATTTACAAGTTTTCCGGAAACCACGCTAAGTAATCATATCTTACTGTGTATTGGTAATCTACCCAGAATTCCTAGGCAGCTTGGTCGATGTAGCGATTGAAGCCGACTGTTTGATTAAACTTAGCGTTTTCTTTACTGGCCGGATTATTACCGGTACTTCTTCCTTGATCGATTTGATAATAATATTCATCACCATCTTATATATTATATAAAATAGGAAAATATATAAGATATGGATACAGCCAGAAGAAAGAGTGGCTACTCTTGCTATGCATCTAATCCGGGAAACGTCCGAAACAGGTAGATATGGAGTTAGGTAGAGTTGAGGAAGCATTTGCGTGGAGGTGACAGGGGCAGGAGTATGCCAAAAAAAAAAACGAACTTGCTACGGGTTTCCTACAAGAAACCAAGGGATGTGCAGAGTAAAAGGAGGCGGGAATGAAACGAAGAACGGATCATCTGCTTGCGTATTCTCTTCCCCTCTCTTGGATCGTTGTTTCTGATGCTGGAGTCTCAAATTCCCATACTCCATCATAAGGCTGACAGGATGGAGGCCAGGGCATCGCGACTTGCCTACCACCCAGTGCAACTTGTTGTTGCTAGTCTACCATTGTCTGTTGGCAGCAACATACGAAGAGCCTGCTGTTTAGTTGCGCTCGCATACGACGGCAAGGAGAGCGCAGCACACGTGCCCGGCAAACTCACTTGACCCGAGTGGCAAGTCTGTTGTGCTCCGGTGTGGGTATATCTAGTTGTATGTGGGAGAAAGTAAGCGTGTGTGTGGTTGTATGGCTATGTGCGTTTGTGGATCACCTCAGCACAAGATAAAGGTTGATCGATCCTCTATCGTGGGACACCGCTTGGGGCAGTCTGCTCTATTTGCTTACGTTATGACGTCTTATTTTTATTTATATATCGAAGTCTGATAACTATTAGCTAATTGGCTGAGTATACAGTTAGGAGTGTACTCCGCATCCTCATGCCAGACACATACATGCAGTGCCGTATAACTGTAAGTTTGAAGCTTTCGGGAGAGATCTATTTCTAACGACCAAAAGACACTATATCGTTATGCATATTATGCGTTCGGAATTTTTACCCTAGTGCCATCTCCCTACCTTAGCGCCATTGCTCGAGTGTCACAGAATAGCGCATCAGCATCCGCCATCTTGCTAGTCGTGCACTTTTGAAAAAAGTGGCTTTTATTTTATAAATACTTCTCATGTTAGCACGCCTTTCGAGTGTGCACAAAGTTATTTAATCTGACATTTTTTTGTAAGCAACCTCTATATTTCTCTATCATGTCTGCAACTAAATTTTGTTCGCAAACCTGGCACTTATAATGCCCTTTCGTGCAACATACTGGGCAATTCTTCCTTGCCTTTGAAATGCCTGAGTTCCTACAGAGTTTTTCTGGTTATCTGATGTCCTCAACGTATATAACTAGTTCTCTATTTAATTCAATCAATTTCATTTATTCACCTTTGTAGGTAGCAGTCAAATACTTAGTCAAACAAAATCCGTGTACTTATACAAGTGTAACAACACAAGACTAGAGTCATTCTCTATTAAATTCGTTCTGGCTCAAATTTTAGAAATATAACGATAGCTCACAGATGATGGGCGTATTAGTACACCTACGACTTCCAAAGTGTGTCAAGAGCCTACAGATAAAATACAGCATGAAGTTGCACTCTCAATTTGTGTTAGAATATTGTGCGGTGATCCTGTCGTTTTTGCCAACTTATGTATTTTTAGCTGCTTTTTATTTGCATAATGGCCAAATTGTAGTTTCTGCTGGTAACGAGTGTTACCAAGTGATTTTTTAACTTTTAAAACTGAACCTCAGACACTGAAGAAGTAGCTTCCGTACTATCTGTATAACCTACCCTGTTGCCTGCAATTGGACAAAACACGTTCTGATAAGGCTTAAGATGCAGATATGATAAATCAAAAATGAAATCGTCGATATCAGAACCAATAATAAATGTGCCCTTGCGACTCGGCTATACTCGTTTCGTTGGGACGTCGAGGCTATTCTGTTTATTTAGAATGCTGGTTACTGCCAAATTTTGACAATCAAGTTTCTTAGGAAGTGGGATAGCCCCAATTGTCCAGTGAAATCTGGCTTTAATTTTCACGTTCTTTGCCGCAGGATCTTTGTATTGTAAAATATATATTACATAGCGAGAAGAGCATGGAGCGGGGAGACGGTTTTCTTTATGTGAGAAGATGACACATAACCCCATCGCAGCTTCTTCTGCAAACAATTCCTCAGACTGGGTCCGACGCACGCCTTACCATATGCCTACCTAGGCCGAAGGAATGCCGGTTCTGCGGAGAAGGCTATGCTAGGTAAACTAGTATGTTGGAAGCTATCAGGATGTGTCGGATGTCTTCGCCGGAATCCGCGGGCAACGCGATGGTCCTTTCCAAGTCGTATAATATATTGCACCCATGCGCCTCTTGTGTAAGCATACACCGGCTGATCCATGCTGCTCTGCTGTTCTTGCGTCAAAGGCCGCAGTCATCAAATCTATTTGACCTCGTAGCTACCCCTAGAGACGTCTGTTTTCACTACAGCTCAGTACAGTTATTCTGAGGCAACGCGTCATCTTGGCAACCAGTGGCATGTAGATCTCCCTTTGCCACCTTACTCGCAAGTCAGCGAAATAGACTAGAATCAACCACACCCTCGTTAAAATATAGTGCAATGTTAATCGAAGAAATAGGAAACGAAACAGATATAGCGTGTCGCACAAGCCGTGCTAATAGCGTCAATAGAATAATACGATATTTGCGCATGCAGACACAACACTTTCATTTTCGTCTGTAGGATACTGTGAAATGCTTACAGTCTTTATTGAGTGGATGGCTGCCGTTATCGTCTCAGCCCATGTGTCTGTATGTTTTTTGGGTATTAACCCTTTATTTATTATATCCGGTTACTTGTTTTACAACGGGAGGCAATCGCAAACATCGCACCTCAATCGGATCAATCACTTTTTTGAGAAGCGCGCTTACAGACTCAGAACAGACTGACACCTTGCTCACAGTGCCTTGCAGTGAAGAAGCATACGTTTGTGTATACCTGTCGATAGGAACCCATGCGCCGTGATCGTAGTCTTGTTTGGCTGGTACAGTTAGTGCTCTCGGCAATCGTGGACCTCGTTCTAATGAAAGCGCTACTTCCTGGCCGGGCGAAACTGGTTCGAATGTCCAGTCGCTCGGCTATCCCGGACAAGATTGGCGGACGACCTCTTTTTCTCAGGGGAAGCAGCGCTGCCGGCCACACCAGTAGATGTCCGAATCATAGTGATAAACGAGGTAAACGATGTCACTCTGGTAGAATGGCCGGTGGTCGGAATGGATCAGACCACAGCAGTAGACGCCTCCCGCTGCGCTTTCTCACTACCTCATATGCGGGTTACAGCCCCCCCCCCCCCCCCCAACGTTGGACGGCTTGTCAACATTGCTCGCGGGACCACCTCAGCAGCTGTCTAAGCGTTCTGATATGCTGAGGCAATACGTTGCTTTCCCAGACCTCTCACCGCCGCGTATTGCGGTGGGGAGCCTATTTCCTCAAATCTCTGACGAAAAGGTTTGCATTTCCAAATAGCAGGCACGTAGTGATTTCGTGCCCATTTTAATGTCCATGCGTTTACAGTCATTTGCTTCGCCATAAACACTTTGACATAGTCAGTACGGCGCAACAGCTAATGTTGTAACTTATTCGGTTAACACGACCAGAAACACTACGATTAGCACAGCATGTTTTTATCAGCCTCCCCATGCAAGGTGTTTTAGTAAAACGTCTCGAGGTAGGTTCGTGCAAGCAAACAGCTTAGTGCAAAGTAACCGCAGTAAACAACAGCGAGAAGAACAAGATAACTTTCACATCAAATACATAATACGGTGTACGCCGCCACATACGAACAACACAGGCTGGTGCTTAATGCTGAGGCAAAGCAGTAAAGAATATTAGTACCTGCTGTACTAATTAGCTTGCTGGCCTAAATTTTGACTTGTCAGCAGTGTTGAAATAGGTGCTGCTGAAGGATGCATAAAGTGAAGTTTTCAACGAACGGCAGCGTATTTTGCTCAAACGTGCTTTCGGCGCAAACAGTACGGCGAATTTAATTAGAACACATAACACATTGCTCGGTCGGTCTTGGGTCAGATTGGCCAAAACAATGCAAATCATCTGCCAGCAGGCCGTTGGGTTGCAGTCACGCTAATATAACAAACGAATCATCTGTAAGCGAGGGTTGTTCTGTGTGTCGTAAGCTTTGAGTAGCCCCTATCAACCCGATTGCCCTTGGCACCCAGGAAACCTCCAACAATTCTGTAAGAAAACGCTCAATAGATGTGTAGCTCTTAAACAGGAATTGCAATCTCATACTATTATAGGAAAATTCTATACATTTTGTTGCTTGACAGTCATACTAACTGCATGATTACTGATAACCGCGTTTGTGAGCCAGTCGGTAATTTATCTATCTTAGTTATTCGCCGGTCTTTATACATTATAAGGCTCTATCTTCTTCTCCTACGAAGTCTACAGTCTATATAGAGACAGGCAATCACTAATTCACACAAAGTTCTGGTCGGAAAAACAAAAAGTCGGTTAAATACCTATTATCGTTGCGACAGCAGGCTGTGACGCTAAAAGACCGTGCTGTGTGTATGGTAGGATTGGCAAAGCGTGGTGTACTATGAGCTTTTGCAGAGCAACGAAACAATTAGCGGTAAAGAGTACTGTGAGTTCCTCAGTAATTTAAAGCCGTCCTTGAAAAGTGTCCCAAACTGTGCAATCGTAGAGAAGTCATTTTACCATGAAAACACCCGCCAGCATACACCTGTGGGGACTTAGCTCAAGTAGTTGAATTCTGCACAGAATGATTTACCACACTTACCTTATTACCGTGAGCGTCCCCTCAAGTTGAAAACCATCCTTATATGCCCACCTTAGAATTCTCAGAAAGGAGGAAACTGGTAGAGACTATTCTTTATTGTCTACTGTAGTTCTGTACGCTTAGAAGTTTGTACAAGTCATGCGAAATATTGACATTGCCTACTTTACTGTTACACGTGTACCTTTCTACCATCGTTTTCGTCCCAGCTGCATCGGTTAAGTAGTTAAGGTCTTTCTTTCAAACTATTCTAAGGTGACTCTACCTGACTCGTGTCGCTTTATTTATTTATCTTGGATAATCAACGGCTAGGTTGTACCCACGCTGTGCTCTGCAAACAAATGATTGCGCTCTTTCCTGGTTAGTAGAGGTTTGGGTTCATTGTATATGTGGCGCCTGATGACAAAGTCCTTGGCAAATGACAGTCCTGGGTTGTTAAAGTTTGCTTTCTCAATGTGTTGAAATGAATGTGTTGGTTTCATAGAACAATCTAATCAGTCTATGCCGGATTTATGCCGCATCCAGAAGATCCCAGGGTAATTCTTTATTGACTTTGTCATATGTTCGAGTGGCATTCACAGCGTTATCAATTCAGTAGTTTTATCATTGGGAACCTCTAAGAGGCTCTCTAAGGTTGCGAATGGTGCGATTTATATTCCAGTGGTTACGGCTGTTTGAAGCGTCATTCTCGTCTTCTACTTCAGTCAGTGGGGATTATCTGTGATAGGTGTTGCTTTTCATGGACTCCATTGGTTTTTCTTCGCTGCCTGTTTTGCGTGTTTTCCGAGGTGCCTTCGTGACAAATTTCAATACCGAAAAACGTTTACCGTTCTCAGGTAAGATCCAATTGCGCAACCGTTTTTCTAATCGTGACTTTGCTTGTATTTGTTCGCCCCATAGTTTACTGCTAGCCTTTGCTTCAATATATAAACTTTTTCGCCGTTGACACAGTCCTTCGCTTGGTTGAGCTTGCACAGATTCACCCTGCGGCCTTTAACAGCATGTCTGGGCATCCTATCAATCTCAAACGCACAAACACTTCCCTGGTGCTTTGCTGCGCGGTGACACTAATCCGTAGCACATTTTATTTATCATTAATTGCGGCCATCAGAGCTTTTCTTTGCTTTTACACAAGACATAGTCTCTGGTGGTGCCCCTGCTTATATGCTGCCCTTAACAGTATTAAATTGTGTTAACAGTAGCCAACCCAAGCGCCCAAGCGCCAGTTTTACACTGTATTCAATTTTTTATTGCAAATTTTCATCAAGGTTAAAAACCTTATGCATCATGTCAGCACATCACAGTTCTCATCTTGAACAGAAAACTTTTTCCCATGATACCGTTTTTATGGAAAGGTGTGATTAAGAAAGTCTAAAGTATAAACTGCTATTAAGTCTAATAGTGCGGTATCAAACCTAGAGAGTAGTGGGTTGGCGCTAAGTGAGCACTACGCACCGCTAATATCGCTAATAATACAGCTGCTTTGTAGCACTCCCGTTACAGCTACAACTACAGGTGATAGTCAAAAAATATATATATATATATATATATGTCACTAACAGGTACATCGTCACAGGCTGGTGACGCCAAGTCTATTTGCCCGGTCGGGTGAGACGTCTACGGTGCCGCACTCCACCCATGTCACCTGCTCACCCTCTCTAGGAAACTGTCAAATGCACTCCAAGGACTCTTCATATTTTGCCGTATGAGAGAACTAGATAGACTTTATGTCTGCCTATGAGTGGTTGTCTGTTCTATAGACAACGCTGCGCAAAATGTTGTCTAGACGAGCAGTTGTACAAATAAACAGTTACCAGTTGGGACGACGAAATCTATTATATGAGTGGCACTCATCTGCGTCATTAGACTTGCCAAAACAATGAAATGAAAATACACTACGCGATTGAACTCCGTTTATCACATTATTCCATGTAATTATTCGAGAAGCCAAACAGCGCTATTCGTTGATATTCGGTTACAAGTCGTCGGTGCCCTTAACTCTTAGCTTGGGAACATTTATAACAACTTGCAGAGAGAGGATGTCCAACGTTTATCATCTTACGTCTACAGGTGCACACTTTCTAAACTCATTCTTATGATTTTACGTAAAAGAACAACGCTTTGTTCTTCCTACATCCCTCAAAAATACGTTTGTGCAGTAACGGAAACCCAGATGGTAATTTTGCGCTCTCTGCTGGCAAATCTCCGCTGGCTGTAAACATTTTTAAAGGCACACACGCACAACAATAAAATACAACGGAAATTATTTTTCTTTTCTTTTATCGAATTACTAATTATTTATGCCACACATAAATGGCGGTCATAGCAAGCGCATTTATGAGCAGAAAGTTGACCGGTGTTCATGCGTACTCTAGAGTGCTCGTGCGTACGCTAGAGAACTAGGGTCAGTAAAGGAAGATATTAGGTGAGCATTCGAGTAGCTCGTCATTCGAGCATCGTCAGTGCAGGTGCCACAGCCGAGCTAGAAGACGAGCAGGGACCACGCCAATCGAATATGAGAGCCAGACGAGTGCTTACGGCATGGCTGGCAAGGCGCGCTTAAATGACGTTGCCTGATCAAAGTTTTCGGGCTGACCCTCAGCCAAGATTTAACGTCCACGGAGTTGTTTTCCATTTTGCTTCATAGACGGACCCCCCATGATAAATACAAATGTGCGACGATGTGGGGCTCGAACCCGCGCACCTATCTAGTGCCTCCTTCGGTCGCGAGGCGCAGGCGGAATACACCATGTTACCGGGCTCGACGACGACGACGACGACGTTGCCTAATCAACCATGCTCTAACTAGCCGGCTCACAGACGACGACAGTATGCCTCGTGCAAGTACAGCCGGCATGAGGAACAAATCTCTGTTACCTGAAATCGATGTATGAGTTGATCACAAAAGCTGCTCGACCGACTCCTACGCTATGACTATGACGGACGTTTGGATCTCGTTTCTCAGCATCATGCCCACGTGCTCTCTTCAGTTACACACTAGTTATACCATGACGTCGTCTAGCGGCTTACTGTGCAGCGTTCGAGTGCATGCATGCGTTGTATATTCGTGGCTGTTATTCTCGACTGTGTGTGTTTTTATCTTATCTGCCCTCTGTCTCTATGATCTACTCTTTCTCTCCTGCTGTCTGCCTGCGTATGCGGCCGTACCGCTCTGCTTCGTATTTAGATATGCTGTGACTGGTCGACTGTACTCGACTTTCAGCCAGAAAAAAAGCTTGGTCTCCTACAAACCCGTAAAGTGGCCCCAATAGGTAAATAATTCTGCATTGAAAATCAGGCAGTACACGGAAGGAGGCGCTTCATATTTTCTAGGGACGTCGGCCGTTCTAGAGAGCTTGAACTCTTTCACCTGCCATTTCTCTATCTCTTTCTCTCTCGTTTTGTATGTCTTCCTGTATGCGTATAAATCTTCATGTACATCTTTATATACACGCACGAAGAATCCACACGGCGCATACGTCAACGTCACTAGCGTCGTCAGATGAAGTTACGTTAGGCTGCCCCCTCAAAAGAACTCAGCCCGGTGTCGTTTTGGGAATCGCAACACGCCCCACGCTGTTGGGCTTAACACTGGAAAGGGCTTTTAAATTCCTGCCAGCCTTTTTTTTTGTTCTGGGAGGTTTCGGGAATGCATGATGCACATGCGCCACTAGCAGCCTGCGTGACTAGTGTGAGACTCGCAAACCCACTAAACCCGGATTCCTCCCCACCCCCCCAGGCTCGGTATTACTTTGGCATTACATCGAAGCCGTGGGAGAGGCGTCTCTGCCGTTCTCTTTCAATCAGCTCTATCCCTGACTATCATCCCGCATGTCTACCTGCGGTTGGATAGGGGGATGCCATTTTGTAATCCGTCCTGTGAGGGTGCGTCGAGACCATGAGGGCCTGGCTGCTCCCCACCCCCTCCCCCCTCCCTCGGCTCCTCGTCTCGACCACTCTCCCGAGAGACCCGCTCAAACCTCTCCCGCCTGGCCGTTTCCTTGGCTGTCTTGAGTGTCAAACAGCGTCGAACAAGTTTGTCGCCTCCCTCCATGCCTCCGCCGAAGTCATCATATGGAGACCACCTCCTTGATGGGTCGGCCAATCCTGCCAGCCATCAGAGGCTTTTTTGAACATATACATTCGCTCATTCTAACCCGCCTACGCTTTACGCGTATATACGTACAAACATATATATATGTATATATATATATATATATATAGATAGAGATATAGAATAGATATATATATAGTATATATATTTAAATATATATATATATATATATATTTAACATATATATATATATATATTAATATATATATATATTATATATATTAATATATATATATATATAATATATATATATATATATATATATATATATATATATATATATATATATATATATATATATATATATATATACTACTATTCGAATGTATTTTCACATTTAAATAGCTAGGTAGATTGCACTTTTATTCTTGTGGAGACGAATAATAGATTCAGTCAGTTTTAAAGAAAGTAAACCAATTGGCATTAGAATAAAGCAATCGGTCACATATCGATTCGGTACTTATTTTGCAAGAAGGAATAATTTATTACAAATAAACATCTTAGTTGCCATAGTGAATTGATAATGCTGCTAAAATAAAAGCATCTTATTGAATGTAAGTCTAGCGTTTTGCATAAAAAACTTTACACCTGGCTGAAATCTCTCAGCGCAAGCCCCCTATAATTGACTCTTCCGACTCACATGTACGGAGTCTTGGCTAGTGGGAGACTACTAGAGGCCATTATTTCGTCTTCACCTTTTTAACTACCTTTATTAGGACTTTCTCCAGCAGAGGTATAATAACAGGGACCTTGGCTGTGAAACCGCATTAACAGTTTTCGAAGATTAGAGAGGTAGAATAAAGTAATCCACCAAATTAGGATTTAATCATACGCATGGCTACGCCTTATTTTTTATAACTGGGCATTAGCCGCCCAAGCCTTCATTTAAAAATCAGAAAGTTCGAACCCAATGGCAATAGTGTAATATATAGCGGCGATTTTTTTGTCGCTTCATAAAAAGTGCAAAAATAAATATATACCATGCGTCATAGAACTCTTAGATAATTGAAAACTCCTCTTATATTTAGTCTAGTAAGCCTAACCCTGTTTCGAGCTGACCCACAGCCAACATTTAACATCTACGGGTTTGCCCCCTTAAATACAAATATGCAACGGTGGGGCTCAAATTCGTGCACCTATGTGTCTTCTCTGGTCGCGAGGCACACGCAAATGCATCACGCCACCGGGCTCGGCATCTTGTAAGCCTGCTAACTGTTTCCCGGCTAGGCGCATGCCTGCATTAAACTGCAAAGTATTTAAATACGAAGCAAGCCCCGTCCTCGGGCTTGCTTCGTAAGACGGAAACCTCGCTGTATTTACTCACCTCCTTTCTATAAGGTCGGATGTGATAGACGGTTCACGTTGTTAAGTGTGTTTTGTGTAATCACAACGCTAATAAAGCGCCGTGGGTTTGGTGTCTGGTGCCTGGTGCACGCTGGTTCCATTGCACTTTATGTTCTGTCAATAAGGATAAGCTGCGTTTATTTAGTACACAAAAGACGCCGTTGGCCGGTATATAAATTGTCACACCTATAATATCAATACAAAGACAATTTATTAAAAAGGCAGTATAATGAACGAACTTGTTTTGCAGATAACGGCAACATATGTCCGTAAAGGCGTAAGCCCGCAAAAAGCTGTAGCTCGCGTTTTCCCTACTTTGTCTGATTTCTTTAGACGCTTAGCAAGATAATGTCCTGTCATTTGGTCGTGACGGTGGAGGTGATGCGGGTAGTATTGTCGGCAGTATTGTCGCCATCCTAGAGTAAACACGGCCGTGATTCATTTCGGGTACACGGCTAGATTGCGGAAGCATTTCGGGAAGGAATGGGAGGAAGCAAAAGTACAATTTAGTCTCGGGCCGGATGGCGCGAACGGCTCTGTCGCTAGATCGAGTCGCTAGAACCAACGCCGACCGCGTCATATCCGGGTGATCCCTTAAGGCGTCGCAGGGCGGCGGGCAGTCTTATGATGCGATTCGTCGCTCCAATCCTACACGCTCTCCTGCGGTTTTCAACGACACGTTGCCCAACGTGCACCCCAGTCGTAGGACGGTAAACACGGCGCGACGATTGTCGGTTCGCACACAAACCAACGGCTCACCAATGTAAATCCTCCCCACCTCGGCACCATTATTGTGCTACGCAAAATGAGTGTTTAGCAGCAAGCCTGGGCAGATAGACGAACACTCTACGGTGTTGCCTTTCACCGCTGCAGATATTTATCGCCGCTGTCATATGGCCGGTAATGGGCGCTCGCAAACAGCCTCATACGTAATACAGATGTTACACAAGGAGAATTAAACCTCGGCGAGGGACTCTCCATATATAACATCAATGTATATGTATTAAACTATAAAATTCATTTTATCTTTTGGTTACAGACGTAGACAAGAAAAAACAATGCATCCTCGAATAAATACACTCAGTAGAGACCGTCATGCAATGCAAAGAAAAATATAAAATTGCATCTAGATTTGCACCGAACGCAACTACCAAAGACAGCATATATATATATATATATATATATATATTCAAAACAAATAGTACAAAACGATATGTACAAAAATAAGAAAAAAACGAAGGAATTTGTTAGTTTGTCTTTGATTCTGTGGGTATAATTAAAGTGTTTAATTTAATGTATTCAGCAGAGTTCTAAGCACAACTATCCCACTAGCCGAAGGATTTCATATTTCCGTTTAGCGATTCCCATTGTTGAGCTTCTTCGGAACCCACTGCCTGCACAACTTCCAGTAGCGTAACATGTTGTGCACCATATCTGCACTCTTTCAACGCTGTCCACACCATCACTGCCGACACTCGCATTGTGAATTTTGCAGTGAGACACCACGATGTCCTCCCATGCACTTGCCGCGTCAACTGGACGGAACACACAACTAACTGTCTCCTTCAACATGCGCACAACCACGCCGGATACTCCGTTTGCGTCCCTAGATATCCCACTACGTTATTTCAAAGCAATATATACATTTAAACTTCTTTAAAAAGTCTAAAAACTTTTGATAGTGTACCTAGAGACTGCCTTCTGGATATTATGCGACAGCATTTTGGCATCAAAGGTCGAATGTTTAACCTAATGAGAAGCATTCTCACTGCGAACTATATCACAATCAGAAATGGGCCTCACTGTATTGCGCAAGAAGTTAAACAGACAATTGGGCTAGCACAAGGCGACACGGCAAGCCCTTTCTTATTCATCCTTTATGTCACAGGGTTAAGCCAAATACTTCGAAATGCTAAAGCCCCGCATGTATTCTACGCTGACGATCTCATCATAATGGCCAAGTCAAGACCACATCTACAGTTTTACCTGAATGAAATGAGCCAATGGTGCGCACAGTATAAGCTGACAATTAATATATCCAAGACAAAAGTTCTTCGATTTTCCCGAGGAGGTCGATACGCCAGTCTTGACCACATCATCAGGGTCAATAACCAAAATATTGAATTAGTAAGTCAATTTAGCTATCTCGGAGTAATCTTGACCCCTGGCCTATCTTTTACAAAGAACATAGAGAACAAACGTGCAAAAGCAGTATCGGCCATGACGCTACTCGGAGATCTTACCCAAATTGACATTAAGACTGGAATGAACCTTTTTAAGATAAAAATAGCTCCGATTATAACTTACTGCCTTCGGGCCATTGCACCAAACTTAACCTTAGACAACACTAAGGAGATAGACAAAATAAAAGCAAATTTTGTGAAATATATGCTCGGACTGCCGCATAACGCATCGACAACTTTGGCGATGGAACTATGCCAAGAACGAAGTTTTGTGGAAGATCTTATCTTGAACAAATACGTTTTTAGCCCACTCGTCGTAGAGCAATATCGCGCATACAGAGAAAAGCGTAATTTGAGCTTTGCCATAGAGAATTTCACTGACGGTCCTGCATTCACGACAGACCGTTGGAAGCAGGGAATGCAAGTGAACAGACGGGTGCTCTGCAGACTTACCTGGCATGGCTACCACCAATATATATGCCTAAAAGGGTATTGCTTTGAAATTGAAGATTGTGTATGTAAACATTGTGGCACATGTAATATTGACCGATACCACATACTGCAATGCAAGGAAATAGAAGCTGGTTCAATGCATGCAGTAGTGAAAGATGTTATTAGCCGATATGAATTTTAGGTAGCATCTACCAATTTCTGGTGAAATAAACATGTATATAAATTTCAACTGGCGTGGTTGATACAAGTTTACAACCAGTGTGGTTGTGCCATACATAATAAGTCGCTGTCATTCTAAAACAGGATACCCCCCTTCTTTCCCGTTGTATTGAAATGTTTACATTAACGAGTTCTATGATCCCATCAGTTACTCAGTCTTAATTATTTGACACCCTGTATCTATATACATTTGTGTCCGTCAGAAAGTTCGCCAATAGAGCTCTCTTATTTGGGGCCGATCTTGGTAAAAGAGTACGTGTGCGCAAGGGTCGCCTCCTTTTTTGTCTGTTCCTCAGTAAATCAAGTCTCACAAAACGTATCTCAATTAGACAGCGCTATGTTTGTGTGTGTTTTTTTAATGAGTGCATAAAATATTGTAGGAATGACACCAAAGAATAGTCTAATGACGTCGGCAGCTAAGGCAACAACGACATCGCTAGCAGTGAAAGGTGATCCTTAATGGAATGGGAGAAACGCAGACGACGACGGGTTTGTTGTGGTCAAAAACGACACAACATATTGAATCAAAGGGATAGTGCAGCAGCTGACCTAGGCGAAGCAAAGGTCTATGCCAGGCCGGAAAAGATTTGCGCTCTGAAAGTAAAACGATTGCTGCAGAAGACGTAGGCGGTCCGGCTGAAAAATGGCTACTCTATATTATCAGACATTTCTCATAATAAAACACGATTTCCAAGAAAATGTTAAGAAGCCTCGCTAAAAATGAATGCGACTGAGGGCAGAGTGTAAACTAACAACTAAACAGTTGGGATCTGTTAGCCAGGCTTGCATCCTGGTTGGTTTCTGCGTATGGTTTCCGAAAAGGCAGATCCGCCATTAGAACCCTTGATAGGGTTCTGGAACGAGCAGCTTAAAGAATCGGGAAGATTGTTACAAGAGGGAATTTGTGCTTCTAATTCTCTTGGATATTAAAAATCCTACAGCACAATGAACTGGAAAGTAGTGACACTGGTGCTGAAGAGGAGGGGAATATCTACGTGTCTCTGCCGAATGATTTCATCCTATCTAGAAGTAAGTCTGGATGTCTAAGGGCATGAGTACGGGATTTGTGGCAGGGCCCCATAGGGTTTGATTATTCTCAATTCAGCGTTTATTTCATTACGAAATTGGTAGACAGTTGATTCAATTTTCACAATGTAACTTTTTGGTCTCACAATATGTATCTAACTTTAGATGATAAGGACGTTCCGCAAATTTCTGCACACACAAGTTTATGATAGCGTCCAATATCACACTCTCCGCAGAAGCTACAAACACATTATTCAATATTAAAACAGGTTGGCTTCATGCATATGTAATGGTGGTACCCGTGCCAGGTTATTGCCACCACACAGCTTATCCAAAAGGTGGCGTAAATCATGCAAGAGTACAGTACCCAGTCTGGTGGCGTACAACCATTCGGCGTGTCGTTGCTGATCTGCGGCTGGGACAACTGCCGTGGCTATCTGTTCCAGTGCGATCCGAGCGTAGCGTACATTGCCTGGAAGGCTACTGCGCTAGGCAAGAACAACGTCAACGGCAAGACTTTCCTCGAGAAAAGATACAGCGAAAATGTGGAGCTTAAGGATGCTGTTCACACGGCCATTCTGACCCTCAAGTAAGGCTTCGAAGGCCAGATGACGCAGGACAATATTGAGATCGGCATCTGCGATGCCAAAGACTTCCGCCGGCTCACCCAGCTCAAGTCAACGGCTATCACGCAAACATCTTGTAGATAGGGTTTAATTATGAGACCCGTTCTGCGGAACTTGGCCTTCGACGGGGTACTAGACATCAACAACTACCTATAACTAGGTCCGGGCCTGCGCAGATGACCTGGCCCCGTTGGTCACGGCGCAGACCGGAGCGGACCTACAGGACACAGCCGACTTAGCTTAATCGATGCTGACGAATTAGATGGACCGCAATCTTTATGAGGGGGCGCCATGTTTAATCGACCAGAGAGTTCGCCTTATGATGGCTTGTCTCCAGATTATAAACTAGGAAAGAAGGGGAAAACCTCATTGTGATATTCGATACGGGGTTCACTGAAGCGGCACATTGAAAACATGTCGCGGCAAAGACCAGCGGACCTCCTTAAATCTGGCATAGATTATGCCGAGTATCAGGGGGCGAGTATCAGGGGGAACCGGAGGCCGGGAAGGAAGCAGTATATCTCTGGAAGAACATCTAGATCTTTACAGGGCTAGGAGTGCGACAATTACAGTCTGGCAGGAGAAATAGAAGCTGGTTACACCCGGGGTGACCGGGGGAGCTGATCCTAAAGTCTAATATTGGACCTCATTACGTGGTATAATTGCCGAATGGGAAGTTGACCTACTATGATTACCTGGCGCGTGGCCAGAAATATTCACAACAGTACGACTGCAGAGGTCCCGCCTACAAGTCACTCCTTACCCTTTATTACATGAATAAAGGAGCGTTATTTTTTGTTATATTTTATTAAGGGTAAGTGCTATGAGTATTGGTTGCCTTTATCAAGTACAATTCACTAGACTACTATGAGAAGCGGCCTGCGGTTTAGTGCTGCACAAACGAGGTTAACGGCGCTCCGTCATGGCTAGTCAACACCGGTTGCTCGAAATATTGGGTCAACAATGCGAACTAAAATAGTTGCTAGAGCAAAAAGTATAGCTGATTCAGGTAATTGTAGTCTCTGTACTTAAAGCGCACATACGGATTGTGGTAAGAATGAGGTAGAATAATTTATTAGAAGATCTGGTGATGCTGCTCTAAAAATGATAACAGGAAATAAATCTAAGAAACAAAACAGCAACGGGTAGAAACTTTGTCTTAGTTCAAACAAAGGCGCAAAACGAAAAAAAAGCACACTTGAAAAGTCCGCTAAGTGGAGCTCGTCCTTGAAGTAAAAGGTAATATTGGGACTGCCAGTAAAACGAAGAACATGCGTTAACGCCAATCCTGAGTACCACACTTTACCATATATATTATGAAAAAGTTACCCTAGACACAAGGTGATCTTAAACTAACCGATTCTGCGTAAGCTAGTCAAGACAAGCTACTGCAATATTCAATCTACTACTTACTTTTTAACTCCTGATTGATTGCCCAGTTTTTACAATCGATTTGCCATGTTTAACGAAGCTTATTAAAATTATGTTTAGGAAATCTTGTATTATCATAGCGAATGTCTGATATCATATATATATATATAGCTTGCATCCTCAATTCAGCTTAGCAAAATGCAGGTGGTTTTGCCCGACCTGCACGCAACAGACAGGAATAACGCAGCTGGCTGACTGGGCTTTGTTCATAACGTTTCTCAAAATGTTTGATGTATGCATTTTGACTGTTGCTTTCTATAACGCAGGTCGCACGCTGTCAAAATTAAGCAATGTGCGCGTTGCGTTAAGTGGCCAGTGTATCTACAAAATGAATAATTTTGCGTACGAATGAATCGAGCAATTAGTCAACCCATTCATGAAAACTAACTGGAAAATTTGGTGCGTGCGCACGGACGCTACTAAAGGAGAATTTAACGGTGCTACTAAAAGAGAATGTGTGTCGGTGGCGTATGGCTCCAGCTTAAAGATTTAGGGGTGCTGTTTTTCAGTACTGTATGAAGCTTCTCTCTCTATGACCGTCTCTCTGATCTATCCTGTACAATGTTTCCGCGCCAAGCCATAGTAAAAGCCTGACAACTGACCGAAGATGCATTAACAGTTTCGTATTCACAATGAGGTGAGATGTCGTAAACTCATTGCTATTTGTACCGTTGTTGCTCGGGGAGGGGGTGACTAAAATTAAGACATCAATGAGACCTATACGGCAAGCCATTATTAGTTTTGACGTTTGTTATGCAGGATATGAACTGTAACTTTCTACACAAAAGTGACTGTATTGAAAACACTGTGGAGTTCATTATGAAAGTGCTATTAATGGTTTGATTCATCGTCCTTCTAATGATCGTGCTACTTGACTTATGATCCTGGTACTTACCTGATTCAAGGTCCAAACATTGAATCAGGTATAATATATAAGGGCAATATAACGCCCCCGTGGAAGCCCCGCTAATAAATTACTTACCTGACCTAGTTTGACGGTGAATAAATGTTCATATTAAAAAGTGGCGTTAAGAGCAATCTATACCAAAGAAATGCAACTACTAGTCATTTTCACTGCAAACTAGTTTGCGCCAATGTTCCTAGCATTAGCTATGGCATAGTTAGCAATTCTGCAGGCAATCCGTCTATAAAGATATTATAAGTTCTCGCAAATAATATATAACAAGTCATCCATCTGTGTAGTCAGTTGCGCAGTGCGACTATAGTAGAACTGGGTTGTCCCTAAAAACACGCAATAAAGCAATTCTGGACCAAAAAGAATACGAATCATAGAATGTCTAAAGTGCATGGATACGATTTGTGGTGCGTGATTTATTCGCTTCTGCCATCGGTGTGTCCGCGACCTTACATGCTTATCGGAATATCGCCGGCGACCAGGTAGATTATTCTAAGGCTCGACCAACATCCTTTGCGTAAATCTTCAGTTCCGTTCGTACCATAAGTCATATGTCACGCCCTCTTTCGGTACCTGTTCAGATAGTAAAAGCATTTGAATTATTAGTAACTACTATATTTTGAACCTGTGAATCAGATAAGGGTGCAACTAACCTCGTTCCTAATTTTGGCTTCCGATAAACTCACTAGTATATTCAGTAATTAATATTAATTTAGTGTTATTTAACAATCAAAGCTATTTCTAGCATTTTTATAGAGATTTAAAGATATATATTTTTGGCGTTACTATTACGGTATACCTACTTTAATATTCTCTATCAACGAGTATTTCGAATGGAACAAACATATAATGGGATGGTAAGCTCGACACATTCAGAAAAACCTTAGCTACGCTTGCACGAAGACATTTTTCAATTAGAAGCAGGCTCACTGGATGGGTTTTCTACTCAGTAAATCCTGTGGTATGGGACCAATGGCTGGTAGAACTCCTTTTTAGCGGAGCAAAATTTTAAAGACTGTTTATCTTCTTTACGCATTTGCTTTTAAAATGATTGTTAAAACGTACTGTGGCCGTTCCTCTCACTAGAAATGTGGCACGTACATGTCAAATGAACGGCCTTTATTTTTTTCACTTATTGTAACTTTATTCCAACGTTTCCTGGAAAAACATGATAGCCGCACACATTAAATACGGTTTTCACTATGCATAGCATTTGAGCTTTTCCTTTGAACTCGACTAAATTGTCCGTTGCAATATAGCTGGGTTTGCCGGCACAGTGCTAATATTAAAACGCTGCAGTGGGCGCCTGCGTAAAAGCTACTGACCCTGGACCATTTCAAAATTTAATAAACGTGCAATCCCATATTAGTGTTGATGAAGAAACTTCGTTGAAATACATCAGTGAAGATGTAATTACGAATTCGAATCGTCAATAGTATAAATACATATGGCATTGAATTTAATCAAGAATACCATTCTAAGATGAGATCCGTTGCTCATGCTCTTGACTTGTCTACCATAGCGTATCGGTATAGGGAACGAGTATATTTTACTGCTTACATCGAATTGTGAGTGAAGTTGTCTACCAGTTTTAATTTGCTGGGACCCTAATTGCTCAGTTGATTACGTTGAGTAGTATATAACTAGAAATAGCCCCGGTTGGATTCCTAATGTGTCTTATTGGGGTAACTTAAAGTGTGCACAGGTGGCTAAAAAAGGCTTCAGGGGGCAACCGCATATCTGCATTTCCAACGTAGTAACGTGTGTACATCCAAAAATAAGCTACAAAAACTCAGATAATCTATAATGGTTATTAGTTAAACTGATGTGGCTAGTTTATGCAACAGCATTACGCACTCATTTATTATATCAAACCATAACTAACAAATTTATATAACAAGAGGAAAACCTGGGTGGTTTCTGTGTTAAGCTGACCTCTATAAACAACTGCTAGTTTTGCTTTATGGTGCAATCAAAAACTAAATTAGTCTGATCTCCACGGGGACGCACTGTATTTGCGCAACAAAGATTTAAGCACAAATGCTAACGATGTTGCGCTCACAATGCATTTTTCATTGTGCTAATTAAAAAGCTCAATAGGTGCACTGGGCATATATATATATATATATATATATATATATATAACAAAAATAACAACCGTGACTAGCGCACTTCCGCGGAATACCTGGTGTCTTCAGTTGCATTTCTGTTATTGAGCGATGCTCATTGAGAATAGATAGACCATACCACTGAGAGTCATCCTGCCACAAGGTCAATGAGGAAACTCTCGATGCCTCAGCATGTCCACCCATCGTGCTGTTCTAAGCGCCCCTGATATAAAAGAGTAATATGTAAAAAAAAATGTATGCCGCTGTTGTCCCGAATTACCATGCTTTCTACACCAAGAGAAGATGACACGAGCACTTTGTCTTACTTAGTTAGCTACCGTCTCTTTGACGGTTGCCTGGGTAGTCTTTAATGCTGCGTTAACAATAGAAAAGTGGCGTTCGTAAAACTGAGCTCGTTCAGTTGTGTCTGTTGGGTTTTGCCGCTCAAATTCAATGCGGCGTTAGTTGCCCGCGCAAATGAATGGATTTCAAATAAAGGTACTCAACATCGGCGACAGATACGTCTTTTATTACACAAATACAACACTCGCTCTGACACACGCTCCATGTTTTAGTTGCCCTGTAACCGTTCTAGGCGCGTAATCCATAGTGAACTGCATTAATTGACCACCTCCAGAGGATACAGCAATTGAAACGAACTTGGTAGGTGCTACCAAGTCCGTCTCGGTCGACATTCTGGGATACGATTCTCACTAATTGCAGTGGCTGCACCTTATCTTATTTTTTAGAGAAACGTCACTTACTGTGATAGTCTTATGCCGATCCGAGCTGTCGATGTTGGCTGAACGCAGCTGAAACAAATTATCGCGGTTTCATCAAACAGAGAAATCCCTGAGATACCGCGGCCCAGGCCGCCAGGCGACCGGAGAAGATACATAGGTGCGCGAGTTCGATTTCCACCGTTGCACACTTGTATTTATAGAGGTCCGTCTATGAAGCATTGCCAAAAGCAGTCCAGTGGACGTTAAATTTTGACTAAGACTCAGCCCAAACAGCATTTTTTTGGTCGCGTGATTGAGATCAAGACGAGTTGGACCGTCACTGATAGGCGCTGTCCAACCCAGTGGGTCGAGTGGAAGTGCGGCACACAGCGGCTGTGGTGCCGCCGCGTGAAGGAAGTCAGCAGGTGTGATTGCGCGAAGCTCCTAGTAAACGCTGGCGTACGTGATTGGCCGCGAATTATTCACATGCGCGATCTCGGTGGTTACAGTTCAAAGTAGTTCAGAACTAATAAATCTCCTTTGGAGCATTTTGTGCAGAGTGGCCTTTATCGAGCGCATCAAACGTTTATAAAAGCCACCATGCCAGGGGGCTCTAGGGCAAATGAAGGCCCCGCTCGCATATCAGCGCCCGTGTTTGTTGGTCCCTTATGGCATTTAAAAGGCACTTTATCTTGGTGGCAAATGTTCTGGCGTTGCCAGGTATCAATCTAGGCACTACAGCAAGAAATCATCGACAGGCGAGATGAAACATCGGGGCACTACCTCCAGATGTATAGCGCGAGTACTCACGCAGGTGAACAACGTGACGTAGCATTGGGTGTCAACGCCAATCATTTTGACAAAAAAGGGGCCACGGAAATCCAGGCCACACGTATCAAACCACGTTACCATCTCGGCTCTCTGCGGTGAGCGCGGCGCGCTTTCCAGGTCGGCAGCAGGTCCATGGTGTCGTCTACAGACCACGCACATGCTTAATATATCCTTGATGGCCTGGCGGCTTTGTGTGATACTGAGTCGTCGTCTAAGCATAGACAGTACAGTAGCCACAGCAAAATGTGCGTTAACGCGGTGAGCCCTGACTATCAGAGGATGCGCCACACGCGACTTCCCAGGTATAACGACTGGATGTTTTCCATCATACGTCAGGCGTCGTGCTTGAGTTGTTCTGGTTCTTACGCGAAGAAGACTATCATCATCATCATCAAAAAAGTTGATAGTTTGACAATTTCGATTTTGTTGACACGCGAGTGACCAATACCTACCTGATCTAACACCTGCTCCAAAGACGACTGAGACCGAGCTTGCATGCTGGAGAAGCGACGCCGCTATCGCTGAGAAAAATCGGACCCAATTACCATTTGTTATTGTGACTGAGACAATAAGCAGTGATGTCTAGAATCGTAAAATCTGCGACGTTTTGCTGCCCAGGTACGAAGTACCACTCGGGGGGGGGGGGGGCTAAATTCACCTGTACCTTGTTAACCCTGTTGGCCACAAATAGCACAATTTGTACCCAGTGGTAGGTGACCACCGAGTCGGTATAGAGTGCGACGAGGGCAAACTGCAGGGACAGCTTGTCGACAAGCGATTTGCGAAGTTGTGAGTCTACGAGAGCAGCCATCAACTGCAGCCTGGGCAGACTCTGCCTTGCCAGAGGGGCCATACGCGGCTTTGCCATCAGGAGAGCCGCGTCGACTGAGTCGTCGATGTACAACCTCAGACTGTAAGCAGCAACGGAATATGCCTTTTTAGATGCATCAGCGAAAAAGTGCAGCTCATAGACATCGATCGCCTTGTTAGAGTGGCCTTACGTCTTTCCAATAGCCAGGTCGTTCAAGACATGGTCCACCCGGCACCAGTCCGCATATCGCAAGAGCGCCACGGCATTATCCCAATGAATCCCGTGTGGCTACAGTGACTGTACCAACAGCTTACCGCGTAGCACAAACGGCAACGAGAGTCGCGGAGTTCGTCTTCCACTTCGCCAGTTTCAGTCCAGCGTGGCCCAGTCTATCGACCAACGTTGTGACAAATCGGTATGCTTCAAGTTCGCTGTTAAAGCTACGCGGCATGTCGTCATGATAGAACGAATTTAAAAGCACCAGTTTGCTCTTAAAATGTTTAATTTGGCCACTAATGAACAACTAGTCCTTTACTACATTGCCACTAAAGATCTCCGGCGTCAGGTCTAAAATGCAATTCGAACTGGTGATTGTGTTGCTAGTGGAGCTGTCGACGCTGTCGGAATCACCGACAGCAACGAAGTACAAAGCATTCCAGCGCTGCAGCCACCAACCAACCGGGTCAAGGTGGTTAGTGCCGTCATCGCCTTACCTCTAGCTATACTCGGCACAGTAAGCTTCTTCTTCCTCTTTTTTCCCGCCGTGGGAGAGGCGTCTTTGCCGTTCTCCTTCACTCAGCTCTATCGCTGTCTATCATCCCGTATGTTTACCTGCGGTTGGATCGTGGAATTCTTCCATTTTGTAAACTGTTCTGTGAGGGTGCGTCGAGACCATGAGGGCCCGGCTACTCGCTCCCTTCTTTCGGCGCCTCGTCTCGATCACTCCTCCGAGAGACCCGCTCAAGCCTCTTCTGCCTGGTCGTTTCCTTGGCTGTTTTTTATGTCAAAACGGCGTCGAATAAGTTTGTCGCCTTTTTCCATGCCTCCGCCGAAGTCATCATATGGGCAACTACCTCCCTGAAAACCGGTCTCTCACAGCGGCTGGTCCTGCTTGCCTCGCTTCTTTGAGTGCATCACACTCTCCAAGGTAACACTTACGGAGGTATCGCTGATGGCCTTCTTAATCCTTGACATGTAATTCTGGAACTGACCGTGTCCGGTCAGAACCCAACTCGTTCAGAAGGAAAGTTGCCCGTACCGGCGGTCGTACCACACCCTGAGATCCAGTATCTGACTTCTGGGTAGTTCCCTGTTGTCACACCGGATCTTACCTGTGCCCTTCCTGTGGGTTCCTCGCTCCAGGCCGATATTATGGCACTCCTGGATCTAGTGAGATCCAGATCTTCATCTAGATACATTTTACTTCTTTCTGCCACTAGGAGGTCCTATCTTGGCTACGACCACAAGAGCTTCAGTCGAGACCGTCCGGTACGCCCGGACGACCCTAATTACCAGCGTTCGTTGGGCCGACTTTAGTGCACCCTATTTTTCGCCGTCTGCCATGTCCGTGCCATGTTCTCCCAATACGGGGCTGCGTATAACACCGTTGATTCGACCATCGAAGCCAGGAGTCTTTTTTTCTCTTTAGCCACCCCACCGATCCTAAGCATAATGCGCATCAGGTTTAGGGAGACCTTTTGGGTCGCCTCCGTTTTGTTAGGCGCGAGCTTCAAGTGACGGGATTCCATCCGCTAGGACACCGTTGACAGGGCCTCATTGGCGGCGCTCTCTGAAGCTCTCTTTTGGCGATGCGTTCTCGAAATCTCGGTCGAGCAGCTTTGTGCTCCGCCAATCGGGATTCAGCTCTTGCGGCTCCTTCCTCTCCGTAGGATCCCTCCCGTCGGTGTCTTAGCGCTTACCAGCTGCGTGTTCTGCTCCGCCGTTCCAAGCTACGTGCTCACCGGAGCGAAGCGAGCACGTTGTCATCATCAGTAGTACTCAACATGATACCAGGCTCAAACTCTCCTGAAACGTTCCTTAGTTTTCCTCACACAGCCTACGGGGCGACTGAAACAACTAGATGTTTTTGAGGATTAAGCCCAAACGCGCCAAGGTCGTGGCGGGTCGGCTTAGCATGTGTACACACACAAGAACAGCCACTTCTGTCGGCAAAAGCCAGCTACGAGTCACGGGCACTGGTCACGGTCACGACCCTAAATTATTGACTATTTTGTCAACCGTAAGCTTTTGTCTATGCCGCTGTTGCCCCGAAGTACCGCACTTTCTACATCAAGAGAAGAAGTCGCACCCATTTGCCTTACTTAGTAAGCTACTGTCTCTCTGATGGTTGACTGTGTAGTCTTTATTGCTGAGATGACGATAGAGAAGTGGTGTTCGTATAACTGAGCTTGTTCAATGGTGTCCGTTTGGTTTTGTCGCTTAAATTGAATATGGCGGCCCTTGGTTGCTCGCGCAAGTGAATGGATTTCAAAATAAAGGTACTCAACAACGACGAAAGATACGGCTCTCACTATAGAAATGCACACACACATATATATATATATATATATATATATATATATATATATAATTAATGCCGTGTGTCTAGCTGTGGAAGTACGACTAAATTATTTCAAAAACAAAAATAATTGTAACTGTCTTCCGATAAGTTATTTTCTTCGAATACAGAGCATTTGCTTTCCGTAACAAAACAACAACGACTAAGGTTCCGGTTGTTCACACGGCCGTTTTGACTTTGTTTTCAACGTGTGTAATACGAGCAATTTCCTGTGCGAGCGATGTAGCTGTTGATTCTTATGTTATGTCGGAGCAAGTTGTATTTCTTGTCTTACTCTTTGAGCTAGTATAGTTTTGCTGCAATGTATGTTTTAAGGTCATAATCCTTTTCAGGTGCTGTAAGTACTCAATTCTTTTATATATGCAATTTTGTCATGAATCGGGCAGTTTCAGTTTCACTCGCGTTAGGTTAGGAAGCACCTAGAAGGGGCTACGGAAACAAAATCGTAAGACAATTCATAATAATAATAATAATTGATTCTTTAGACCTGACAAAGGCTCGTACCTCCTTAATTGCCATATCATCTTTGTAAGGTGAACTATCAGATATTTCAATTATCCACATCCCGCAAGGGTTTAGCCGTTGGGTAGTGGTCCACGGAAGTCTACAGAAAATGTGGGAGTTGGCGGGTTACTACATATTCAGAGACCAGACCATACTTATAGAGAACATCGATAAGCGCAGATACTCTTTGAGACAATTTTTCCAGGCGGCACTTGAAATTCACAACAAGTATAATTAGATAATTCCTGGAAACTCTTCAATACAGAGCAGAACAAAGTTTATCTGCAAAGTTCTCGGTCGAATCTGTGGTACGGCTTCTACTGTTACTGCTGTACGTTGCCACGATCATAAACTGTTGTGTGTCTATGACCACAGCATTATCCTCTGCCTACCTACTGGTAGGCAGATGCGGTTTCTGCATATTCCGTCATAGTTTCCTGACTTAACTGAAAAAGAGGTGAGCCAATTTCTCCGTCCCCGCTTTGACTTCACCCGTTGAGCCTGCGGGGTTTGGAATTACTGACCGCGTTGCGGAGTTTCCAGTTATTGTCCTCACTGAACGTCTCTATACGTTGGACTCGTGAAGTAGCGTGTTCCTAGTAGCATTAGCGTTGGTCCTGGTCGTTTTTGGCGGTTCTACAGCCTGCCTGGTTTCGCCCTTCTTCTTCTTCATCATTATCTCCTTGGCTTCGTTCGCTTCCTTTTCGTTCTAGGAGACGTAAACGCATACTGTTCAAGATATTTGGCTCCGATTTCTTGTGAATGGAGACGACGTCTTCTTTCACCTTCCTTTTCAGCGTTGTTTTCATTATATGTCAAATCTGCTTAGTAGTCCCCGAATAAAAGTACTACTAAGTACAGCCGATGCGTCAGCGGCACATGTCGACCGGTGCCACGTTTGTGGTGCGCCTCTTATTTGGGTCGATAAGTAGCGTGTCGGTATATATATATATATATATATATATATGTATATATATATATATATATATATATATATATATATATATATATATATATATATATATATATATATATATATATATATATATTATATATATATATATATATATATATATATATATATGTCAACAACGTTAGTGAGGAAGCAGCTTCCAAATTTCAGAGAAGTAACCGAAGATCGTTTAGAACTACTGGGTGCGCCACTCACGGAAGCTGCGGTAAAGGGTGTGCTCAGGAAAAAGCTTGCAGACACCAGCCAATGGTGCCGCCGACTTAAAGCCTTAGACGCGCACCCAGCATTGTACCTACTGAGACACAGTCTCTCAAAGCCCCGCTTAGTGTTCCAACTCCGATGTGCGTCAGCGTTCAAAAGGCGCGATTTTTACCTACTACATAGTTTTAATGAGATACTCCGGGAGACTTTACAATCCCTGCTAAACGTAGATTTCACTTGGACTCAAGCTGCACTTCCCGTTAGTGCTGGGGGCTTAGGTGTACGCAGATCGATCGGCATTGCCCTTTTTCTGCTACCTGGGCTCGTTGTCCTTGCCATCGGAGCCCCTTCGACTGAAAGTTGGATCGCTGACTCAAAGCAGGCAGCACTCGCTAACTTTCGCGACCAGTGGGATTCAGTGGCGGAGTACATAACACAAAAATCTCTGGATTTAATCGTGGTATCTCGACTCAAACGCGACCTAGAAAATCAGGTTCCTGACAGCACGGGCAGGGAGGGCCCGTTTAAAAGCGTGCTTTGCACAAATAAGTGGCTTCAAGCCGTCCCCTCGCTGCAGCTGGGAACGATGCTGGACAATAACACATTCCGCATCGTTTCCGGCTCGCGGCTGGGGGAGGTAGTTTCCGCACCCCACCCATGCAACCTATGCAGAGCACCAGTAAGCGCCACGGGTGAACACGCCTTGTCGTGTCGCTATAGCGCTGGGCGCCACTCACGTCACTTCTCCATAAGCGACGCTATCTTTCGCGCCCTTCACTCGGCCCACATTTCGGCAGTGAAGAAGCCTGTCGGCCTTAGTCGGAATAGCCAGCTGTGGCAAACGGAAAAACTCCCACCCCCTGGGCTCGTGGTCGTCTCCTCGTATGTCATGTACGCTGCTCAAAAGCTACGTTCAAAACACGAGCCGTGAGGTGGGTGCAGGCGCCCGTCATGCAGAGAATCGAAAATTGACGAAATACCAGGAATATTTTATAGTTCAGCCGATACCAGCAATTTACAGTTCAACCAATCGCCATAGAGACATCTGGACCGATTGGACCGGAGTCTATAAAATGTATTAAAAAACTGGGCCGGAAAGTCATGGCTGCAACTCAGGACCCCCGCGCTAGTGAATACCTGTTGCAGCGCATATCGATCGAGGTTCAGCAGGGCAACGCTGCGACTGTAGAAAGGTCTTTTCCGTCAGCCACAGGGCTTCTGGAGATCCCGTAGAACGTAGCAATTTTATTCCCCATAATTGCTTGCTTATATATATATATATATATATATATATATATATATATATATATATATATATGTGTATATATATATATATGTATATATATATATATATATATATACATATACATGCATATGTTAAAATTGGCACAACATGCATATGTTAAAATTGGCAGGACAAAAACGGTGAAAAGGTTCATGTAAAGCATGTGGTCCTTGAACATGTTCATCTGTGCTGCCAACTCTGTGAAGTTAGTCAGCGTGCCTTGAGAAAAAGCACGGGATCAAAGGAAATTGAGTTTTACATGCACTCTAAGTTTCTTAGTGACAATGAGGGGTATCATATGCCGGTTGTGGCGCGGTAAGCTTTAATAACTTCTTGATACCTTTGCCTTCTCAGACCCTTCCGTTTTCGGCAATACAGACAAGCAGCTCCAAGATCATGATACGTCTATGAACATAACTGAAGAAGCTATTCGTGTTTCACTCATTATTGCATAATTTCTAGTGTACATCGCTTTAAAGCTGCCCTGTTTAGTGGTTTTAACGGTCGAATTATGTTTGCTTACTTGCCACTGTTTGTAGGGCAATTTGTGCGGTTCGCGACATGTATTTACTCAATACAGCATCAACAAAAATCATTTCAAGAAGGATTTCAACATGATAACAGAGAATGAAGTCATGCCGAGATGGGGATTTCTCAGCTATTCTATTAGCGCGTAACGGGCCTCAGAAGTCGGAGGGTTGAACAGTTTGTAAAAATCGGAGGCAGAGGGTCAGTTTAGCCACCTCTTCGTAAGGATCAGCCACGCAGATGCATGATACTTCGTGCACGCCGCAAACTGTCGACAGATGCGCTCCGTGTGCATCTTGTGGAAGTTCGTATTCATGGCGATTGTCACGTTGAGTACAGTATCAGAGGTAAGAATTACTGAACATATCAATATCAAACGACTGCGTTTCTATATATATATATATATAAACGAGAAAATATTGTAACGGTCGGTCGTCACAAGTAAGGGTGGACACTTTCAAATCCAGTCGTCGTATTTGTTCGGAAGCAACTATGACTTGCATTAAGTCAAGTACCGTGATGGAGGCGGTATCAAAGGTACAGGAAAAAAACGGGTCTTTTGCCGCCTCATTCTCTTTATTGCGGTGTCTAATACACTGTCAAGTCCATAAATAACTTTGGAACAATCTTGAAATAAATTAGTGTCACTGCCGTCGGGATGAACAGTCGCCGGATGTTGCCTGCCTCTCCATAAGCAGAGACTAGAGTTGTGCGCACGATCTCCACGATGTGTGCAGTGAAAATCGTTACAGCACAGTGAAACCGACGCCTTAGATACTGAAAAGAGTTGATAAACACCAAAGGTTAGCCGTCGCACCAATAACATATTTAGCAGCCAATGGACGCCAAGCTACGGAGACGCAGCTCAGGAAAAATGTGGGACCCCTTGCGGGGTTGCACATATGTTCTGCATATGTATTGCATTACACGCCCTTTCTCCATATGTATTGCATTACACGCTCCATTACCTCCCCGGAAGCCAAATCGCTCCGGCGGAGGTGTCAGGTCAGCCACTTTTTAGATTTGTTTCATAACTAGCTTGCAAACGATCTTCTTCTTCTGTTTTAAAACGGAGTACCGCAATAAAATTTTGGGTTCTTCCTGCCATCGGCATGCTGGTCTTCAAATAGCAAGTAAAGTCTAACGATGTGCAAGGACTCTGGCATTTGCCCCTTCTTTATGATCTCGTTGAGAAAGCCACAAATGAGTAGCTCAGACTGCACTCGATGCTCGTGATACACGTGGTCTGGCTCCGCACTCTTTCCTCAATCATTGCCCTCTGCCCCGATCCCGTTCATCTGGCAATCAAATCTAATACCGCATCGCTGTTTTCCGGATATCAGGAATATTTAGAACTGCCAGTGCAAGAACATCGAAGCTTTGAGCTTCACCATCGTCAAAGCTGAGAAACAGTAGGCCAATGGTGCTGTTTCCGTTTTGAATTACATAGTGTAGTCTTCGCGTGTATTTTCCCACGGCAGACCAAAGTATTTCATCAACTAAAGCAGCACTTCTCTTTGATCGTTTGTAACCCCACCATCAACAAGGGTATTGAAGTTGCTGCCGATGCTGGTTAGCATACAAAGGTCTGATATACCAGATCAGATCACGATTTGAAGGGAGGTGCAAGAGCTTCTTGTTCCGTAGTCGAAATGGCCACACAGAAATCATTCTGCCGCATACACTGCCGGCGGTATACGTTTATGTAGGGAGATTTTGAGTACACTCACTAGACTAGCACAGGCTCTCGCAGGTGGAGCTGCTAGCTGGTGGAACGTTAGTATGTTATTGATATGCGGCCCCTCTTGCTGGTTCGTCGCCGAAAGGAGTGCAATGTTCGACGACGTACGCATGCCAACTGGTGCTAGGTCTAATGCTCCTCTAAGTCCTCCACAGTTTCAAAGAAGTAGCCGCAGATACTTGGTAGTCTCCACGTTAGCATCTCTAGATCAGTTCAGTCAGCTGCATGTGTGCCTGCGCTGCTTATGAAGTGTATGCTGGGCATGCCTGCTGGGCTCAGCATACAGTTCATAAGCAGAGCTACCATTCTGCATACTTTGTTTAACAATTTCTTCTCGACTGGGTAGTGGCAAAGCCATCGTTTACTTTCGTGTCTTAGTTCGCCTCTACGATAGCCTCTGTTGGCCATGCTGTAGTCGCTGCCGCTTCCCTTGCCGTTGGCGTGTTGTCATACATCCGTCCATTTGTTTTGAAGACGGTTGCTGTGTTGTTGTTGTTCCCTGCTGCCGCTGCTGTTAAGCTCAGCTGCCCTGGCGCGGTGTTTAGCACCGAGGTGGCTACCCTTGCTGTCTTTGTTGATACAAGCTGACCTCCACTTCCCGTCAACCATGCCTTCTCGTTCCTCTGCGCTCTCCATGTCCCGCCTGTTTTCGTTTTCGCCAATACTTTTCTCTAACGAGAAGTTTAAACACCACTCGATAGTCTTGGAGTATGTACGTTGTTGCAGGGGAGCTCCGTCATTACTGGCGACCCTTCGTTGGAGCAACCTGTGTGGTAACCACAGTTTTGCAAAGTTCCACTGTATTATGCATAAACGATCTTTCATCAGAACCAAGTTGGGTTCCTGTGATTCACAGGCTCCGCGCGCCACAAAATGTATGTTCTCGAAGGGCACGGGCTATCGGCACCTTCCATAAAACACAGTTTTTCGACTCTGGTTAGAAGTAACAAGTTGTCTTCCCATTTTGAACGAGAGCGCAATTGCACACTCGAACAGAATCAGGCGAAAAAAAATTTAAAATGTAATATTACGCTCAAAATCCATAGAACAACCACAAGCATGACCACTTAACATCACTTCGGCACAAAATTAATTGTGGTTTGATTTGTGATATGTATACGAACCCGTATTTTTTCTCACTCCGCCAGGCTCGGAATTACGTAGTATTTCTTCGATAACGGTTTGTATCTGGCTGCCGCTAGCGTCCCGTCTACGTAACGCCACGGCAGTTTTAGGTACCCGGCTGAAAATGATATATATATATAAAAGAGAGAGAACATTTTCTCAGGCGTTGCTTGTATATACGTCAAGCAGATAGCTGGCACCAAAAGCTGCCTTTCATAGTTCTTTTGCCAGCAACCTCTTGTTTGGCGTGGCCGGACGAAGGTTGCACGGCTTAAGTCTCAGCCCTCGTTTCGCGCCATCAGGGGACAAGACAAAGCTGTACGAGCCAAAATCCAATCAGTCAAGATAATGGATTTTGTAGGCGTCGGCTTCGACTACCGCCCTAGGCGCGTTGGGTCCAAAGGCCTTACCTTGGCTCTGCTCCGATTTATTTTAAGCCTGCTCTAGTAATCTCTTTGACTAGCAACCCTCACACTTATACGCCATGCCCATATGTAGCTATATCGTAAATATAACAAATAGGCGTCGCGCAGGCATACTGTTTAGGCACGGCGATGCATATCTATTTAAGATGTAAACAAAATCACACAAAATCACGAACTCGGCCAAAGGGACCCAATTCCAGGTGGTATTCGCATTTTTCACACGAATGTTATGTAGCGGAGCAATATAACGGATAACGATCATCAAGTATGTACAAGTGTATCATAATTAAGTATATGTGTAAAAGTGTAAACACGCATTAGCACGCCGTACCTCAACTGCGTCACGTTAGCGGAAACTTAACCTTCATGCTATCGGTTGTGCAGCCTTAGGTCACTAGGGCGGTAGAGCTTAGTATTTGAAACAGCAAGGGTAATTCTATGCGTGTGTAACGTATGCCTTTTCTTGTGATGCCATATTATTCATTGTTCTATAGTACATATCGACAGCAGCATCTTACACTAGGGTCTTACTAAATGTTTAAAGATAGGCCTAAGGTAAGTAGCCTTATATGATACCCACTACGTGACAATGGGGAGCACGCAAGCAATAACATCACCTTATGCGGCATTAAAGCCATTTACTCGTAATGCAGCTTATGGTAGGCACCGGTTATAACAGCTAGTAATGCCGTAAGATGTAGCCTGATGTAAACTGTATTACGTGTCTTCTTCATCGAACCATTCGCGATAGAAGAGACACGTAAGGGGTAAAACTATTGGGAGTACAGAGAAAGATGGCGATATGAGTTACGAGAGCATACAGTACAATAGAAGTCATGGCCGCTAAAGCCCTGGCTGGACTTGTACTCTGGCCAATGCTAATAGATGAGAGACGTCAAGGGAAAGAAGACCCCACCTGAAGAAGGCAAGAAAGCCGCCAAGAAACTCTCCGGAAATGGCAGCAGGAGTGGAGCAGTATGCCAGATAATGCTCCGGGAGCGTGGACGAGACACCTCATCCCGGACCTGACCGTATGGTTTAACAGGAGCCACGGGGAGACAACGGGTCATGGTTGCTTCCAACCGTACCTCCATAAGATCAAAATCGTGCAGAACCCAAGATGTGTGACGTACGAGACGGGCGAGGTAGACGACACTACTCACACCGTGTGCTTCTTCCCAGCTCTCGAATAACAGCGAACATCGGCGAACTTCTTTCAGAACGAGACTCGATCAGTGAACGAGCTGATAACAGGGATGTGTGAGAACGAGCAGAGGTGGCTACAGGGTGCAGAAATGATAGTGAAGATCATGCAGAAGAAAGTAGACCTAGAGTACAAAAGAAAACAGAGAGAAAAAGGGAGCTGCTGGCTCAGATAACTACAACTACAGAATTATGAAGTAAAGTGCAATACATTTCTATTGATTTTCAAATAAACTTGCCGTATCACAAGTGTGGTTGGTCCAAAAGAGCCTGGCGTAAGCATCGTCTGAAGACGAGAGAACGGAGCAGGGTCTATGACGTGCCCATTGTCTCCAGGGAGAATGAGGTATTACTATATGGTTATTGACTGCTAGCTTATTCCTACTTCCCGTACTAGATTTGAACAAAGGCGGCGAGCTGGTTAGCCCGAGTAGGTTCAGTGCCTACATTTTATTAGAAAAAATACTTTTAAGGTATTTAATACTATAGGGAAATTCGGCTTTAATCAAAAGCTGACCCGAGGTTTTTAAATTACAGGAATAAGATTGCGCTAGAACAATGCTCGTTTCAGCCTTTCCAACTTGATGAAACTCGAGTAAAACTAAGCGGTATTAATGGTTATAACATGTGTTTTTAAATATTTGTGACGTCACGAGAACTATCACAGTGAGATATATGCTTTCCGCCGGGAAGATAGCTTTAATGTTGCCTGCCAAATAGGTTTAGGCTTATTTGCAAAATTGCCGTCATGTTTGTGGTAAAAGTGCATGCAGTAGGCAAAATAGTATATTAAAATGTAATCCCTTCTGGAATATTTGGACATATCGTTTCTTAGGAATCCTATTACACGGATTGGAAACAATCCGATCCGTGCGATAGGATCCAATTGGATGGATATTCACAAGGTCATCACCAGGATGATTTCGAGAGCGATATATGGTGTATTATAGAGTTTTTTAAAGCAAATATTTTCTCAATGAAACGTGGTCTCGAGGAAGCCCTGTTTCGGATTGAGAATTAAATGACTAAAATATGTGATACTGGTGCACAGAATGTGCGATTGCAAGATAACCAGTCCTCCTGTAAAGAGTTTAAGCACTCCGTCGTGTTTGTGAGGTTGTGTGACAATGTGTGCTTCTGAAGCTATGACGAGTGATTTATCTGATGGTGTAGTACTTTTATGCATGCACTCAATGTCGGCATGCTCACTGAAAAGCCCTAGTTACTCCGCAACCACGGATCCAATCGCCATAGATCTGATACCAAAATGATTGTCGCGAAATGTACGCATTTGCTGAATTGCCTGAATGTGTTAGTTTTTGGCACTGAAAGGTCGTAGAGTTATGATTTAAGGTATTCAACGTGAAATGCAATAATATAACTTCAATTTTTGCGAATTCTCTTTTAAACGACCGTATCGCATTTTCTAGCCGGCGTCGTGTGGCCTTTGGTTGTCCACCAATCGTATATTTTGTGCTCCTAGGTCGAGCAATAACTCCAGCTTCACTCTCACTTAAAAGAAAGTCTTTTTCAATACCATATTCCACTGGCAAAATATATCCTTCAACAAGCTATATACTATATGGCATCAATCTCGCATGTTTTTTCAAAGTTGAATTTAACGCACTACACGGCAGTTTTTTTCTTACTGAGCGTATAGCGCTAACATTAACAGATATTACCCATGACACCGCGCAAATTCATCTGTAAAGTAGCCTATTCCGGTCAAACAAGATCAAAGGAAGCAGGAGATACAGTATAAGCCAGTTAGCTACTAAGTCGGCAAGAAGCTCTGCAGAAAGAACAGTGTGCCGCCAAACAAGGTCTACAAAGGCTGCTCGTCGCTTCCTTCATCGAGGCCGTCCGACGCACTGTGACCTTCGACGTGACCAGGATTACCAGCGATCTACCGAATAGAGCTATGCGCTTTCTGTCGTACAACGTACGCAGCAGGACTGATTTCTGGCTTAAACAGCCATGTTCTCGGTGATATTCGTCTTTTATCCGTAGTCACTTTGTGATTTCGCTCATGCACGATCGTCTTCCTGCACTCTACCTACACGCATGACCGGACGACGTTATATTGCTCAGTTTTGTTTTCAACTCGTTCATAGTGGACAGTTTGTACAAAAAGTGCAATCAGTTAAGAATGCGAATGTACCCGAATATCTCAAGATTCAATATAGCCTAAAGCTCCCGCTTGTTAGGAGTTCATCGGTGACTTGTGTGCGTGAATAATATCCGAGTTCACACATAAATCCAATTCATCGCAGCTTATGTAAGCTTGTTGGGCCTAGGTGCTCATGAGCAAATCACGTCATATTGTGACGGAATGTCTTTTTATATGAAGCCTCTATATATAATGATAATAAATATGTCATCAAGGTATTTCCTACCGTTTTCGGTTCTATGCCACACTTCACACAGTGGTTGTCAATCACCGGCTTATCACTATGGCTCGGTCAGCACTTCTAGGCCCCTAGATCGTTGCTTAGATGCAAACATTTCCTTCCGCTTTCTTTTTCGTTTGTTTGCTGAACAGGTTAAGGTGTGCATGTTCGTCTTTGGCCTATGAATCTAGAATTGTGAGCACATATTACTATTATTATTATTATTAGAAGGAAGCATAATTTAATGTATAGTGGGGCGTCATGCTGCGAAGTCTTGTCCGCACGCAAGAACTTTTGCAGGCAACACGTTGACGTTTCCTGCCGGCCACTTTTCCAGGACAATTCTATAGCAAAACCATTAGAAGCCTTTGCAAAGTATAAGGCCAACTTCAATCGGAATGATTCAGGCTACCACTGCACAGCCAGGTAGTTCTTTTTGGGATATAACTAATTTCTGCATGAGATGCGATGTCGTCACGTAGTGAATGACGCACTATAACAGCAACAATACCACTAAGGACAGAAACAAGAGTGACAATGAACAATGAAGGTAAATGACATAAGGGGAAAGGCGATGAAACAGAACAGAATGAGAGCAACATTAGGAACCAAGGGCACGTCCAGTGTAATCAGTTTCCGTCGCGGATGGTGGTGACCTTTGGCGTGTGGCAGAGAACAGAGGACCGGTTTGAGTGACATGTCCATTGCGTGCCAATTCCCAACGCACAAGGGCCTCTGACAGGACTGAAATGAAAATCGAGAGAAAAAAAGAATACTAAAGCTGGCTACTTGTTATATTCGTTTCTGGGAAGACAAATAACCAAATGTTCCGTTCAGGTCAAGGACACTTGGTGAAACAAGCGTATTATTGTCTCTAATAAACCGGTAGTAGAGCTATAATAACATGCACACACATATTAGAGTCACTGTGCGCTTTTAAAAATGAAGTCGGCTAAGGGCTAACCTTAACATAAGGCCGCCTTAGATAAAATGCATACTCAGAACATACTGTTTCCTCCTATTTTCTTTCTTGGTTTAGTTTCAAGGCCTTAACCGTCCTCCGTTCCTTACAAACTTGCAATCGTTATGAAACATATATTCAATGCACCAAAGGCCGGACAGTTGCAGAAAAACAGAATCAGGTTCAAAAACAGAAGCAATGACAATTCAGAATAGAGTGTGCACAGCGAGGATCTAATTACTAAACGACACAATCCAACTACTGCTAGTTTCTGAGAACCTTTATCTTGGGCGTGAATTTAACGTGACCATAAGGATCACACGCAGGCTTGTTAATGAGGACCTCAGGTATAATTTCTACGTCACATAAGTCAGTCACATTGTTCCTGAGACCGCGGAAGTCTGATGCTATTTGCTCCTCTTTTCTCTCCAGCACGAAGCAGTGAGCTGCCTACGTTTCTTTTTGGCGGACAACCCCGATTTAAATCCACTGCACTACTATGCATTGGGCGTGATGTAGAGAGAGTCTAACAAGTTTCGACGTGATAACGTAAACGTTCTCACTGCCGTCATTACGAAAACTTTTAAATTTTAGAATAGGATTTCTTGATACGGACGTGTACGCTATTTAGACCCCGAACTGAAACAATAAGCGGCGAAGGTTATATTAAATAAAAATGTTCGTCAGGAGTTTCCGTGTCAATTTATAACAACAATGCTATTCGAATATTGGTTTTGATTTCAGAACAGATGAAAGCTCAAGAAGTGGCGATTCAAAGTAACATAAAATTACGCTCAATTTTAGGCTGTAGACTCTGAAGATATATGTTCACACTTACATTTCCTGAAATCCCGGCTTATTTCATTATATGCGGAAGTGACGCTAGAGCTTCTGTATTCTTATGCCGCAAGCCATGGCATGTCCTGGGTAGCTAGTGGGAAATACTTTGCTGGATTCTGATGTGCTCGATCCCAGATTCGATTCAGGGCGTGGTAATCCATTTCCTGTAGACGCACATGACGGAAGTGTATACGCAAACGCATTGGGCACAAGTCATATACTTCGCTGACGGTGCTTGCCAATTCTACACTGTAACAAGGAACTGTTGATTGACTTTGTGGACGAGACGGCAGGACGCCGACCTGCACGCAAGATTATCGGGCTAAACACAGGCGCGTATTGCTGGATTTTAAATATTTTATTTTAATCGTTTCAATTGTATTGATTATATTTTTCGTTTCACTTAGTTAAAATGATCAACTTAATACTTATTGATTGCTTGCAAGGGCCATGATGCCGCCCAGCAGGGGTAGTACTGCTCTGACGCCCACCCTGGATGTATCCAGGTTACGACGAAGTTCGGCCGGCGCAAGTACGCGAGTTTGCTGATCAGTTCGATGCCTCGAAACGAGTCGCAGCAAACACTCATGATGCGCTGGCGATGCATGGTTCCGGTGAACCGAGCTCATCTTCATCGAACACGTGCGCCTGGTTCAAGTGGTGGGAACCTCACGGTAGAAGAGCGCATCATAGGCTCCAAGCGCAAGAAGTTGTTTTCATTCTCTACGAGCGCTGAGGACATTTAAAGTGATTATCCGAAACGAACCATCCAAGGACGAAGCCTCAGCAGAGTTCCCTGAAGATTCACTATTATCGACATATAAACACATACACGACTTAGCATCCAGATGCAGAATATTCGGTGTCAGGAGGTCCATATCGTGTGGCTCTGGCGAATTGAGGACGCATGCCGGGTGTTTTCAATTTCAGCCCTAAAGAGCCTACCAGTGGTCACACTCGGCCCGTCCACATCGGGCTTTAAGGTCAGGATACGCGAAGTTCCAAGACCAATCTCCTTTTCGATGAAAAAGGAGATGCTACGCGAATTGTCACCACCCTAAATCAATCACGTCAAATGATTGTCTCACATGAGAAACAGAGCGAGAGTTACGCTTGGTAAAATCGATTCTTTCCTTTACGCGCCAACCTGCGCTATCCGTATTCCTTGGATAGCACACTGACCAAGTAGCGCTCAAGCCCGACCAACCTATGACACTTATCTGAGGCCGAGACACTACGCTGGCAGGTGCACGATGCTTTAAGTATGGAAAATGTACGGCACTTCCAGACATCTAACTGCAAGCTGCTCGAATTCAGCAAGATGTGTGAAATGTCGTGGTGCTTACGCGGCGGGTTCATCTGCCAGTCCTCGCCTGGCTTATTTTTGAAAAAGAACACGAATTATACTCGAAGACCGCATAGTGCAATAGATGAAGGTGCTGCATCCAACGGCCGAGATCACGGACACGTTCCCTTTATCAGTTCTTTTTCTGTAGACAACACATCTCAAGCATCTAAACAACCTTCTCACTCTAGCGTTGGGATCTTTCAATCACACGACGACCCTACCCCACAGCTGCTACTCCTGGCTCCCATATCAATCCCTACCAGGCCATCAGCGATACCTGTGTACTGTGTGACTCTGGAAAGGCGGACACCGTGGAGCATACTGTTCTGCGGTATGATGCACTTAGGAAAGCGAGAGAAGCAGGTCAAGCAGGCCGTTGTGAGAGGCCGGTCCATCAGAGAAGTGGTCGCCTATATGGCGACTTCGGGGGACGGAGGCGACGAACTTGCTCGACGCCGTCTTGACACTCAAGACAGCCAAGGAAACGGCCAGGCTGGGAAGGCTTGAGCGGGTATCTCGGAGGGTGGTCGAGACGAGGAGCCTAGGGGGAAGGAGGCAGCATAGTGACGCGTGCATTCCCGAAACCTCCTATAACACAAAATGGCTTGCGTTTAGTACGTAGGTAGAGTGGTTCCAGTGACGGTCTCGTGCTCCTGGCGTTGACCTAAATGGACAACCCATTTTTTAAATCCAAATAAAAAATAAACGTAAGACACGCTTTAAAACGTGTATTTTTATAAGCATTGTACAAATATTATTTTGTAGCTATGGTTCAAATAGTATGTTTATAGTCTTAGCTGTAAATGGGTATTAAGTGTGTTTTATTTTATTATTCTAACTTATTCTCATTTCACGTTCATGCTATTCATTATTTAATCTTGATTTAACGGAATATCTTTGCAGGTCCTGCGAAAAGAAATAATTGATTCTCTTTGAGGGGTATTCGTATTCCCCGAGGTCTTGCAACAAGCGTTTGAGTCTTGGCCTCTTTCCTTACCAAATTGCCTTGCGTTAGACAGCAAAAACGCTATCGTTTATCGAAGGAGAAAGACTACACGTATTTAAACATCTTGCGAGCCTTATATCTTGTTTAGCAAAAATGTATGCCAAATGTAAAAACGTAACAACGCAAATTGACAGCCTTACAATAAAAAACAAATATGTTTTTCGTGACAACATACAATTAACGTTAACGTTTGCAAAACTATTAGATGCACCCTGGTGGAGCAGAAACAGAGCTCGGCGTGACTCATGTGCTGTTGGTGGGACCTGTATGTGCGGACGGCCAGCGGCCCGCTCAACTTAGCGTTACATCATCACGCGCGCTTCTGTATCACAGGCCATATTTGCATACTGTGCGCGACGGACTTAACACATCAATCAGTGCGAACCTTCTATGAAAAAAGATCGCAGAGTCTCAACGGAGAACTTGAAAGTGCCGGATGGCCTACGTGCTAATACATGCTGCTAGTCCGCTATGAACAACAATTGCATGCTAACTTGATAGCCAACCCGAGCATTGCGTGCCCATTAATTATAGCATACGAGGTGTGTTCAAAAAGTATCGCGACTTTTGTGTTTTTTCAAAAATTATTCATTTATTCATGAATATCTATTTTGTCCCCTTCAAAGTAATCCCCATGAGATATTATACACTTGTGCCAACGGTTTTTCCAATCTTCGAAGCACTTCAAAAAACCATTTTTTTTATCTTGTTTAGCTCCTCCTTCGATGCCGTCTTTATCTCGTCAAGCGTAGCGTAACGTCGTCCTTTCATGGGCCTCTTCAGTTTAGGGAACAAGAAAAAGTCACAGGGGGCCAGATCTGGGGAATACGGTGGCTGCGGCATCATTAGTGTGTTGTTTTTGGCCAAAAACTCGCGCACAAGCAACGATGTGTGAGCAGGGGCGTTATCGTGGTGCAAAAGCCAATTTTTGTTCTTCCACAAATCCGGGCGTTTCTGGCGGATTGCTTCGCGCAAATTGCGCATAACTTGCAGGTAATATTCCTTATTGACCGTTCTACCCTGTGGCAAGAACTCATGATGCACCACGCCCCTGCAATCGAAGAAAACTGTCAGCAAAACTTTCACATTCGACCGAACTTGGCGCGCTTTTTTCGGTCTTGGTTCGTGCGGCAGCTTCCATTGAGATGATTGAGCTTTGGTTTCCACGTCATAACCATAAACCCACGATTCGTCACCAGTTATGACCCTCTGGAGCAAATTTGGGTCGTCGCGGACAGAGTCCAACATCTCATTAGCAATGTTCATGCGATGCTGTTTTTGGTCGCAATTGAGCAATTTTGGTACGAATTTCGCGGCGACCCGTCTCATGCCCAAATCGTTGATAAAAATCGAATGGCACGAGCCAATCGATATGTTTAGGTCCTCAGCAACTTCTCTAACGGTGATTCGACGATTGGCCAATACCATTTTCTCCACTTCATTAATTTTTTCGTCTGTTGTTGAAGTGCTCGGGCGTCCGGCACGCTCTTCGTCGTTCACATCTTCTCGGCCTTCTGAGAACATTTTGTACCACCGATAAACGTTGCTTCGGTCCAAGGTAGCTTCTCCGTATGCCACAGTCAACATTCGGAATGCATCCGCGCACTTAATTTCGTTTTTCACACAAAATTTGATACAGGTTCTTTGATCCATTTTTTTGAATAGGTAAAAATCGAAGACGATCCAAAACACGTGCAAGCAAAGCAGCTGTCAACAATTAAGTGAACATTCAAAATGGCCGAGCTTGTCGGCATAAGTGAGAGACATGAGTACCAACATAACGCCACAAAAAATCGAAATTCGAATATACGTAACCCGCGAAAATTCAAAACTCGCGATACTTTTTGAACACACCTCGTATATCTTTACTATTGCCAAGGTCCTTCAGTAGCCAGCCTTGTATTCAGGTGAATGCTGTAAGTAGGGCAAGATGGCAATGTCGTAATGTTAAAATTAGTGGCGCCCTTTGATATGAGAGTACCACTTTTCCCACCGCCTTGTTGGCGTAAGTTCGCCGTATGGTAACAAGGTAAACTACGCAATGCCCAAGCATTTATTGAAGCTCTCCTTAAGAAGCCAAGGGATCTCGTGGGGCTGGCAGGTTATTAAATGGAGTAACAGCGCACCACAAGCAGGCACTTCCCTACGTCTTAAGCCATAAAAGTATACTCACTGCCCACCCAATTTTGTTTGTACGCGCGTTTCATATATTGCCCGCGTGGTGCTCACTAAGAAATAGACAAGCAACGTAGAGCTCTGTGCGCACGGAATGCGTTTCGAAAGTTTTACCTTTGCTGGGTGAACATTAACGCGTTTACTTGAGTATCTCTACATGCGTAGGTAATCCAAGGTATCCAAGGATAGCGTCATCTTTGTCGATGCTTGGGTGGGACATTTATTTTGATTCTCGGCGAGCATATCGGTGCCGCAGCATCCGCATCCAAACCTCGGGTTACGTACTACTCTTTTGTACATCTAGCAGCTACGATTAAGTGCACAAAGACTTTTATCGACCACTGGGACATTAACATCTTCTCGGTGAACACGTCGTGATTCTCCACAGAATAAAATAATGTGCGGGTTTTTCTGGCTCGAAAAATTCAAACATAATTCGTCTATAGCCGGTCGTCTCTGTAATCAAGACTCGCCCAAGAAGTGAGAATTAAGTGCATTTTGATGACCCTTTTTCAAGTTACAGAGCTTGCAGTGGTTAGGCATTGAAACGCTTCATCTGGTAAAGTAAAGCGGTAAGGAGGATCGGCTAGCAAGGTGATAGTTGCTATCATCATCGATTGGTATACTGCCGAATGCATTCCAAAGGTTTTCACTGCGCTCATTTGAAAAGCTCTGAAGCGTTTTTTTACGCACTAGTCCCTCCACCCCGACAATGTGCCAGCTCATCGCGTTGAAAACATTGAGGCCTTTCTCGTCGCATCTGGAGTCACGCAAGTGAAGCATCCGGCATATTTACGATTGCGATTTTTTCCTCTTTCCAGAAATTAAAAAAATATATGAAAGGGTGTCTCTATTTGCGCAAAACAATGGTTGATGACATTGGGACTTGGGGTTGTGCTTAAATGAATGGATCCAATATCCCAATAAATGCTTTGCAATTGGTGGAAATTAAGTAGAAATTTAGATCGCAATAACAATATGGGAGAAAAAATATCTGTATGCTATTATAAAAAGGTAAACAAATGATAGGTACAAGGGCGGTGGCAACGGGGTGCCGTAATGCAGTTGCGTGCGTGTTTCATAGGCTGTCGTGCGCAAAAGCGTAAAGTCTTATAGCCTGCCAGGAAAGGCCACGAAGAATACGGAGGGCTTCGCAGTCACCGATTGGGGAATATTGATTTCCGTTCATTACAATTGGCCTTTTATATCTGCCGTAGGGAGTAGTGGTGTTACTTTAGCTTGTCGCGAGGGCGTAAGCGGCTCGAAGAATGGAGACGAGGTAGAACTCGAAGCATTGCATTCATCCAGCGACTTGTCTCCCATTACGCCCTTACCCATGGATCACTCGCCCGCGTGTGAACTCAACTTTGTTCCTTGCTTTGTTATCCTGATAGTACATCTGTGCATTTTCACTTGTTCCGTGTCATTGGTTACTGGTTCTGCATCGATGTTTTCTTCGGTGTCTTTTCAGCTTTCCGAGTGCCTTTTTTTCACAACAGGCTGAGCTTCAGCACTAAACATGGAATAACTATTGTACCCAAAACAATGATCGTACTGCAGCTGACGAAATGGGGGTCGTATGCAATGCTGCCAGTATCAATTATAGAGTGTGCTATGTCCGTACTACGGCCTTTTAAAAGTATCACGCTCTCTGGGTGAGGGTGAGGTCGACAATTGAGTCAAACGTGCACCATAGACATCTGAAAATAACATATGCGTTACATAACAGGCGATCAAATATTATCAGTAATCATGTAATCATTGTCTAGAACAGAAGCGCATTTTGTTGGAGACATCATGCTTGACTTTTCATTGACAGAAACGCTTAATATGCAAGGGATCTCCGTTTGGTTTTAAATACTTGTTGAGCGGCACCATACATCGTCATTTCACAACAATATATCTGAATTGCATTCATATTAGGGATACATGTTATATATGATAGCTTTTACACTGTACATTTATTATTTATTTATCATAACAAAAGTAAGAGTTACTTTTCCTAAAGTAGTCTCTGCTTAGCCAGCCTAGTGGAAGATTCACTTAATGTGGTTTAGTGTGCTAGATACATCCTTAGAGACATTATTTCTCGTAACACATAACTGTGTCAACAACTGAAGCAACTAAATAAGTGAACAGTAAAACACATTTATGGCACATATCTTCCCGCCAATTTTTGTGTTTATGTTCAAATCAATGGTTGCGAATGTTACGCGCGTTTTTAGGCATATTTGTCTTGTCTTTAATAATGGCTGCCATTGCGTACAATACACATCATTTTTTTATTTTTGCTTTATTTGTATAGTATTGCATTAACGCACGCTACAGTATTCGTGCGTTCGGTTTTCTTTGAAGCCCCTTCTTGACAGTGACGGAATAATTTTGAGGAATGGCTTCTTAGAACACGAAGTCAGTTAATACTTTGGTTTGCGCCATAAACCATCACCACAACTAATGTCACTAGTTTCTCTTGGTATTTATTTAAATTTCCGCTTTGCATTTACACCCTGTTTAGGTATGTAAATATGAATCATAGTTTATATGACACGCATAGTAAAATCGGTTTATGAATATTTTCGCTGCAGCTAAGAGAGCGACACAGATTCAGTGCAGTCGGTGAGGTGATCTAGGGCGCATGGTCCGCAGCAACATTGCCATTTGCTGGGTTTATGAAACCAGCCAATGGCAGCAAACTATAAGAACTATCAAAATAATAGATACGAAGATATGAACACTGTAGCTAGTGGCGAGACGCTGACATAGACGTGAATATGCCTTCCAGACCTGGCTATGCATAGCTAACGATAAATAAAATTATCTGGGCATTAGATAATGTTTTATATAATATGTAGCGTAAGAATATTCACACCGGAAAGTTTCCAAGGCGACAGGTATGCATAAAATTGAAGTGGCCTACAAGCTCATCGTCAAATAATACTAACCCACGAGTTCTATCAATCTGTTAAATAAAAAAAAGTATGAAAAACAAATTCTGTGATAAGCACTTTTCTGCCACGATATAAAACAACCAGTAACGTGCTGGAAAATGGTCGTACTTTGAGATAATGGGTTTGGTGGAGTGGGTCGTTTTGGGAGGAGTATCCATGGTTTTGTAGCACTCTATTGTACGCGTGCCCCACGCTGAAAGATCTCATATGCTTGTTTCTTTTCTTGTTTAATCTTTTTAAAATTCCGCTTCATGTCCGCAAGTCGTTGTAATCCCTCCGGGCTAAGATACGCGTGACTGCAAATTCTGTATTTTGTGGCTTTGCATTGCTTATCAAACCGTAGTTTGTGCGCAGTGGGTTTGTGTAGCGGTCTCCGTGCGCATGAAATCTGTATTGCCCACCGGATAGCTTTTTCAGTGACATTGATACCGTCTGTTGGCTGAATAAGTTGTGGTGCTTAATAATTTAGGGTTCAGGGAGCGGCTAAGAGTGTGTACTGAGGGTGCATTGGGCTTGTTGGTTCGGTGCAAATTGAACGTTATTTTAAAGTGTTTTCGGTGCGCTGAGGGCGTTGAATGCATCTCGCTGATAATTATGGATGGATTAATTGTGGCTGCTTTGCTGAGGCTAGTACCACATCGATCGCACTTCTTCCATTCCAGCTGGCGTACGTAGCCTCGTGTTTGTTGTTTTTAATCTGCAATCCAAGCTCATGCATTCCTGATATAAAAGCTGCGCTTCGTGCGTTATCTTTTAATAGATCGCAATTAAAATCGCCCTCTATAACAATATGCTTATTTGTATTAAAACAATAGCTCATTGCGTGTCCAATGTCATGATTACATCAGCATGTGTGCCTATCTGGTGGACTATAGATGCATATCAGGTAATGTTCTTCTAGTTCCAGCACAATTTCTCTTAAAGTGCATTTGAGTAAGTGTGAGCACTCTGTCGTTCTGACGGCAATAGCCACATTTCATTTGGGTCGGCCTCTCCCTTGAGACTTAAGTGCCAGTCCATGATATATTTTGTGTTGTGTAAGCTGATTTATATTTGCTGTGTTTGTCACAAACGTTTCGGTTAAACTCATAATATCTATGTTGAGAAAGTAGTTTTCGCCCGACTTATTATATAATGATTCCAGTGATTCAATTTTCCACAGCATACATCTGCATTGATTCTGTGTGTATACTAGCTGTGTCGCGGGCTGCTCTATTGTCACTTGTCAATCTCTCGAAGATACCATTGTGATGTCGTCTTCTTCGTCAGTTTGTCTACTGCGCTTAGTTCCCGCGGTCGTCGTTTTCTCTGTGCCGCATATTCTAAATGGTTTTGGTTGTCCGCGAAAAGGGCGAAAGTGTATCATTTCCGACCACACCCCAGGGTCCAGTAGTTCGCTAAATTTGTCGGCTGTTATATTTGAGTGTTGCTTCTGTACGTTTGCAATATTTGTTGTCGTTGCGGTGCTGGTTGGTTGTTACTGGCCCGGTGAACAGCTGGTGCTGTGGCAATGGTGCTACCAGTATTGCCAATGGCCACTTTATTGACGGTTTTTGTTAATATAATAATAGGGGGCCTGGGTCGCTCTCGATATCTCCAGCCAGTAGCAACAAAATGACAAGTGCCGTGGAACGAATGAGTTGTGACTTACTGAAGCATCGTCGAGGTAGATGCTTTAAAACGCTTATTACCATGCCATCGGTTGTAGTGTTTATTTCGGTAAGATGATTGTTTGAACCATTTTGCACGTTTGACTGCAGTAGCACATCTATTGGGGTCAGATTTTTCGTTAAAAAATACACCAATGCAAAAGCGCACAGAAACTGCGTCCGTCTGGTGGCCGCTATCTTGCAAAACTGCTACTAATTTATGGTAAATAAACCTGAAACTTTGAGATGAGAAAAGCACTTTGAGATAGCAAAAAACTTTCTACAAACTGCACTTGGTCGCCGTAAAATTGATTTTTTTCTGCCATTTTACGGTGAACGAAGTGTGCGAAGCGCAGCCTACAGGTCTGTAGGAATGCTATGACATGTTTCTAGGTCATCTGCGAAAAGCAGAATTCTGACTGATGGATGTTGCTCTTTCTCGATGCGTGGCAAATCGCTGAACAACTTTCTAAGTAGCAATGAGCTGAGATTGTCGCCCTGCGGATACCAGGTCGTCTGATCGAACATGCCATGCTCGCACATGACATTATTGAGAATAATATCGTAAGCCCAAAAAATGGCGCTAAACGGAGTGAACATTTGCGGTCCAAATCCAGTTTGTCCACGCTTCTTATAAAAAAAATACTCGTAGTTTAGAGGAATAATAGTAACTTTAACTATACCCTAATTTTAGGAGGCGTGTCACAGTCTATCAAGGTTAATCCGAATAAGCAATAAATTTCCTATGTTGTTATCCAAGCTCTTAGAGCAACTAATAGTTTCGATATGCAACCCGACAACTACAGGGCTATGCTTTTTAATTCCCTTAAACAAAATACCGCGGCTTATAACATCATCCTGTTATATGCAGATGATAGTATCGTTGTTTTCTTGTCACCCACATTTTTGCTTCTTTCTATTTACAACAGTGCAAACTTGGAAATCGATGTAAGTACTGACAAATTGCTGGAAGAGATTTGCATCGCTATGAGCTTGCTTGGCGAAATCGACCGGACATTGTTGGCTAAGGACTTAAATTGCCGACTGAAGCAAGACACCGCGAGTGAACGGACTACCGCTTTGGTAGTCCTGCAGATGTGCACCGATTGGAGCACCCCACTTGCTATGCCAATGCCACATGTTTGCAACTTCAGCCCCGCCGGACTGTGTGACATACATATGAAAGGCCCTATGTCCGGCGGGGCTGAAGTTGCAAACATGTGGCATTGGCATAGCAAGTGGGGTGCTCCAAGCGGTGCACATCCGTCCTGTTATGGTTGACCGGCCCCTCGCATTAGTCGGTGTTAAAGAGGCTCTCTCTTTCGTCCCTGTGGCCAATAAATAATATTGCTGTGGTCCGATTTGCCTCGTCGAACTTGTCGATTTTAACCCTTTGTCTCCTTGATGGCGCCCTCCTCTAGAGACTGGCTACACTCAGAGCAGACAGCTTCGCCAGTAGATCGTCTCTTTTCCTCTCGATACTTATCGAGATCGAACTTGCCCACCGTCGTGGCACCTTTTAAGAAATAAAATTAACTTGTATATAGCCTCTAACATTTTCAAAGCGCAGTAGATACTATGATGCGAGCACGATTAAAAAATGGTATCTTAGCAGAAACTTTAGTTGCAGCGTACAAAATCACCCATTAGCGTGATAGTAGTCGTGGTTGTAATAATAGACAAACTGTGGCGGCCGATACGAGCCTGTAGGGCCAAACTGTGCCAAACAGCCGCACAAACAGGAGCGTAACTAAGGTTCCTGTGGTATGTGGTATTCATCGAAAGCCGATACTCAAGACAACGTCTTGTCTTCAGTAGACCGCTTAAACTGTCGATCTCCACACACACAGGATCAAGTTGTCTCGGCGGCATCTGTTAAAAATGCAACTGCATAAGTGGAAGTTTATGTTATTCCGTTAACGTACGAATCAATATCATTTTGATTGGTGCACGTAGATGATGCTTAAATATTATAGTATGTCCGTGTAAAGCAGCATAGTCTACAAGGTTAAAAGTATCTTACATAAAATACACTGGCCAAAGGGGATTTCAGTCGCAAGAGAAGTACATCATCTGGCACCTCGGTCCCAGCAATAATTGTTATAAACCATCGTGGAAAACGTTTCCGAGGCAATTAGCGGTTTACTGCCATATTTAGGGTAACCCGGCATGCACATAATTCTAAATAAAAATTACGTAAATACCAACTGCATTTCAACGAGGCCTCTTATAATCTAGTAAATGCAGCCAGAGTATAATTTCCATTTCAAGTTAATTTGTTCAATGACAAGGTTACTACTCACGCTAGAAGTGGCTTTCTATTACAAGTGCTGCCCAGCTGATGAACTCTTGTCATTACAGCTATTAAGCCAAACCAGCAGGCACTCCGATCTGTATCCATGATTGACTAGGCCCGCCACATTAACCGGTCGGTCCGGAATCTGTGGCAGTTGCGAATCCGTAAATTGTTAGCTTTGACAGGTCTCGAACGAATTACGACAATATGAATTTGTTGCCAGAAATTCTATATCGTATGCCTTAGCCTGTGCAGCCGTGAGTGTGACAGCAAAGACAAAAAATGTATATATATATATATATATATATATATATATATATATATATATATATATATATATATATATATATACATACATAGACTAACGGGGTTTCAAAATAAAAGTAAACCTTGTAGGATCTTTGTGCAAGAAAAAAGGAAGGTATGCAACATTATAGTCACGACGGTTGTTGCCGTTGTTGAATTGTTTCCAATATGTGCATTTGGTTCGCTAATGTAAGACAAAAATAAATTAGGTTGTAACGTAAGCAATTAATGAGATCGCCCTCAACATCGCTGTTTTATCTGGCTCATATTAGCTCAAATAGAGCAATAGCACTGCTCATGCGAGATGGATGCTAGGGCTTTACACCACCTTTTTCATGCTGATAGGTTGATCAACTTCAAAGACAGGTATAGGGCAGGGAAATATGTGTCCCTTGGAATGCATACCTATCATTCGAAACACACATATGCTTAAAAATGCTATGGAAGGACAACAATGTTAAACTTCCTCGAATCTGGCGCGCAAAGTGACAGAAGGCTATAGCCAAATGAATATGCTGCGAGACATATAAAAAACAAAAGATTTCTGTACACGGGTTATTTTCTGGGAGGTTTCGAGAATGCATTATGCACATGCGTCACTACCAGTCTGCGTGACTAGTGCGGGACTCACAAACCCATTCAGCCCGGATTCCTCTCCACCACCTCAGGCTCGCTATTACTTGGGCATTATTACTTCGAAGCCGTGCGAGAAGCGTGCTTACCTGCAATTCTTTAGGAGATTGTGCTTGTGTTGATTCCGTAGACCGTACTGTGAGAGCGCATCCAGACCATGAGAGTCCGGCAGCTCTCGGCACTCTCTCTCTCTCCCCCTCGGTTCTTCGCGATCCTCCATGCCTCCGCCGAAGCCACTATGTTTTGGTTGGCCACTGCTTTGATAAAATGCCCCTCACAGCGGTTGAGCCTGCATCCCTCACTTTACCGAGAGCCTCACCGCAGAACAGTATGCTCCACCTTATCCGACTCCCTACAATCACACTGTAAGCAGGTGTTGCTGATAGCCTTCTTAATTTTTAATACGCAGGTAGCTGTGAAACTGACCATGTCCGGTCAACACCCGAGTGATTCAGTAGTAAAGTTTTTTATGTCGACAGTAGTACTACACCCTGATCCGATATCAGACTTTTAATCGGCCTCGTTGTGGTCATACCGGGTTTTATCTGCGCCTATTCGTCCCGCCAGGCCGACATTGTGGCACTCCAAGCCCTGACGAGGCACAGATAATTATCCAAATATTATTTGCTTTTCCTACCCGCTAGGAGGTTTCATAGCAGCATCTTGGCTCTTAATCTAATGTTCGTTGGATCGATCTTATTTGGCCATCGAAGCCAAAAGCCCTCTTTTCAGACACCCCACCCAACCTAGGCGTCCGCTTTCGGCCTATTATACACATGGCCTCCGAAGCACGAGTTTAAAGTGATGGGACTCTAGTTGGACACTACTGGCAGAGGACGCTACCGCAAAAAGTAAATACAGTTGTTAGAGCGTTCTGGATAGAATAGCTCTTAATGTTCTAGAAACGTCCAACAGCTCTGCGGGATTTGTACGCCGCTTGGCTGCCCTTATGACTTGCACCTGTACTAGCGCAGCAGTATCCACAGCAGCTTTGCTTATGTTTTGCACCAATGTAAAGTCCAAACATTTCAGTGAGTGTGTACGTGTGTGCGTTTCAAGTAGAAGCCAGGGCTTGGAATTTTATTGTTAAACCATTTTCAAAACCGTACTTGGTTGAAAGGTTTCTATAGCGACTTTACGCTGCTTAATATTGGTAACACAATATTTGTGGCTGCAATTATTTTTAATTTGTTACGGGTGGCAACTAGTCAATATTAAGATCATGGCTCATATGGGTTATTTCTGCTAACTCTGCCAAACAAGCGCAAAATTTGAGCTAGTATCACTTCATTGTGCCTTATGCACAAACTGGCTGGAAAACATCATGCACGCAGCGAACAGGCACATTATCACAACCGCGGAACTGCCTAATTTGTCGACTTGCCGGCGATCAACGACAATTGTGGCGTGATATATCAATGCATGAATCTGCCATCCACCAACCCTAGATTAAGCTTGTTGAGATCAGCTTTAGCCCAATTGAAATGCGCAATATTGTCGTGATGGCTATGGATGGATAATGGATACTAATGACCGTAACTTAATAGACTATAATATCGATATTCTTATATCAGATTGCATAACAGCAAACATTACACTGAGTCACATGGTCGTTGTCCACTTTTAAAAACCATAACTTGCCGCGTTGACAACAGTCGTTGTCTAGATAATATTCTCCTCTGCAATTACGAACCCATATTGAGCAAATTATATGGCGCAGTTAACGTCCCCACGCCCTCTACTAGTTTTTGCGGCATTTACCGAGTTAGAACGACCGCCACTAGCGACAATATAGACTATAAATAAATCACGCAAAAACCTCAAGAAAAATGCCACGTTACATTTTAGCAGACATTATATGGTCTGACATAATAATTAGTGGCTACGCGCAGATCAACTTTCCTACGTTTAAACTTAAACCTCCTAAAAACCTAAACAATCTTGGTTAATACAATCTTAGAACAATCTTGAATTTGATATACATATATATGAATATATTGAAAGAACATTTCCCTATTAAGCTCCAACAAAGTAGACAAAAACGCTTGAAAAACATATCGCTTCTAGTGGTTTAAATTGGAACTCATAGAGATGAAAGAAGGATAGGCTAGCTAATAAGTAAATTAATTATTATAAGTTAGAGCTCAATAAACTTTGAAAATATATAAGATGACTTGCGCTTTGAGGCAAATTTCACATTGCTACATTCGAGTGAGATAGAAAACAATGATCACGCTCTGTGGCACAAAGAATTTAGAAATAGTACTAATATTCACAAAAACTCTTCCAGAACTGACCCTGCTGAGATACCCGAAAAGCCTTACAAAGATCGAGACATTTTTTAGAATGAAATATTAAACAGTATACAATAAATACAGTGCAAACATAAGCAAATACGATTATAAAATTAATAAAAAAAACTGCATGCCCAAGACCATATTCAATCGATGTCTTACACAAGGAGCCTGCCCGGCAGAGAAATTACCATATGCCAAACATAAACCAATATTTAAAATGGAAATAAAAGTGATACAACTAGACCTATAAATCGCACTCCGTTTCTGGCTAAACTACTTGAATCAAGGTCATTATCAAGGTCAGCTTTGTCTATATTTCCATAATGCCAATTTTACACTCCGGATACAACTCAACTTTCGTAAAAAAAATATAAAACCAACTTAGCTCTAATTTCTGTCCAAGAATATATATTTCGCCAGAGATTTTAACTGTAACCTCTTAAAACGAAATGAACGAAGCGCATTATTTATAGAATGAGTTGAAAGCCTAGAACTACAGATTGAAAACAATATGCAGGAAGTTACGTAAACGGCATTTTTTTTAGGGGCCAGGAACAAAAATGCATAACGCACACCCTTTTGTCTGAGTAGTGTGGGACTCTCAAACCCACTAAAAACCTGGTGATTCCCTAGCCTACATGACCAGGATTCTCGTGGTATTACTTCAGTGACGTATACGGCATGGAACGGCACAAGTGTCGTTGACATGGTAATGACGTCGGCACACCCGCCAGGCATCTGCATCGACAATCTGAAAATCACCTCTTCAGCCGACAGAAAACACAGCCAACTAACATTTAATCTTGCAGTCAACATGGTCACAACCAGCAAATGCAATTCACATCTGTCGCGACGGATCCACGAGCATAAACTAGAGCACGCTCTTCATATTCTTCCACCTTTTGAACGTCGAGAATACCTCAACACCTACGAGTGTTGCTTTCAGTGGGCCGTGCAGACGTCAGCTACGGCAGCCCACTGTCAAACCACCAGGTTTAAACATAATGACTGGGTCGACCAAGATTGCCGCACTACCAAATCATTAATATGTCAATACAAGCATAGAAGCGGTAGGAATCTAGCCCATCTTGCTAATTTAAGCGAGTATAAATACCTTTTTTTTTTTTTTTTTCTGGGAGGTTTCGGTAATGCATGATGCACATGCGCCACTAGCAGCCTGCGTGACTAGTGTGAGACTCGCAAACCCACTAAACCCGGATTCCTCCCCACCCCCCCAGGCTCGGTATTACTTTGGCATTACATCGAAACCGTGGGAGAGGCGTCCCTGCCGTTCTCCTTCAATCAGCTCTATCCCTGACTATCATCCCGCATGTCTACCTGCGGTTGGATAGGGGGATGCCATTTTGTAATCCGTCCTGTGAGGGTGCGTCGAGACCATGAGGGCCTGGCTGCTCCCCACCCCCTCCCCCCTCCCTCGGCTCCTCGTCTCGACCACTCTCCCGAGAGACCCGCTCAAACCTCTCCCGCCAGGCCGTTTCCTTGGCTGTCTTGAGTGTCAAAACAGCGTCGAACAAGTTCGTCGCCTCCCTCCATGCCTCCGCCGAAGTCATCATATGGGAGACCACCTCCTTGATGGGTCGGCCCCTCACAGCGGTTGGTGCTGCGTCCCGTGCTTCCCTGAGAGCATCACACCGCAGAACAGTATGCTCTACGTTGTCCGTTTCTCCAGAGTCGCACAGTACGCAGATATCGCTGATGGCCTTCTTGATCCTTGACAGGTAGCTCTGGAACTGGCCGTGTCCGGTCAGAACCTGAGTCGTCCAGTAGGAAAGCTCCCCGTGTCGGCGGTCATACCATACCCTGAGGTCCGGTATCAGACTCTTGGTCCAGCTCCCTGTGGTCACACCGGGTCTTACCTGCGCCCATTCCTCATGCCAGGCCGATATGGTGGCAATCCTGGCCCTGGTGAGATCCAGACCTTCGTCTAGATACATTTTACTTCGTTCAGCCACTAGGAGGTCCCATGGCAGCATTTTGGCTAGGACCAGGAGAGCTTCGGTCGAGACTGTTCGATACGCCCGGCTTACCCTGATTGCCAGCGTTCGTTGGGTCGACCTTAGTGCCCCCCTATTTTTCGCCGTCCGCATTGCCATGTCCCCCCAGACTGGGGCTGCGTATAGCGCCGTTGATTCGGCCACCGAGGCCAGGAGCCTTCTTTTCACCTCAGCCACCCCACCGACCCTAGGCATGATCCGCGCCAGGTTCAGGGAGACCCTTTGGGCCTTTTCGGCCACGTACTTAACGTGTGCCGATCCGGTCAGTCCGGTGTCTAGCATGACCCCAAGGTACTTTACCTTCTTTCTGATTTCTATCGGGTGGCCCGCCATCACGAGGTTAATGCCGGTCGTCCTCTTTCTGCCTGTTAGGTACATCGCCTCCGTCTTGTCGGGTGCCAGTTTCAAGTGATGGGACTCCATCCACTCGGACACCATTGACAAGGCCTCATTGGCGGCGCTCTCCAGGGCTCTTTCGGTCCTGGCTGTTATCATGAGTGCAAGGTCATCGGCGTACGCCAACGTCTCCACCCCATACGGGAGACCTGGGATCTCGAGCACCCCGTCGTAAGCTATGTTCCAGAGCACGGGTCCTAGAATCGAGCCCTGTGGGACTCCGGCAGTAACCTCGTACTCCTGCCCCCCTGCAACCAAGCCTCTGTCATCCAGGTAGGATGAAATCATTCGACGGAGGTAGAGGGAAAAGCCCTTCCTCTTCATCGCCTCCACAATTACTTTCCAATTCATTGTGTTGAAGGCATTTTTGACATCCAGGAGGATCAGGAGCACGAATCCCCTTGTTTTAGGGGTCTTCATAGTCTCCACACCCGCCCGTTTCAGAACCTTCTTTAGAGCCCCTAATGCGGATCTGCCCTTCCGGAAGCCGTACTGGGCATCTGAAAGGGCGCTCTTTTCCTGAATCTCGTCGTTTAGTCTCTTTACTATAACGTTCTCCAGGAGCTTACCCATGGCGTCAATGAGGCATATGGGCCGGTAAGCCAAAGGCCCCGTCTTCCTCCCGGGTTTGGGGATTAGAACCAGGCTTGCCCTTTTCCACAGCCTCGGGAATCTCCCCTCTCTCAAAAGCTTGTTGGCAAGGTCTTGGAAGACCTTAGGCCACCTTTTGACCAGTAGCCTCGCTACCTCTGGAGGAATTCCGTCTAGGCCGGGCGCTTTACCGGTTGCCAACCGATTGCGGGCTTGTTCGACCTCCTCCAGCGTCACCTCCGGAATGTTTTCCGGGGTGACCGAGAACTCCTCGTTTTCTCTCCGCGGCTGTGCCGGAAAAAGACCGGTTACAGTCTCCCGCAGCACATCCGGGGGGAGTTTCGGGGGAGGTCTCCGGAGTTTGGCCATAACTATTCGGTACGGCAGGCACCATACGTCGCTCTCCACCGCGTCTATCAGCTCTTTCTCCGCTCGGGCTTTACTTTTGGCGATGAGTCCTCGGAGTCTCAATCGAGCAGCCTTGTACTCCGTCAATTGGGATTCAGCTCTTGCGGTCTCTCGCTCCCCGTAAAATCCCACCCGTCGTTTTCTTTGCGTTAACCAGCTGCGTGTTCTCGTGAAAATCCTATTTAGCCTAATGCAAGCCCTGCGGGCAGCTGCGATCCCTTTGTTCCACCAGTAATTAGGAGGGTGGCGGCTCCCATGAGTATAAATACCTGCCTAGAACAAAGCGCGCCCAATGCGAAACCGAAATGCGACTCTACAAAATTCGGAAAAGCCTCTACCGGACCTTGGATTCCTTTTCCACAACGCCCAAAAAGCCAAACCTACTAATTAACGACGATTAGTGGCTCTAATACTTTCAGGGATTATTCACCCGCGATTATGTCTTGCCGGAAAAAGAAGAACATATGAGCGATGGACCGTGAAGTCTTCACACAAGAAGATGTCCTTTACGGTATCATGGCAAGAAAAGATGGAAAATCTGCCGGACCTGATTAGATTGTTTACGAACATCTCAAAGCTGCGATTTCAGTGACCGTCCCTGCCCTCACAGTGATCTACAACACCTGTCTTAGACAAGGCGCAAACCCAAACAACGGAGGAAATGTCTTCTACAGCCATTTTTTAAGGTAAGGGGTAAAAATACAAAGCCAAAACACTACCGCAGCACTAAGCAGCGTAGTGTACAAGGTTCTCACAGTAGCTTCTTGCCAAAAGGTTCTTTCTAGAATGTTTAGGGACTCGAAAACAAGAGATCGGAGTTTACTCACTTTCCGTAAAGATGTTAACATAATAGGCCAAATGTATTATCTTATATATAATATATTTTAGCCGGTCGACGTAGCACAATTTCGAATGGAACTCACGCAATCGCCAAGGAGGGTTTTCACTCAATTGACGTGTCACAGGGTGATACAGCTAGCCCATTTTTTATTTGTACTGTACGCGGCTGGGCTTGGGAAGTGTCTCCGAGAAATCAAACCTTTCTATGTGTTTTACACAGACGATTTAGTTACTATGGTAAAATCGGGACAGCACCTCTAATTTTACATAAGTAAGACTGCGTGATGGTATTGCGAAAATAAGCTAAACATCTACATGTCAAGAACAAAAGTGATGCGTTTTAGCATGGGAGGAGCATATACTCAAAGTGACAATAGCATAATAATAAATAAGCATGCGCTCGAATTGTCAACAACCTTAGATTGTTGGGAGTAACATCGACACACAAACTGTGTTTTCCTAAGCATTCATTTCAGCGATATGCAGATTAGTATTATTATTAGTTGTTATTTATTGTTTATTATGCCCATTGATTTGAAATGGAATTGCCACTAAATATTAACAAATGGCAGGGATATAATGTACTGACATGTATAAAACACGTATATTCTGTAAGAAGCGTTTAAATTGAATGAAGTGCAAATTGCTTCCTTAGAATATTGCCCGGTAGTAGTTTGGCTGCACAAGTGGTCTAAAAAGGACCCCAATTTAGTTATAGCCTTTTTTACACAATAATTTAACAACACATACCCTCTAATTTTGAAAAGGCCAAAATTGAAACTTAAAACGACACATATGTGATTCGAAATAATTATGACAGAGTCAAAATTACAGTTATGATATAAATATATATCGGGGCGTGGTCTAGAACACTAGTGCGCTAGTCATGGTTGTCGCTGGTTCAATTCCCGTTGTTGATAAAATTTTCTTTGAGCGATACTCATTGAGAGGAGATGTTGAGAGTCAGCAACTATGATATATATATATATATATCCTATCCCATATAAACGTGTTGGTGTGCTTTTTCTCACACCGCTCTATATTAAATAAAAGCCTCATCTTACAGGCTTGCTATTTCCCCAAAACCTAATTGTGAACGATTGCTCCCTGTATTAATGTCGATGTATTCACATAGCAACTAGAAGAGCCGGCGGCGTTGCCCAGTGTTTGTTTACCAACGAAAATTAGCTACGTTGTGTTCCAGCTGGTAATTGCTTCTCTCTGAAACAGAGCGTCTCAGCAGCAACTACTTTGTCGTGTGGTGTACACAAGGCTTTGTGTATACTCTATGGCTGGCTTTCGTGGGAACGGAAGGAAACGACGTATTTAGCTTGGCATCGCTCAGTGCTGTTCCTACTAATCTTCCGATGGTCTTATTTCAGTGCTAAGCCGTAACGCCACATCTTTTGTTGTAATAAGTGACAACAAAATTCGATTTTCGCTTCTTTGCTTTTTATAACATACTCCCGCCTTTGTAGCTCCTATAAACCTGTCTTATTTTTTCTGCCGGCAACTGCAATGGGTGCGCCCCAGACCTTAATTTCCAGCTCTTTTTAATTGTGAGGGTAACGGAGTTATCGTCTTTCACACTTTTCATCCTTAGAGCCTCTTCCCTACCTGTTCTTTGCAGAAGTTAGATCTATGAACGCAATTTGATACGCCGCTCAAAGGTAAGAGTTTGCGAGTCATCAACGATCACAGTCCTTTCTGGGAATTATTTCATCACCGTATACTTTGTGTGAATGGTTGTATCGCTACCACACAAGGTTTCCTCGAATCTAAAGTCGTCTTTGCATACCTTTTTGTAAATTCCCGCTCCGTACATCGATCAAAAGACGTTTTCAAAAAAGATTTCCAGCTCCGGTACTCTAATGCGCCTGGAGCCTCAAATGCCATAAATGCGACGTTTTTCTTTTAAACTAGAATCAGGCCGTGCAAGCGACGCTCTTAATCTCTGAGCATGCCATGCCCCGGATACACGGCGTTCTTGCTGAAAGCAAGGCTCGGGCGAGGACGTCGTCGATGCATACCTTGAGGCAAAATCGCGCTTTGAACTTAAAATAAACCAGGGCGTCCCAGAAGCCTGGCCGGCGGTCCACATGTATGTGTTTCGAATATCTAGCCTTCAATCACAATATCTACACACCATTGTAGCTGCGTCGTTCACTAAGGCGCCTATGACGCTTGGGAGCAAGGACTCAGGCGACGCTCTTTAGACCGGGACACAGCAAATAGGCGTTTTCTGTGTCGTAGAGTAGAAGGCCTTAAAGAGTTCCGCGTAAACTTTCAGAGCCCACTGTTCTTCAGCATTGAGTTTCTATGGAACTGACCAAAGGTTCAAGGTTGATTGGGCAACAAAAGGCGGATCATGCTCGCGCATGTTTGCATTGCCGAACTTGCGGTAATAGGTAAAGCCATTTGTGGGCTCTTATAAGGGGACCCTTAAATTTATTCGGTAGCCGCACTTTTGCCACAACCCAACTGTGTAGTTTTTATATGTAAGACTAACATTATTATAATCAAACTTTGGATATATATTAATCAAAACACGGCTTTTCTGAAAAAATTATATATTATCTTAGAAATGTGAATAGTCTTATTGTATTAAATGTCATTGATGGCACAGAACTACTGTATTTTCAGTTAGGCGTGCAACAACGTTTGCTGTGCTCTCAATATCTTTGAAGTCTAGTTAACACTTACTTGCATGCCAACTCCCCGAAACCTTCATTTCTAAAAATATTTGATACCCTACATGGAAGCTCCCCTCCGCTCGCAAAGTACAACAATAGTAGATACTTTTTCAGTCTGAATCAAGCCGGTGATATAGGTCTATCCTGAATTGAGAATGTTAGTGCTTCGGGTAGAATAGTTATATTTATTTACTGCACCTGTAGCCATTATGTACTATAAAGATGCTGTATGAGTGTATCACTATAATTTGTATGTAATTTGTATATCGTGCAGCCGGCTGCAAACCCACTAACCTGGCCTCTATAACTAAATTAAGGAGAGCATTCGTCAGGAAACATAGGGTGTATCTCGAATATACGGAAAACCGAAAAATTGCCATGAAAATAACTGGGTTACCACACCTCGCTAGAATGCCGCCCTATGAGCTCTTCGACCCTGACTGGTCAATTCATCCAAATGTTTACGACACACGACTCTGCACATCGCCGAAACCTAGAATAGTTCTAATATCAAAGACTGCAATTCTCATCCAACGACCACTCGGTTTATGGGAACACAAAAGTGTCTCTTGCTTGTCACGGTGTTATGCGCGTTTCGCCTAACGACAGCGCCGACAACTCAGCCAACTGATTAGATGTCATCACCGAGGACCTTACAGTGTAGAATCTGCCTGTAAGCCTTCTACCTGCAACGTAAACTAGGCTTACACTTTAATTTGTATACCTTTTGGCCAACACCTGGCTTTTCACCGTCGAAAACATAAACGTCGCTTCGAATTATTATAATCCAACTTTGGACTAGCAGCACCTGTATCACGAACTAGAAGCAGATATCCTAAGATAGACGGCGACTTCAACATAACTGGTGCAAAGGGAAATCACAGCTGAAGTAAGCGTCATACTCCTGTATTCGCTGTACAGTACACGGCTTCCACCATACTCTAGAAGGCGGCCTTTGTGAGCCAGATCTAAGATGCATCTGTCATCTGTTACATGTGGAGAAACTTGTGAGTGATACCATGCCATGTGTGCCCTTGGTGGTTTCGAGAAATAGATATTGACTTCTTGATGAAGACGTTTCAAAGGGAAAAACTGCATTTTGATGAGATGCAAGGATTTCCAGTTGGCCGTCATGCCTGTTGGAGAATTGAGAAGACTAGTTGGAAGCTTTTTAGCTATTTACGTAACGGTTTATCCCCCATGCGATATTTTAGAAAAGATATATACTATACATATACATACATATTTAAGGTGCGTTTTATTGATAGCATGTGCAATGGCCATGACTTTATTTGTTTTTCCGTAAGACTAATGCCCGTGTACGGTTTTCCTCTGAGACATCCAAGCACCATCGAAAACGGAAAAACATATTGTGTGTAAACACACGTACTTTTTTTTATGTGTTTACCTAAAACATGTGTTTACCTAAGTATACCGAAAAATACCTAAGGAATCCAGGATTGTGACATATAATTTATATTTTCAGAAGACTCATTTTATGCACAGAAAAAATCCAAGAAAACAAATATTTGTATGTACTTTATGACACTTTCAACCGAAAATGTTAATATTGTCGTGTTTTACCTCCCTCCGATTTTTAATTGTGCAGAAGTTACATACGTATAGTCGTATTCGCGGTACTCTCGGGTACTCCAAGACGACACATTTTTATCGCGGAGGACGTTTAGTTGCAATTGACGTTATTTTTTTGCTGTGCGAGAACATTTGAGTTTGTAAACTCCTTCAAATACTTGGGTTTCCGGATTCACTATAAGGAGTCACGGCACACACTCGTCGAGGACAGTTAACTCGGCACTGGCAGCTCTCTACGGAGAAGACGGAGATGTGCAGCGACTGTCTGTTGGCAGTGCGCTTGTTTATGCTGAAGACTCTGCCAAAGTTGGTGTATAGTTTAGATAAAGTATGGCAACACCTATCCTAAGCGAATTTTAGCTTGCTTGAGAAGAGCTTCACACTATACATGAAGCGGGTACGTTGCCTCTCAATCAGGGCGAGAAGCTGCCTTGTGTGTGTATTGTTGGACTGTGCGCCAATAGTGAAGATAGATGCTTTGACTCTCCCACGGTTTCGATGTAATGCCAAAGTAATACCGAGCCTGGGGGGGTGGGGAGGAATCCAGGTTTAGTGGGTTTGCGAGTCTCACACTAGTCACGCAGGCTGCTAGTGGCGCATGTGCATCATGCATTACCGAAACCTCCCAGAAAAAAAAAAAAAAAAAAAAAAAGACTGCGTATGCCTGTGACGGAGCCACTTCACCAGATCTTGGGAGAGCAGCGACGCAAGGTCAGGGAGGCAGCAACGGACGTAAGAGCGCTCGATGTCTTGAAGTCTCCTTGGGTGGGTCGGGGTGATCTGCAATGACAGGCAGGTCTACACCAGGTACAATATATATAATTTACCCCGTACACGGGCTCTACCACCTCGTATGCTTCCATAGGAAGTTTCATGAAGACCATAGTACTTAGTGTATTTGTCGGTTCTGCTCGGTACCTCTTTAGCGGCGCGCAGACCGCGGTGTATGGCCGCCTTAATGCCTCTTTAGCGCTACTATATGTAGCGGTGATTTCAATAGTTTATTGAATATTTTATGTCTACCCGCACTCTAGCACATTGGCAGAACATTATGTACCTTAACTCTCATCTTATACTTAACGAAAGCATGGCACTAGATAACTAGCATTGCCGTCGAACTAGCTAGTTTTAGCTACTCAATAAGACTTAATCGTGCATTTGATACAGAAGCAGGTTACGTGTTTCGTTTGCGGTTATTTGCACACGTACGATGTTTACAAAGCCCTAGAGATTTTTTACTTTTTATTTGCAATTGTTGGACCCGCCCCGTAAATTGATTCTAAATCTTCTTTCGGAAAAATCGTTTATAACCGACGAATTCACCATTTAGTTGACAACGCTCTGTTTAGCCGCTGAACGTATTGAATCTGCAGCAGACGTCCAAACCGACGTCCGCCTTTAGTTCGGCCGCGGGTACTCCCGCCTTCTTTTCCTTACATTCCTGGCTTTCTGCCTCTGACTTATCCTGTTGTCGATTCGGCAGAAACCAGAGCCAACGGCGGCAAAAGCGCTTGACAATGCTGCTGATTCTGACATTCTCTTCTGACATTGCAGACTCGATGCGGTAGTTGAGGCATTCTGATAAAGCTATAGAGGTTATCTACAGGCTTTTCTCGTAACTGATCCTCCGGCTGCTTCCCCTGCAAAGTCGCGTGCATTACACTTGCTGTCCCTGTTTCTCATGCGTGTGCGCCTGGGAAGATTGCTGCCATTCTCAACTCTGAGCAAATCTTGCCTGTTGTCGTCCGAAGGCAATTCAAACGGACTTTGACCTGCACCAGGGATCGGTAGGCTTACAATGGCTCTAACTGACGAAGTGGTCATGATGACATGATCGTCGCAAGTGCTTCCGGGACAGTTAGCAATTTACTGAGAGTGCGTAGGAGAGTATAGGCGGGAAAGAAGCTGCGTGGCGGGGCAGGGAAACGAAACCTCCCGCCCGTTCACCCCCTTGCGCGCCCATCGGTGATGATAGCGGTGGTAAGTGCCTGCGTTGAAGGCCGTGACCGTGGGGCATTGACGATGAGGAGACCGACCTTGAGCCTCGTTGAGCCGAAGCGAACGAGCTCCTCGATGAAGAACTCCTTGGTTGTGGCGTTTGACTGTCGGCGACGGCGGCGGCGGAATGCACTCAGTGCCAGCTGTGCCTGCTCAATTCCCATCTTGTGCCGCCGCTCCCTCCCGCCGATCGTCGTCTGCCCACCGATTCTGCGTCGTGCGTTAGCTGAACGCGTGCACAGACGTGACTAAAAGACCGGCGGAGGCCACCCCCGCCACCCCCGCTACCCCCGAGGGCTAGCAGGTCTCGGTTATGGCGTGTTGTTCGTCCTATGCCGTCGAACAGAACTGCGACGCGAACATACCTCTTGGTAGTTACCTGCTGGTTCACTCGATCGAATGTGACATTTATTAGATTTTGCAGTATGTCAGCTTGCTTATTAGTTCTCAAGTTTCTCAAGTTAATGTGGCGGCGCGGTCTAGGAGACTAGTGCGCTAGTCATAATTATCACCTACCGGGTTGTCGCCGGTTTATTGCTTGTTGTTAATCGAATTTTCTCTAAGCGATGCTCAATGAGAATAGACGATGAACTATACAGCTCAGAATCAGCGGCTATGCTGCCATAAATTCTGTTAAGGAGGCCCTAGATATCTCAGCATGTCCGGCCCTCGGTGCATTAAAGATATATATATATATATATATATATATATATATATATATATACGTTGATGTTTTATATATTTCAGGTCTAAATGTCCTTTTATATTTTGAATGCCAGTTCATTTGATTATCATAAGTTGTGCTATGCTTGCGTCGGTTTCCCTGGAGTAAACCAACTAACAGTCGTTTTGTAGAGCCAAGTGGCGATTATTTAATTAGCTCTTTAAATATCTGGATTGCTCGAATGTTTGCGGTGGATTAATATTTCATGGCATGTCTTTTTTATTGTAGCAATATGCGAACTTACAGGGTGATAATTACAGTGGGTCTCATGCCATACTTGCACATTTCCTTACTTTATGGGGACCTTTTAAATATTTTGGCAAAAGATCAAAGACCCTCGAGATCTGCAAGTGGTGATCTACATAACATGCAGGTAATCATGGCTTCTGGATCCGCTCTATTTGGCTTTCGGATCCGCACCAATTTAGAAGTGTGATTTGACCGACGCATCGGGCAAATCATCTAATGGGTCTACGGTGGTTGTCCCAAAACGCAGCACATCTGCTTAACATCAGTTCCCACAAAACTTTGTATCATTCAGGTATGCCTAAGTGCACCTACAAAGTAAAGTCACAGTCACTAGTTGTGGTGCACATACTCTTTCTAAGCAAAGCTTATTAAGTAAGCAAGGTATGTTGCCAAATCACGCTAAAGTTAGACGCTGTAAATTTTACCATAAAATTGGTAGTCGGTAATTTCATGGCCTCGCATTTTATTATTGACTTTGGATGATAAATTCGCTCCACAAATTTTCGCGCACATTGGTTAATTACATGACAAACTTTAGTATCACATTATCCACAGAAGCTACAAATTCATTCGTCAATATCAAAACAGCTCGGCTTTATACACATGAAATAATCATGCGAAAGATAAACGAGCGGTTTGCAAGGGTCTCTCCATCTCTGAAAAAGGCTTCTAAGAGAACTAAGGTTTATTAGTATAGTTTAAACTACAATGTTTGCATTTCCATTCTTTTTTATATATACGTCAATGAAATGTAGTATCTTCACTATAAAAGTTACATTGTTAAGTGCTAGATAAAATGTACACTGTTAGTTTTGTGGCATTACGCATACTTGCACATGTTATTTACAAACCATACCAGTGGAACAAAACTCGTCTATTAAGTTTTCCTATTTGCTAGCAACAGTTGCTAAGTTGACGTCATACTGTGGCTATCTTTGTCTACATATTATAAGATGATTATTATAGAAAAGCGCATTGGCTTTATTGTAAGTAAATATGAAAGTGCCGCTCTAGTTTTGCGAAAAAATACAGTGCACGACAAAAACGCGATAGTTCGATGCGTACATTAAGGTTTGTCCGTAATATAACAACTTTATATATAGATATATATATATATATATATATAAAGTTGTTTGATAGCAGTCGTGATGTTCGAAATGTTTGCCGTTAAAGGCCGGTGAACAACTAGTTGTGTATCATCAGGCTGCTTAAATGTGTTCGACGGGGGTTGTCTACCCCCGGGCGCCCCAAGGGTGTGCTTTCTGTTGCGTATGGAGATTGTGACGCTCGGTAATCAAGCTAGGGCACATTGAGCGTCCGACTAAGAGAATACAGTGAAACTATGTAAAACTGTAGTTAGCATACACGGAGCAGAAGCATGTTGCTAAAATCGAGGCAATCTCACAGAAACAGTTTACCTCACTTATTATAATCACAAGAAGCTTGAACTCCACGCTAAGTGACAAAATTAGCCTGGAGAAAAGCGGCAGAACGCGGACAAAGATAAGAAAATACGACTGGCAGACACACAAAACTAAGGAACAACGATGACGTAGACGAATTACAAGTCGATGGCAGACCTGGGAAAATCTGCACCTTGAGAGTGGCATGATTGGCGCAGAATACGTCGGCGGTCGAACTGCAAGCGTAAGTTTTATCGCGCCGGACGGTTCAAGTTCTCGTAAGTGACTGATCATTACCAAAACTGCAAGCGTACCTCTACGGGTGCTTCTTTGGAATTATGAGAGAATTAATGATGCAATAGATCTTGCACGTGATAACATGTTTGGGTTGGTTAATATTGCACAGTAAACTTTGGACCTTCAGAATTAAACCTGATCATGCCAGTTAGCATCGGTGGTTGCTCTAATGCTAGAATCGATTATAAAATTAACGATGATAAAATAGAAGTGTTGCTTCCGCGGTGATGGAAAATATTGGTCTGAGATGTGTAAACGCGTGAAAACTACATCTACTTAGGTCACAATGGGAGCAGCATAATCGACCTGTTATATTACAACTTTGTCAATCGTAAAGTTAAACGCGCCGATGTTTTTGACAAAGCGTCCCGTAAACACTAACCAGTGTTGGTCGTTGTAAATGTCCCCGGTATTTGGCGAGACCAAAGCGACCCGCCGCGCTGGTCTTCAAACTGACGGTGAGACGGCTTTAGTGAAGTGGAAACGGTTATGGCAGAAGAGATCACATCCGTGGCATCACGAGCCTGCTACCTCGCCCACAGTGAAGTGCTCAGACACCATTATCACTGCAAGCCAGGCGGTACTACTTTGACCGTAGAAAGGCCTGTCATATAAAATCCTGTTATGATCATAACAGGGAACACGCAAGGCGGGAGGAACGATAGCAACTCGAGAAAGCAGAGATCCCTTCGGGTATAGCGTGCGACCTCGTAGGGCGGTGAACCCGCTTAATAACGGACAGGTATTGAGTCACCTAACTAGTGTTTTATGCAATCGTGACGCTGTGGCCGTGTCAGGTCCACTATGAGCATTGGATCCACTCGCCCTCTCTCTTGGCGGAATTTCTTTGTGATCACTTGTATGTATATGTTCTGGCATGTCGCCAGTCTTTCCCTTCTGTCCAAAGGTAGGCAGGATTACGACAAACAACATCCAAATCTATTTCGTGGAATGGCGCACATCAAAGAAGATTTTCTGCAAGTTGGTTATTCGGCGAATTGCACACGTGGCTGAAAAGAACCTTCCACCGGCGCAAATCGAAGTTGGCAGAGGTCGAGAAACCCGTGATGCCACCTACGTTCTTCAGCCCAAAATCGAGCTATGAGCACAACCCAGAGGTCATCTGTATGCAGACCTTATTGAATGCGTCACGGCCCATCGTTATCTGCTGGCTAAAGCATTCCTACAAGCAGGAGTGCGTGGCACCCCCTAAGTGTAATAGCAAGTTTTTTATATGAGGACATAGAAGGTCGGCATGTTGCATTAGAGATTAGGCAAAATGGGGGAACTCCGCAAGGAGACCCGCTAAGTTGCATCTCGTTTATCTCTCCCCTTGCTGACCTTATCGGTCACGTCCGATAGGAGTACCAAAAATCCAAAACGTACAAAAAGTGGTGGTGATGTATGCAGCTGATATTGTGATTCTGCATATGACAGACGCCACGTATATACCAGATAGTGCATGGATTTCACTACCAGGTATGCTTAAACGCCGCTTTTCACGAGGAATCTGATTTGTGCATCTGCCTATTCTGCTTGCAGAAGTGTGCCAAGTACCATGGAGTGAAATGCGCAGCACTGGCACAAGAATCGTTGCACCGCTTCTCTCACCAGAAGCGTGAAAAGGGTAATGGATTATGAAGGAAACCTTGTATGTAAAAGTCAATGTGGTTGAAATATATCTATATATATATATATATATATATTCCGTGCCACATGTCTTAAGACTTATTGCGAACGTCGAGACTGAATATATATAAAATAAATATGTATGTTATAAAAAAATATACATTTTTTTTCAAAGGTTTTTTAAACATACATATTACGCAGCTGAGCTTGTTATTCGCAATTGGGTGTGTGTTCAACACAGTGACTAGAAGGAACATGGGCACTAGCGTTGTAGAGTTGATAGGCTTTAAAACGGCAATGGGGTCTAGCCGCCCAGGCAGGCTTGCTTATACACAGGTACGTCTCAGAGTCAATGCTGCAAAAGGCGAAAATTGAGTGCGGCTAATCCAAGGGTAATCCTCGTGAAAAATGCACGATTTGTGAAGATACCCAAATAGTGGCAGTACAGAGGCTGTATGCTTTCGAGTGCATTTGCAAGTACTCATGAATAAAGCTATGCGTTTCATTTATTCAATAATTTGTGAAAAATATACTTAAAGGCCATTAAGTGTTTTAAGGCTGAGCGCCTGAGGTTCAGATATAGCATAGTTCAGCAGTTACAATGCCCTTGACGTACTAACGTACTGGTTACGCTGCGCAAGGGCCGAAACAATAAAGTCGTGTGACGTTCTGAACCTCTTAATTGAGCTGTTTTTGTTGTTGCTTCGATTGTTAGCACACTAATGCGACAATATTAGACAAATTACAACTGTCCCGACGTGCATTGATGTATGATATGCAACGAGACGTTGTCATTGAGAAGCGACAAACCGTTGCTTCGATCAAACCGAGTTAAACGTTTGAAAGGTTGCAGTATATACGCAAGCAAGATGCCGTGTGTGAATGTATCCTATTTTTATTGGTGTAAGAGTCTATACTAGAGTAGACGGTTGTAGTGAGGTCATATTTCAAATGATAGGAAAGCGATGCCTAGTTCGGAGAACAGGTGGCTATGAGCACCGGCAGAGACAGCACTGGGTCGATGTGAAGACACCCCTGAGTACAGTTTCTCGTTTGGCTTGCCCTGCCCCACTTTGTTCCTTCGCCGCCGCGCAGCCAAAATCGTTCTTCGTATCTCTCTTGGGAGCTCTCCATGAGACGGGGTTTCCTCATTGCGGGCGGAGACTCGGCGCAAAGAAAGAAAAGGGAACACGCCTCGGTAGGAAAACGACGCCAGCCGAAGCCGCTTATTCTTAGCTGTAAGTCTAGATAGTCTTTTCAATAGCGCTCCTCACACACCGCTAGCCTATAACGGCTAGTGCGTACGTAAAAAGACCGTCTCTAACATGAAAAAAGGGCTTCGGTTAAAATGTGCCATGCGCTTCGAATTACCCATCGCCAAAATGCTTACCAAAGTGGAGAACTCGCACAAAGTTTAGAAACAACCCGAGCCAGTGCTATAATCAACTATTTGATTATGACCCTTTTCCCTTGCTTTCCACTTCCTCCGAACGCTCCGGTGAGAAGTAGCAGCTCTAGACAACCGCCACGTCAAGCACAAGGATCCCCTTCCGGATTCGCTTTTAGCTTGGCATAAAGCTGACTATGTTCGGCCGACCAGACCGCTGTATTCACCTCCTTGTTTGTCGTCTAGTCCTCACATACTTCCTTCGATATCGACATTAGGCTCCGTAGGTAAGCTGAGGCTTGTCCTTCTCCGGAAGACGGCCTGGTTCAGTAGATCGTTTTTGCCTTACTTGGGCCTGTCGCAGGGTAGCACAATAATAGTTTTGCTTTTCTCAACACACGTGTATACACACTGCAACGGTTCAACGCAGCAACTCAATACAAGCGAAAGATCGCCTAGAAGGCTAACTGAATCAGAGACGGCCGTTATTCTTACCGTTTACCCAAAAGGTACGTGTCTATACAGTTGGCAAACAATCATAATAAGGAGAATCGGTTACTACAAGTTGTTATAGATATTATTTTTAATGTTACCTAAACCACCATTCAAACGTAGTCTAGCTTATAAATCGGCAATCATTTGCTCTAGCGAATCCGTTCGAAATCGAAGGTCTGTATGGCTATGTAACGTTAGTTGATAGTTTACGGTTAGTATCATATATATATATATATATATATATATATATATGAACACCATATGACAATCGCAATACTTTAAACGCACCGCTCAGCTGTCCTAGAACAAATACACTCCACCGAGTCAAGTTCTTGCCATTTCCACGCGCCATCGATGCCCAGTTGTGCGCCCAAGTTCCCCTAACCCCGCGCGATTGCCCTGAAGTTGCTCGCAATCTAAATACAGCTCTATGACCAACCATGTTTAGACCGATGACGCCTTGATGATCCTCGAAAAGACTATGAAGTACCATCAACGCTCCCGTATTCGCATTTAGAGTTTCTCTGTGGCTGCGTCCTCATCGGGCACTCCTCAGCGTATTACCCAAGTGCTGCGTGCTTATTCAGTGCAGGCCAGCTATGCGCCGCCGTAATGCTGGACATTTCGCCCATAGGCCATCGTGGCCGCTGAACACCCATTACGCAGACGTTTGCATCGGCTTCGTCCATCCTGACGGGAAGAAACACAAACATCGGCTATACAGCTATCTGTACACCGCCATGTTGGCATCTGCGTGGGCTACCCACAAATACTCTTTGCATGAAGTGGGTTTACCCACTTGCGCGCGCTTTGACCTCATTTGTCAACACTCACAATTGACAGTCGTTTACAGGTTTTTGCTGAACTTATTATATTTAAAAAAATATCGTTAGATACCACATAAAGAATGGTTGAAGGCTGGAGTGTAAAGCCGCCCGCTTCGTTGTGCGATTCTCTGGCTATACGCGAGGTAACCGTATTATTCATAACTTTAATTCCTGCAATACATATCAGGAATCTCCTCTAAATACCCTCAATTATACCATTGTGTTTGTGCAAGTTGTGGGCTTTAGACCACATTAAAATTAAGCATTATAAAATTTCAGATAACACAATTGATTTATGCTGTTGTTAGAGGTCACATATTCTTTGCTGAAGCTAGAAGATAACATCATACTCGAGATAAAATGTTTATTGTAATATAAGGTCCCCGTTTATTATGATAAAATGTAGAGAGCAAGATTAGTTAACCTAACAAAATGAAAGTTCATTTTCTTCAGTGTAATGTAAAATAAATTAAAAAACACGCATATATACATACGGTTGACACCAAGAGACACGTAACGCAAGCTTCTAGATGATGATGATTATTATTACAAAATATCGTACTAGATAATAAAACTTTGTGTAACTAAAAAAATTGCAATTCATTAAATGCCACCTCCGTAAAGCTTAATCTAACGTTTCGTCCATACTTCAATATGATAAAGATTTGTTTTTGTAAGGTTCTCCCTAAGCCACAAGTCCATAACAAAGAATAGCAAATAAATGAACAGGCTTGCCATTGAGTATTTTTTTTAAGGTCATAAAAATTCATAATGCACAAGCGCTACTCGCACCCACTAAAGCTGATATCCTCCCCACCCTTCCAAGGCCCGGGATTGCATTGGCATTACTTTGAACAACCCTGAGAGGGGAGTCTCGTGTTCTAGCGCTCTATGCGCCTAGCCAATGCTTGCCCGTCCTGGGGAGATGCGTCGAGATCATCCGGAGGGCCTAGCTGCTCCCTCTCTTCTCCCTCCCTCGGCTCCTGCGCTCAACTGCCCCTCAAAAGGGCTTGGTCGTAGCGGGCTCGTCTGGCCGCCTCCAGGTTCAGCTTTGTCCTCATGATGGTATCGAGGTAACGTCGACCCTTTGTCCAATTCGTCTCGTTCTTCATCATTAAGTCCACCACGTACTGCGGAATCTTCCCCTCAGCTCGGGCGTCGCAGAGGCACGTGCTCCCGCAAGGACCTCGCAGTGCACGATCGTATGTTCAACGTCGTCCGCGTCCCCGGAAGAGCAGATAAAGCAGATGTCAACCGGGGCCTTGCCGATGCGCATCATATATGTCTGGAACGAGTAGAATTTCTATGCTTGTTCCACCACTCGTATATGCGTGTTCTTTGATTCACTAAAACGGTGTATTTTAGTAGGTAGCATGCGTTGCAAACATTCAGTTTAATTAGAGAATGTTTTACCTGAATAGCAGCGTGGCCAGTAATATAACTGAGATATAACTCAGTATGCGTTCTTTTACCAGGTTTCTGTGTGAAACGTTCACATACGAGAGTACCCACGACGAAAAACAAATGTGCCAGGTGACGTGGTTAAACAAAGATAATTGTAAAGCAATATATAATCAAAAAGGACTATGATTTATCAATATACGTTCTTTCGTTAGGAAGCAAGGTCAATAAATCTGCCCGCAAAGTAGGCATAGACGCCAAGATGCCCCGTAAGCTAAACACAGAGACCTCGATGGAGCCACAACTTTGGGTACGGCCATTCCTAAATCGGCATACATTAAAGAATAATGTATTTCATTAATGTATTTCGTCCGCTAATCAAGTAAGAAGACAAGAGTGCAAGAAGGTGTGTTTGTGCGGTCACGCTGCGTCAACTGAAAGCAAAACGCCAGATGCGCTTCTAGATCCGATACTTGAAGAAGTTGAACTGTTTTTTAATCTATTATCATGACCAAACAAATATGGCTGGTGCGCCCAAATCTCAAATGATGTAATAATCGGTTAATGAGGTGCTATGAGGCCGCATGCGCGTTCAGAACAATACAGCTAACAACGTACAACCTAAATCCCTTGAACTACAGGTTTGGTAGGTTTAGTTGACGACAGTCTAGTTACCGTTTACATGTTATATATATATATATATATATATATATATATATATATATATATATTGTATATGTTTATAATCTATATTTTATACAATTCTTGTAACTGCATTTCTGAGCTCCTGGCGCCGAGCCAAATCTTTGTACTTAGGTACTATCGACACTAAATGTGTGAACAAATGGAATTTGTAATATATATATATATACATATATATATAGGCTAGAAAGCACTATTGCTGAGGGACCTCCGTGTGCAAAACAACCGCCGACCTCGGGTGGCCTACTTCACCACTAGACGAGGCGGTGGTTAGAAGAGAAGGAAAGATCGCCCGATGCCATACGCATCGGAATATCTTTCACGCGAACACCCAGATCGATTCCCAGGAGACGACACCGTGTGTAGTCGTCCGCCAGTGTATGCTGCTGCGTTCAGTGTGGTTGCAGGCAACAACCGGCCTACCGGCCTTCTGGCAGGCCGAGAGCAGCAACTGTCGTATTGAGGCGTTGTCGTTGGTCTGTCACACCACGTACACACGTCTCGTCGTTTCTCTCTCTCTATCTCTCTATCTATCTATCTCTCTCTCTCAGCCGCTGGACAATGACTCGACGCCGACTGTTTCTCGACGGCTCCTATTGCATTCAGTTCTCTTCGGTTCCTGCTTTTCCCCGTTTCTTATCGACTGGTGTGCATCTGAATGACGAGGCGATCAAGTCCTGCGGCTGTCCTGCGGCTGTCCTGCGGTTGGCCGGCCGAGTCTTGTCGAGCAGCCTCCAGCAGCCGCGTTTGATTACCGTCGTGACGCCGGCCGGCATAATAATCAGCAGCAGCAGCAGGATAAATGTACGACCCAGTAAAAATAAGAAGCGATTGCCGGTCCGAACGCGCATTACAGGGCAGAGGGCTGGCAGCAAAAAGCGGCCAGCATTGGTAATATACATACTAATCGACGATGGCGCTACTGTCTTCCTGCCCTGGGTGTGGTGGCGAGGACACACTCCGAGTACCCAGATGATGATGACGATGACCATGATGTACGAACTGCGTAATGGCCTGACGTACCTAGGATTTGACGACGCTCACTTGACAGGGGTTCGAATAGGCTATATTTCCGAAGATAAGATATGCGCGAGCTTGTCTTAGTGTTGTCGTTCGGTTGAGGCGGTTCTGAGGCGGTTGTATGGCTCTGAAACATTGCGTTTGGAGTCCTGGTTCGCGGGTAGATAAAGTATCAGTATAAATTGTTGTTTGTAGTTTTTCTCTTGTCTCGGCAAATCCAGGTCGCCATCTTACCGACATGCGACGTCTGTCAGTTTGTCTTTGTCTGTATTATGAAGAGAAAAGCGCCAGATTATATTAGAGCAGCGTCGTAAAAAATCCGTGTAGTGCAGGCAAAGGCTATATTGCTTAAGTATACAGATGATAGCATAGTCCACGGTTGAGATGACGGCTATTGGCGCCAACGAATGGTTCGCAAGCATTTTTGATCGAGTGGACCTTTGCTAAGAATGAGTCCTAAGCAGCCCGGTCGAAATATGCGTGAATTATAACGCTGACGACAAATTACTTGCATATTACTATGTTGTTCTGTATCTGTGGTGTCTGTTGAATTGATGAAAAAAAATAATTGCATTATAGTATTGTACTTATAAGTGCTGGCAAGCGTAACTTGTAATCAAAACCGAAACTTCTATTTGCATATGCACGGGCATATAAATTGCTTATTCTGATATTTAGTCTACATCAATTTCAACTAGTATTAATTATCCGATTTTTGTCTATGTGTATGACCAAGCGCCTTTTTTGGCGCTTTTTTTTACTTCGTGCATTATGTGCTATTAGCTTAATTCACCTTTATGGCGTTGCACCTGTTATACCAGCGGTTGACAAAGTGTTATCTTTGAGGTACGCAGGTACCGGATGGCGCAAAATCAAGGCTAGCTGTACCAGTTTAATGAGAAGACGCGTCCTATGTCTTTTTAGTTTCGTACGGTTCCTCGCTCAACGTATCTTTATGCGACGAATTGTATGTCTTGTGTAGGCTAACCGATGAGTCAAGCAGACGAAGACATAGATGAAGAGGATAAAACAGCGATATTTTCTTAATTTCAGAAAAAAATGAAGCTCACGGTCATTTAAAGAAGAACATTGCAAAATGACTATAATTAGATTGTCCTGGTAGCGTACGTATTACATTAGGGATTAGCGTTGTTTGTTTCTCTCCCTTTTCCCACAACTCTCTTAACGCAAAATGTAAATATTTGCTCACCCACTGCCACGCTTACATTTATTAGCTTATATTCGGAGAAAATACAACATTGTGCTTAAATATGATACAACGATTGGCATCCAATACAGTTGTACACACCTAATTTATTTGACCTGTAAGAGTTCTTGTTTGGTTTTAAACTACTTGACTAATGCAGATTTTCGGCTATACTCACATTTCGGTGCGAGGTTTTGTCTATCTAGAAATGTCTTAACTATTTTTAATTGCCTTGTGTATATATTTAAGAAATGCATATATATATATATATATATATATAAACTAATGAAATCTATGGTGTATGCCAGGTGTCATCGATAAAGCCATGGTACGATATGCAGCCATAAGACTTACAAACTAAAATCTAGTTGTCCTCTTTGCTTCTTATCGAGAGTCGCCGCAGTACTGTATTTACGAATTCACTTCACCTTGCCACTTTAAATAACCGCTAGGCCTGCTCGACCTGTTGCGGCGGTTATTTGGCGCTCAGCACTTAAAAAGACACAGCATTTGTATTAGTGCGTACATCGTCAACTTCCCCTTAGTTGCACCTACAGCATAAGGGACTTAGTTCTGCCAGTGCAGTGTAAGTAATAATGAAAGGCCACCGAGACCGGTAAGCAAACCATGTCTGTAGCTGTACAGTTTTTTTAAATCAGTTAGACAGATTATAGATTTTGTCCAGTATCCAGGGTGTCCCGGCTGGGTTGATTTCTATTGCTGGGTCCAGTAACTCAACGTACTCCGTCTAGGGATTGATTAAGGGATTTTATTCGAAGGTCCTAGGGAATCTGTCTAAAAAGGATTTGTATGGCTGCTGTGGACGCCGTGCGACTTGTCCGTGCGACAAGTTAAGCGACATAGGTTTTGGGTCTTATTGAGGAGGCAGCTTGTTGTAGCCCTGACAAGTGTGCGCTACGTTTGCGGTACCAGTCAACGAGATGGTACCAATCATACCGGCGTGTTCGGCGGAAAATTCTGCGTAATCTGAATGGCATCAGACGTAAGCTAGCAAAAGGCGAACAGCCAGGTTAAGTAAAGTCATATTAAGTCAATATGTCATGTTCGTATACAAGTGATGGTGCTGCGTTACGTGATTGCCGAGTAACTAAGCTTTTTTGACAGCCATATCCAAAGCGGAGGCCTGCACACTTGTAAGTAAAGGAAAGTTAGGTACATTTTTTGGTAGAACTCAGCAAGAAAATATTATTCCTAATGGAAGGAAGAGGCGGAAACGTATTGGCAAAATTTGACGGTTCTCAACATGAAAGCTTCGACGTAAAACATACCAACTATGACTGTCGAAACAGCTTAATTACTCGGCAACTACGTAACGCAGCACCATTACTTTCGTACGAATTATGATAGACATTAAACGTGTTATGGCCTGAAATGGTCTTTTAGATGCTTTTTTTTGGTCGTAATAGCAACCTTTTACGGTTCTGCACGTAAAGGCCTCAACGTAAAACATAACAACATACCGACTCTTATGGCTTTCCTTAACCTGGCTATTCGCCTTCGCTAGCTTGCCTCTGGTTACATTAAGATTATGTAGAATTTTCCGCCGAACATGCAGTATAATCGGTTCTTTCATGCGTTGACTGGTTCTACTGCAAACGTAGATTTTACGTCTGTACCTTCAAAGTAACTCAAATCTCCTGATGGTCATATCGAATGTAAGTGCATACATGCAGCTATTATGTTCGCCTTTTTTTTTATCAATAAAGTCATTCATAAACTTGTAGAAACTCAGAATAATATGCATTTTAGTTCAAATCTTGCTCGAGCAAACGCCCGTCAGCCATTCTAATAAAATTGAATTTGAAAAACGAGCTAGTATTAGTGGAACCGCCATGATGCGAGAGCAGACGATTTAGCTTTTAGTCGTTTTATATGGACGGCATCTTGTGTGGCTGTGATTAGAGAGGTGATTGAGCCTTGTTTCTGTAGGACAGCAGCCTTCGTTAAGCAGCACGGGCTTATACACATAATCATCGTCTAGGCCACGGACAACCTCCTCAGTACAGAGGATGTATGCTTTCGAGTGTATTTGCAAGTATTCACGAATACAGCTATGTGTTTTATTCATGTGTATTTGTATATACAAATACACATAAATAAAACACATATATTTCACACAGCGCCGGTTGGCGGCAATGGCAAAGAAAGCCAAAGACATGGCGACAATGGCAAAGCAAGCTAAAAACATGGCACCAAATAGAAGATGCCGTCACAAAGACGCGGACAGTTACTAAATGCGCGGGCAATCTGTGAAATAAAAGAAGGCTTGAGAATAAGTGATTTAACATTGTTGGTGCGAGCCAGGATGAGAATGTGTGTTGTTTGAGCGAGAGACTGGCCAATTCGTAAGGATCGCCGTCCGATCGTGGGAATGGTGGACGCTACAGTGTTAATGTTTGATTAACGTCTCATTATAATGTGCAGGCGTTTCTACCGTGTGTATAGTGATGGACCGGTTCACCAATGCCGAGAAAACAGACATTTATTTAATGTATAATAAAGCAGACGGTAACGCGAGTGCCGCACACCGGTTGTATGCAGAGCGTTCTCCACAACGACAGATACAATGTTTACGGGACTACATTGTTTGCTCCGCAAAACTAGATATTTCACGGCCGTCACTACAACGCCGGACGACCTCGGACAATGAGATGCTCAAATACGGAGAAAAGCATTGCAGAACAAGTAGTCGCGCGTCCTTCCGCAAGCATTAGGAAGGTGGCTAGAAGTATCGGTGTAAGTCACACTACTGTCCGTAAGGCGCTAAATAGATCAGGGCTACATCCGTACCAGTTGCAGCGGTTCAAACCTTGCGGGATTCTAATTACCAGCCACGCATTCATTACTGTCGTTGGTTTCTGCAACAAGCAGCGGCCAATGTAGAACTTCCTGCTCTTGTTCTCTTCACGGACGAAGCATCCTTCACACAAGATTGCATGTTCAACACACACAAAGTTCATTGGTCGAGGAGAACCCGCAAATGATCCGCTTGCATGCACACCAGCGCCGCTGGGCTCGAAACGTCGAGTATCTGGGCTGGCGTACTGAACAACTTTATTATTGGACCTTATATAATTTCCGACAGGTTAAATGGATCAACAACATATTTCTGAGCACAATTTTGGCATACGATCCGCAGAATATTCTGTCGATGATGTTGTTCCAGCACGATGGTCCCCCAGCACTCAACGCCCCTCAGGTACAGAATTTGCTGGATAAAACCTTCGCCTATAGCTGAATTGGCCGAGGCGAGCACAGTAGCTGCATGTATGCATTTTCATCCGATATGGCCATCGGGAGATTTGAGTTACTTTGCAACTACAGACGTCAGCCCTACCAATTTGGTACCAAAATGATTAAGATGCTTATTTGACATTGTAATTTTTTTACTCAGAAAAATTCATCTAAGAATCAACTCACTCTTATACGAAGCATTTCCGCTCCGCTTTTCATTGGCAAAAATGATTTTGTCTCCGAGCTTGACTCCAGAGTTTCAAGCAATCAAATTCGGTTACCCTGTATATATATATATATATATATATATATATATATATATATAATATATATATATATACATATATATATATATATATATATATATATATATATATATATTTATATATATGAGCATAGCTTTGAATACATTCATTGACCCACATATGTTTGCAATTCGCGCGGACAGGCCGACTGTTTCTTGGCTTCGCGTCGGCCGTGACTTCATCCGTATTCCTGTCACAACGCTGCTGACCAATCTGTGGTCTCGCATCCTATGCAACGCGTCGGTGTGCTCCGTATTTCTCTCATTTCTCTCCTGTTCTCTCATTTGTCTCTGCCTAGCCGTCCATAGGCTACTGCACGTTTGCCATGTCTTTATAGTGTAGTCGGATCGTTGTGTCTGGCGGAAAGCGGCAAAGAAGATGAGAAGGCGAGTTAAACAGACGAGACACCAAGCAAGTCTACCACCGTCACCCCAGACACGACCATGCCAACGTCAATACAGCGTCGTCATGACGGCTACTCTCCCGCCGTGGCCAGCAATCAGGCGGTGGGCAGCGGACAAACAGTCGGACCGCTCGCTATCAGCGGCCCCAGCAGGAACCTTCGAGCGAACGGGCGATTGACGGGCGCAATCTGCTAGCCATTGCGGAGAGCCAGAGTGGGCCTGCCCTGTCTAGGTGGGGTAGAACCGAAGCCGTGGACAGGATCAACCAGCTGCTACTGCTGGAAAGAGCAGCACAGCGGCAATCGACAGCGACCAGCGGCCGTGTCGCGGGTAATGGACGGGAGATGTCTCCGGGGAACTGACTTTCTTGCCCCTCGGGCCCTTCGGGGTTTCTCGTCGTTATTGTGGCGCGCCGGTTTCCACCAAGTTCCGCCATCCCATCAAAGGGGAGACCCAGCTGTCACTTAATAGGAGAGCAGGAGAGAGAGATTTCGTCTACGCGCTTGCCCGATTCACTTTCATTTGTAACTTAGACTTCATTCGCGCCTTTGAAAACTCAGATCAGAATGGACTACTCGTCGTATGTACTATCACGTTGTCCAAGTCGCTCGTACGTACTTAATATCTGAGAAAACTACAAACATATAGTGGTTTGTATTTATCTGTTTTGAAACAAAGGAAATTTTAGCTTTCAACTCTACGTTCTGCAAGCCCTAACTAATTTCGTTTCAACGTTTCATGTACACGCATTCGTATGGGCCCGAACACCTACGATTCGCTCATACGGCCGTCACCTCTGGGTATCGGGGCCCTGGTGTCGGCGCGCCGCTTCCCCGCTAGACCTCCAGAGAAAGTACTTGTAAGAAGAATTCTTTAAAAATATTATGACGTAAGGGTCCCTACTACATCCAGTGCTTCAACTACCGGTTAAACCATGAAGCCTTGGTATATCGGAAAAATCTAAGAATGCAAGTATGGTAATTTTGTTCAAATTTGCGCAAAACGGTACCTAGAATGAGACCATTTTAAAGTTAATTGACTCAACATGAAATACAGCTTAGAAAGCACCGAATGCAAACTAGAGTTAGCTTTTGCAAACGCATATGCGAGTTAACGTCGACTTTGCAGTCGCCTCTGATACAGGATCTAAATGGGGGCTATATGCTTCGGGAAAGCCGACTTACTCACTAGCGGGCGCAACGCAATGTTGATAGGCATGAGACTGATGACCTTAGCAGAGGTAGCAGATTGTCAACGTGTTAGATATGTGACTTAATGTTATAGGAAGATAATACTAATAAAAGCATGCACCGTATGACATAAGCAGTTGAAGCAGCACTTAACTGCCCCTCTGCTCGATTCAAAGACCACCGCACCAGACCCAGTTGTTGAGCAACCGCTTATTCTGAAGCAACGCCACATTAATTCGCAGATTACGGTAAAAGAGGTTGTACGGACATTGCGTGGGCTACCCAAAAATAAGAATAGTGGTCTTGGTGGGATCTTTTATGAACACTAGGTTGAGTCGTCCGATGTTTTAGCCAAAAAGCTGTGTAATTCATCTGTTTAACCAGATACTCAGAGGGCGAGACATGCCCCAAGCTTGACACGAGGCCAGACTTATTCTACTATTCAAAAGTAAAACCGGTGACAAAGCACACGATCCAAACTCTACCGGGTATCCCGTCGGAGCACACTTTTAAAGAAATCTTCGCTAAGTTTATTATCCTGAGGGTGTTCGCAAGGGTCAATGTACGCAGGACAGAAGCCAGATACTTCTGTCAGAAGTTGAGCAGATGTTAGTGTCACATGTACGCCGACTTTATTGATTGTGTCAATCGATGCTCTCCGTTTTTTTGCTGAAGACCGCATTAAAGTAAACATAAGAAGCAAACACACCTTTTAGCTGAGTTAAAACGTAGGAACTCCTCAAGGGAATCTTCTCAATTGCCTGACAATTTTGTTACTCATTGCAGGTTTAACCCGCCCACCGCGGGAAGAGTTCAGAAACGCCGTCGTTGTGTATGGTGATGACAAAGTAGTGACCCACCGGGACCGCGGTGCCATTCGTCGAATTATCGGCGAGAAACTTACCTTCGTAAAAACTCACCTTCGTGAAATTCACACAGAGATAACAGACCTTTGAAGACCGCTGTAAGTGCGGTAACGCGTTCGCGGATGGCAAAAAACCGCTTTGTGTACCATCTAGTGGGTTGCGGACCGGCAATGTTAGCGCGGAAAAGAAAAGTGACCGAGTACTAAGCAGAGGTAGCGCAGTTTGGCGTGAACCTCACTATGGAGCTTTTTGATGGAATGACATGTACTGGTCGGCACGTGCACACAAGATACACTGTGCATGGCTACCATTGGTATGTTCTAAGTACATGGTATGTTCGACCCAACGATTTTACCAAGTTGGCGATTAATGTCGTTACCGGTTCTGCTCTTTGTTTACTATTGGTCATATTCAATCCGCAAATAAAATATCATGAACGTTGCTTCTTCAAAGTGTGGTAAATTATAGCTTTACCTTGATAAGTATATCGTTTGACGGTCAAATTTTTTTTGGAAACGATTTGCTTACCAAGAATGCTAGACAAAACCATCATCTGCTACCGCTTTCAATATAATTATTTTATTATTAAATGTATTCCTGGGTCAAGCGCGGGACGGAGCTTGTAAATAACCCTTATTTTACATAAATTCTAGTTAACACTCGTTTTCAGACATCATGGGACATATAGGCTAAATGATAAAAGTAGACCTTCTACGCACATCTTACACCTTTAGTAAACCTTCATCTAAAGTGCTCAGGGACACGAGAGAAGGCAGCGGAGAATTATTTTTAACCCGTCACCAATTGCTAACCCACTTGCTAGCATCAAATAGGCATATTGCGTTGACCTTATCAAGAGAGTACAATAATGATACCACGCAATAGCTGTGTATAAATAGTTTTACCTTTTAAAAGAGATACAATATTGCTACACTATTCACACGTCGGGACTAAAAACTAGCTATTGCTGCCGTTGTTATTGTGCCATCTATGTTACAAACGAGATAACAGCATAATTTGTTAGCAGATATCTCAAGCTTCCATTGCAATATTTACATGCTATGCTCGACGTACTATGTGACCTATGTATATGCTATAATATATGATCTATATACGCGTATATGCGCTACGCCAATTAGGAAGTTTTTCTATTACCTATTTTCTACTGAAATACATCGGACATATATGCTCGTACTACTACGCTCATTTGTGATGTGTGCCATAATTTGTCAAATCGGCAAGCCCAAAACATCGTCACAAAAACCTAATGATTTTGTATTTATGCGGGCGATGGAGAATATATTCTATTGCGATCCAACAATTTGCATTGTGGAATTCTGATCGTCTTTTTTAAGGCGTTGCTGTCTTTTCTTACGTATGCTTATAGTACCAGCGTCACCCTGGTTAGCCTTCGCATAGAAAATATTTGTCCAAAGTGGGTAATGAACCTACGCTATAATGCTGAGTAGTTCGCATGTGCGTGGTGTGACGAAGGGGCTTATTGTTAGCGCTTACAAATAAAATAATAATACACTTTTTTTATTGGTTTGTTGTTTTAACCCAAATAATAGGTATATAAAATATTACTAACGCTGCAGGTAGTAGCACTACACAATAGATATGAGGGATACATCAAAACGCTGCGTCTATTTCTAGATTAGAAATCTAATCTCCGCAAGAATTGCAACCGGGCCCGTAGTGAATAGATGTTTCACCACCGCCTCAAATGCGACTTGAGATTTCATATGATTAGATTTGCGCCGTAAGTGTTAGATTCGGCTGGATGGAAAACGAGAACCTAGTGAGGTCTGACGAGCGGCATCCGCTTGCGCATTTGCCCGAGTCTACCCTTATGTGCGTACAGGGCCTAACAATTTTAGGTTTTTGTCTGTGTACGAGCAATTAAGGAGGAACTAGGCACATGCCGCCGTAAACACAATCTCTGGAATACCCAGGTGGGCTAAGAATGAACATCTGGAATTTCTGGGGATTGAAGTGTAATCCGCATATCTTAGCGGATTCTAAAATTGGACGAATGTCGTATGTGAACATCTTGAAACAACTATTATCTGCTGCAGTTTGTACGGATTGTCCATCACATATGGGTTATATTTAGATATTCGTCTGAGGCTTGCAATAAAAAATTAAAGGCAATTACGATAATTGACATGTCTGCAAAAGTTTAGCAGCTTCCCAATGAGCGGATGCTGGTTTTCTAGCTCTCGAAACGAATGTAATCTTCAAGTAAAAGTAACAAATCAAAGCATACCGCAACGCGTAAGCTCGTCCTCTGATGTATAGATTGTTATGTCTACCGCGCTTACTTGGTTCGACTCATTTGACCGGTCAGCATTTTGCGTGCTGTAGCAGAAGTGGAGAACAAAGGGTGAGTGCATCCACAGCGCCGGCATTTTCCAGCACGCAGCAGCGGAGCGGAACAGCAGTCGTCACAGCTGCCAATTACTCTAAGGTAGACAAACAAGGCGGAGTGGCTGCGGCGGTGAAATCTCGCTCGCCGACCATGTCGACTCTATGCGCGCAGAGTCTACAGGTGGTGAGGGCAAGCCAAAATGCAATTCAAAGGCAGCACCTGGCATTCCACTCGTATGCGTGCGTGCATTGACTGGGTTCACAAACCGTGCTAACAGCCACTGCATTCCAGACTCGCCTATATATATATATATATATATATATATATATATATATATAGATATATATATATATATCTATATATATATATATATATATATATATATATCTATATATATATATATATATATTATATATCTATATATATATATATATATATATATATATATTATATATATATATATATATATATATATATATATATATATATATATATACAGGGTCATTCAAGGAGTATTGTACTTCTTTCGAGGTTTGATAGAACTCGGCAAGAAAATAAGTTTTCCCTATGGAGGGAAGACGCAGAAACGTCTTGTTTAGGAGAGAGAGTGAAGTTTATAAAAGTCGTTTTTCGGCCTTTTTTCTCCTACATAGTTGTGCGAAATCTACGTTTGCGGGAGAACCAGTCAACGACACTCACTAGCTTGCGTAGCAAAAAGCGAATACCCAGATTAAGGAAAGTCATGAAAAGTCGATATTTTACGTTAACGCTTGTTCATGAAAAATCGTAAAATTTTTCCATTGCGACCAAAAATGTACGTCCAAAAGACCACTCTCACGCAATAGCAAATTTAATGCCCATCATTTTCGTACCAAGATAATGGTGCTGCGTTACGTAGTTGTCAAGTAACTAAGCGTTTTCGACAGTCATAGTTGTTACGTTTACGTGCAAGTTTTCACGTTCAGAACCGTAAACATTTGCCAAAACGTTTCCGCTCATCTCCTTCCACTAGGAAAAATTATTCTCTTGCTGAGTTCTACCAAACCTCAAAATATGTACCTAACTTTCTCATACGCCCTATGCAAATATGCATGTCTTCGCTTTCGATATGGCTATCGAACAAGCTTAGTGACTTGACAACTGCGTAACGCAGCATCATCACTTTGGTACGAAAGTGGTGGGCATTAAATTTGCTATTGCGTGAGAGTGGTTTTTTGAACATACATTTTTGGCCGTAATGGAAAAATTTTACGATTTTTCACGAAAAAGCGTTAACGTACGACATAACAGCATATCGACTTTTCATGACTTTTTTTAATCTGGGTATTCGCTTTTTGCTACGCAAGCTAGTAAAGTGTTTTCCGTTGTGCAGAATTTTCCTCTGAACACGCCGGTGCAATCGGTCCCTTCATGCGTTGACTGGTTCTCCCGCAAACGTAGATTTCGCACAACTATGTAGAAGAAAAAAGGCAGAAAAACTACTTTTATAAACTTCACTCTCTCTCTCCTAAACAAGACGTTTTCGCGTCTTCCCTCCATAGGAAAAACTTATTTTCTTGCCGAGTTCTATCAAACCTCGAAAGAAGTACAGTACTCCCTGAATGACCCTGTATATATTTATATATATATATATATAGTAGGCGAGCACTGCCGAGTGTGCAAATGTATTGTAAATAATTAATAAATCATCGCAATATTTTATATATATATATATATATATATATATATATATGTTGACTATCTTGTCAACCGTAAGCTCTCGTCTATGTCACTTTTGCCCCGAATTACCGTACTATTCTACCATAATGCATCTTCCATATAAGCAGAAGCAAGTAGTTGGTCATAGTAACAACCACACAGCATACTTCCAATAATAAATAAGTCTTGATATCTGATAGAGCTGCAGCGCAAAAATCACTAAAAAAACACAACCGGAGTAAAGCTAAAATTTCAGTTTTTTTCTGATCGTTTCCTCGCGTCAAAAAGGAATATATATATATATATATATATATATATATATACCAATCTTGTAAAATCTATGCTTAAAGCATGTTTACAAAGGCTGCGCAATCTTATTACACAGCGTAATTATAAATACGTTGTCGTGTTGTATGTTTCCAATTTACCGAGGGACGGACATGTTAAGATATCTAGGGTTTCTTCGGCAGTCATTGTGACAGCATGGCACCGCTGACTCTCAGCTGTATATGGTTTATTGTCTATTCTTAATGAGCATTGGTCAACGAGAGTTCGATCAATAACATGGATTAAACCCGCGACACCCCGGCAGATGAGAACCATGATTAGCGCACTACTCCCGTAGGCCACGCCGTCACCAAATGATCTAACTCTATTATCAACAAGAATAAGTTGCGCACGTCAGGAGAAGCACGTACGTAATGCGCTCAAACCCCGTCCCCCAAGAGAACTTGCAGGCGACCCGCATCGTCGATTCCAGAATTTTCGAGTGGCTAGCTGCGTGTTGTTCTGTAGTATGGCAATTGGCCCGTGAGTTGTGCTGATGTGTGGTGATGTAATTTGTTATTGTTGGTATGACTCGGATAATTCAATAGTTGACTAGCCTCAACCATGTTACCGCACTGCGTGTTCCTTGATAACACGTGTGAACGCATTATGTGTCTGTTGGATGAATAGCAGTGTGAATAGTAAGATTTTTGCCGATATACATATACATATATATATATATATATATATATATATATATGGATTTGTTGCTTTATCATTATTCGCCGTTCTGCTACAGAGCCTTAACAAGCCGTTTTCAATAAATATACTAAACTGATATATTTTATTGTCAGATTGATTATCGTCTGAGAATTTTATATTCTCGTACCGAGCCCAGCCAACAAATTAAGGAAGAGCACGTTGCAACTTGCTTAAGTGGCTATACATTATTTTTGTATTGAATCGTTGCAGTCTGGTTTGCTGTTGTGGCGTCGATATTAATATTTTTTTCATGCACTACTTCACAAAGGTGCACATCTATAACACAAGCCATAAGTTCCAGCGTTGATAATGTCACTGATTCTAGCGGATCTACTTCACCTTTGGCTTTTGCCATGTGTACGTGGGCTGTTTCATTTGGGGCTGTTAATCATTCAAATCATTCAAAATTGTTTTATTGGGCCAAATCTTAATGTATGTAGCTTGAGTTAGTGACCTGCGAAGATCACAAATGTATGATATGATACGAAAAGTCTATGACATCGTCATTGTAGAAAAGAACGCCAAGCACTGAGGAGCGCTGGTTGCTTTACGCGTCGGCTTCTTGACGAATTGCGAGGGGTCCCTCTCAACGAATAAATCAAATGGCATAGATTCCCAGGTTAGCTCCCCAAAGACCTAAGTGGTTTGCAGTTATTTTTTAAAAAAATACAAGTATCTCACTATAATGTGTGATCTGTAGCTGTAAGCTTGGAGAGCTTCTCGACGAGTGTTCCTATTCTATCAATCGACAAACCGCGTGATCCAGCTAGAGTGGAATTTAGGGACATTAATCGCAGTACCTGGTAATATACGCTACAAGTTCAGATGAGCCGGCAACATCGATATCAGAGTAGCGTACTCTGAATTAGAACCTGAATGACACTACCTTCGTAATGCTAGCTTTCAATATTGCGATTCTCTAAGAATGTATGCGGGGAGTCAGACTCTCCTGCCCTAATGTTTCCTGTTACGGATATCTTTTCGTTTTCCATGAAAAACAGTTCTAAGCTACGGTTAAAAAGTCATTTTCGAGTATCTCGCATAAGCTCGCACGTCGAGTCGAGCCAGTCCTCTATAGTGGCGTTTCTCTCTCTTTCTTTGTCGCTTTCTTTGGGTGTGCCAATATCCCACAGGCGCTGTCTTTCCGACGTCTTTTTTTTATCTTCCCACAGCTTACCTTTGGTGAGACTGCCGTAATCGGCGTCGGTAGTTCATTCCACATAGATTTTAAAATCCACTTTTAAGAGTACTAATAGTCACTTTCAACGTCGTTGTAGTTGCCATTGTGGTGGTTGTATCTCGTCGCTTCAACAGTTGCCATTGTGCTGTTGTATCTCGGTCGCGTTTACAACTATGCACGCTTATAAAATAGCGTGTTTAGAAACCGATTGCTGTGCATACTTTTGCATTTGCTATGTATCAATTTTATGATCGAATAGCATTGTGTCGTTGTTGTGCGCTCGAATAGCTAGGCCATTTTCACCAAAATTGTTTTCCGGCAATGCCAATAAAGTATATATAATACATCAGCATCGTGGAGCTTATGTGATGGCCTCAGTCTTCAGTATTGTCGCTGTCGTAGTCGGGGCGGTGCTAGACAAGCGTCACTACTGTTCTAGTTCCAGTTGTTCGTAAGGTCTGCGTCGTTTTCGCGCCCATTTTTCGTAAACGTCCCGCAGGCCAAACGGTGCTTTGCAGGTGGCAGCGAAGGGGCCACTTCGAGGTACGTGACGACGCGAAGCGCCCACTTTGCTGCGGCACTATGAAAATTGAACGAGGCAAACAAAAAACGCAGACACTCCGCCACGGCTGTGACGTCGTTCGCAAATCAAGCGCGCAGCGACTATCGAGTAATGCATGCATGCATGCATGCAAGTTGCATAGAACAACACCTGAGAGGACGTGAAAAGGCTGATATGGCGGCGCCGACCGCCGGCCATAGATAGACACCTCCGCTTTTCGGCCCGTTCGACGGAGACTCGCTCTTCGTCTGTTTATGTTCCGGCTTTGCTCAGTTTCATCGTCGTTGCTGGTGCGGTTGCGGCTACGGCTGCGTCGGCTGCTGTACAGATGGCGCGAAACAGAGTGACAGTTGGCGTCATCGCCACCATCCCCATCATCGTCAAGGATTTTGTCGCTCGCCAGTGTTGGTAGTGGTGCTGTTACTGGCGCCACTGTTGCCGCTTACGTCGCGTTGTCAAGGCTGCATGTGCATGCAGAGCATATGAGCTGCGCGGAGCACGCTGCTTATTCTAGATTGCTCTTAGTGTTCCGACACAGTGGCGATAAAACGTGGCAGAACTGCTGCTTCGACGGTCTACCTCATCGTCTTCTTCTTCTTCTTTTTCTGCTTCTACTGCCACCCTACCGGAGCACCACCGGCAGCTCCTAGCGGCAGCGCTGAGCGACATGACATCAACCTCAGTAGCCTTATGCCATCGTAGGGTTGAACTCTGACATGCAGTAGGCAATAAAGCGCTTGGACGTGCTCCGTTGACCCTTGCTGTAGTTGTTCGCCGTACGTCAATGTGGGGGGGGGGGGGGGGGGGGCGCCAAATGGAAGTGTGCGTGAAGTGTCAACTTCCCTAGCAGAGCCTCACCCTGCCGTGATCCGCAGCTGAGCAACTGAATCTGGAGGGGAAGCGGTTGTCAGAGTAACAGACAGACAGTCTTGGCCACCTTTGGTTGGTTCAGCCTAGCAATATTTTGCAAGAAGACGCTTGCATAATGGCCGCAGGCAATACAGCATACCCAGTCATAAAAATGAAGGTGGAAAAATGCGCCCTGCCCGATGTTCATTCAAAGTCCAGGTAGCGTTTAGTCCTGCCCCTTTCCCAATGGCGATTACAGCACGACTAAGCCATTTTGAGATGTGATGTGACTATGTTTACATACAAGGATAAGCTGTATACTATATATTTAGCAAATGTGTACCATATAGGTAAAATCGTATATATGCATATACATCATCAACCAGTCGTGAACTATATATATATATATATATATATATATATATATATATATATATAAACTTCCGGTCAATTAGCATCACAACTATTTGTAACGTTGGCCCGCGTTCCTGACAATGACGAGCATCCTTGTGACAGAAAATAACCTGGGACAAGTTCTTTTAAGTGATTATTTACATGGATCTGCACTTACTTCGTATCACAAAATTTCGCTCCGAGTGCTTAGAGGATACGCGCCGGACAGAGCACCGTTGGCTGTGACGCTATTCCCAGGAACACCACTGGGAGACGCTGGAAACCGGAGCTACTGTAACATGCGGCAACGTCAACGCAGGTGCCTAACCAGATCATTTTCTAGCCTAATAAATATTCAGCGTTTATAGAGACCACAGACACCACTCGTGGAGCAGGTCGTACCAAGTTGTTATCAATGTTACTTAAGCATAACCGCCAATCCCTAAGCATACTGCTTAATTATTTACGGCCTGGCTATCTAAGCGTGGGGAGCCGAAGAGTGTCGGTAAACCTGTATTTCTGCTTCTACAAGATGCACAACAGTATTGGCGCGTGTTAGTAGAAGCCATGGGCGGTGCGCTGTCTGTGTGGGGCGGAAATTGGAAAAGGAGGATTGTATTGGTGGTATGAACTGCGCTTATCGAGTTGCAGGTAGTCTTTAGTTTTGTCTAAGGTGAATTACTAATGGCATGCCTTGCAATGTGTAGGTAGAGCTGTTGTCGCACTTTCGGATTTATTAAGGTCGCTGGAAGGACGGATCTCCACCACTTGTAATGAAGAAAAAAATACTGTTTGGCCCACCAGATAAAGGGTAGCCGATCCGTCTACTTGTGGGCTGTAGGGTGCACTACTCTCCTATCTAATCCCCGCGTTCACCACGACAGCGGGGGGATCTCTGCTAAGTCTCGCTTGGGAGAGTCTCCAGTATGGCAGCAGTGCTGCGTTAAGCAAATATACGTCTCACGTAACTTCGTAGGTATGTCTTCTAAACTTCAAATAACTGAAACTAATATTATATTCTGCAGATTATTTAGTAGTTTATATGCGTATAAGCACACACTAAACAACGAGGCAACAATAATGAATTTGGTATCAGTTGTTGACAATCTTCAGTTTATTTCTATATCTGTTGAACTAACGAATTCATTTGCACAATGACTTTATACATTTGATGGTCGTTTGCAACGCACAATTCTGATAATGAAAGTTTTAAACTGGTTTGTTTGATAGATATTTGGGTAGCCGGTGAGTAACTTTGTTGCCTTTACTTAACCGATAGATCTAATCAGTTAGTCTGCACAGGGAGCAGAGTTACATATTTTACCAAACTTTATTGTTAGCACTACTAACGTAGTGGTTGTCTTGTTGTTGTTTAGCCACCAAAGTGGTTTATTAGCCTGATGCGCCCCTTTGCTGGGCACAAAGGAAATGAAGTCCTTTCCTATAACAAAATATGGCCGCCATCGCCTAGCAGCAAAACAAGAATAGAACTTCAAGAGGACCCAAGGGGTGTGTAAAAAGAAAAGTGATCCACACGATAGTTGAAGGTCGGGAGCTCACCACCTTCTGGAATGGAGGAGGACAGATCGGTCTAGGCAAGGCTCGCCATGGAATGGACACGGGATGTCTGCAAAAACAGTGAAAACCCTCAAGATACCACGACGCTAGTAACTTTCCTGTGAGGTCATTTGTAGCATATATGATAGAGGAAGGGAAAAGATGAGCTAAAGGGAAAATAAAAGAAAGGATAAAACAACAGCGGGATAAGGAAAAGTGCAAGTGCATGTGGTTTCTCAAGAGAGTGACATGAGAAAAGAGTCGATAGGGCATCTGTCTGCCCATTTTCACGTTTGGCTCCGACTTCCTCGTAGCGGCTCGTTTGACAAGAAACACTTCACTTTATCAAGCGGAGTTATTTGTTCGATATCACTGCTTCGGCTTGTTCGAGGCGATGATCGCCGCCGGATGGCTAATATTTCGTGAACAATTTGCCACAAACGTCCAGCTATGCTGCCAACAGTTTTGATCATCTTGGCTTGTCCAACTGTCCAAAGTCCCCGTGCATATATGTGTAATTTTACAATTTTGTGAAAATATACGTCTCATAAATAATGTGAATGCCAGTGCTTTATTGCCAACGATCTCCGAGATCTAGAAATGAGGCTGCTAGGAAACTAACCTACCTTAAGGATGCATTTTCCCGCATGTGTTGAATACAGCTCTAATAAATGTATACTAATTTGGCAATATATGCGTACAGATAACATCAATAAGAAATTAAGACAGGGAAACCGTATATATCTGTATGTGCTTTGTCATTTCATTTTTAATATAATACTTTGCTTCGCCAGAATAAAAATATCAGATTGGTGGCTATGGTATGGATGAAACCACTTAATAAACTTTATGCAGATAAACAAAATTAGGCAATGATAAATGATTGAGACATCTGATAACACAAGGCAGGGGACACTTTGCCTTATGCTATCAGATAAAACATTAACAAAAAATTATCGAATGGAAATATGAGCAACAATCGGTAGGCGTAATTGCAAAACACTCGATTGATCTTTTTGTGGCATCTTTATGGCCTTTGTGGCAAATATATACTCTGTCTAGACATATTATTATTATTATTATTATTATTATTATTATTATTATTATTATTATTATTATTATTATTATTATTATTATTATGATTATGATTATTATTATTATTATTATTATTATTATTATTATTATTATTATTATTATATAAGCAATATTGTAGATATTATATAAGTAATATATTGATAAGTGTGATACATGTACATATTGATAAAATAAACACTTGTTCCAAAAAAAAAAAAATTATTATTATTATTATTATTATTATTATTATTATTATTTTTCGGTGTTACAATTGTGAGGTATGAACGTTTAAGCCAGGTTCATGATGCTCTGCTCATTTCCTCAATTCATGGCGCCTATGATAGAAGCCACGTTTCCCCTACAGACGGCCAAAGACATCATCTGTCTCAAAAACATGGCCTCGCGTCGATCACCCGTACCTGCGCTAATGGGCCCAAGTGTCTCCAATGCAATGGGTACAAAGTGGTACCTCCTTGACAGCTCGAGATACTTTCCTCGTTTTTCAGAGTCCGCGCGTTCTGCAACCCATCCAGATTCAACTGCGCTGTGACGTAGATACGACAAGGCCGCCGTGCATAAAACGGTTACATCCCATGCAAGGCTTTTACCATGTGATTATAGCGGAATGGTGACCCCGTCAGGTCGTAGCTTACTACTTCCATAAAGACCTTTTGGCTCAGGTGTGGATGATATCCCTGCCCTTCTAAGGGCTCTTCTTACTATGGCGTTGTGTTCCGCCTATCTTGTAAGTCTAGACCATCAGAGTCAACAGGTTGGCCGCATGACAGACATGAGAAAGGCTGGCGGACGGGCGCGCCTATCCTAAGGGCTGACACCATGCGGAAGGAGTTGGGGTCCAGCATAATGCCAAGCTGGCGGGAGGGCAGTGCTTGGAGCCGGCCCCCGCTGAAAGGATGTTGAGCCGCTAAAAAACGGCACGTTCTCTTGCTAATGTAAGGTTATCCATGATATCCCTTGATGATTTCTTACTTTTACAAGCGTCGAGAAATTGTTGCATCTTCATTAACAAGTGCTTTCGCTAGAGAGCCAAATTGATTCAATGATGCAGCATAGCACATTGCGGCGAGGTCGATGGACCATCTAATACCAAGGCCTCCGAAGGTTATTGGAATACTTGCTCTTTTCCATAAGTTCTCCTCTAAACTTATGTTCAATACCTCACCCAAAATAGCCCTAGTAGTCTCGTCGTAAGCAGCGAGGCCTTCGGTATATGTGAAGGTCGGGGATGCTCGCAACAAATAGTTAAATCTTAGTGACCCAAGACTGTGCCTCCACAGACAAAGGGCCGCCTGTGGGTGCATATTTGTCAAGCGTGGACAGATTTTTACAAAAGCTTCTCGTTTTGCACGAAGAACCCGTGGGATTCCTTCACACATGACGGGAGCACCCAGAATATCTAGGTCATCTTGTGTCGTGCAAATTATTCCGGAAAGTGCCTGCATTATCGTTTGAATAGATTTCTCTTGCTCTTGCGAATTGCCTCATATCGCTGTAACCTCACACTTAGAGGCGTTGAGCGTTAGCCCTCCCTTTTCTTCGAACTGTAGTACGGTCTGTAGATTCTTCGCCACAACGTCCGCGGGACCACCCAGGATTGCCTCATCCAGATACCAGACGTTAAAGGGGCTCTGTAGACTTGACTCCAGATCAGAAACGCCAAGACAAAACAGCGCTGGCCCTAGTGGGTCGCCCTGTTGGATACCGGTCCTGGATTTGGTTCTATCTATACATCTGTAGTCCAAGCAAGCACGAGCATTCTTGTCGGGCCCTCTGCCTGCAAAGAGGCACGCGTAGCATGCACGATGGCTTCTGCTCCTTCTCTAATGGCAACCCCAACTTGGTGAGAAGAGGCTGCTGTCACAAAGGTATTTTTATTCACAGTCATGGCAATTTTAAAAGCCATTCTTCGTAAGGCCAGTCCGCACGCAATGGGTCTAATTGAGTTATCTTTTTTCTAAGGGCGATTATGTCTGAAGACAGCAGGGCTCGAGCGGTAGAACGGATATCACTCTCTGCTAATTTCATCTCTGCTTGGCGTATACTATTTTCATCTTCATTTTCGTGGCGTATCTTGTCGGTAGTTTTGAGTGCAGTCGTGGAGGAATCATGAGATGGTTCCAGCTCTTGAGGTCAAGCCTCGAGTTAAGCTTGCTCAATGCTTTGGTGTATGCTGCGGCGCAGCATTCTCTGGCTCCGCGGGGTATGACTCTGGCAAGTCTTAAATTCATGAGGGCACTTGTTAGAATCCGTACTAACGAGGTCGAATCAGATTGAAGGTCGGAGCCTGAGGTAGAAGGTATTGCGAAGGTATTAGAAGATTATACGGTCGCGGACTATTACCGATAGGTAGACTTCGAGGGGGAATCGGGGAGTAGAGGCGTGTTATATGGGCTTTCAGTCCTTTGGAGGTTATTACACAGCGACCGCACTGCGTGCAAACATATGGGGTCTGAGAGAGAGAAGCCGTTGTTTGGTCGTTATCGTTGAATTCACTGGTGTTGTGTGACTGTTGGCTGGTCATTTGAAACTATTGTTTAGGTGGAATGATCAGCAGCTCCAGGAAGTGCTAGGCGCTTTGGATCTTCAGTACCGTCTACAACAGCCTTCATAAAAGCGATACCAATCTCAGACTCGAGATATGATAACACGCCTTAGATGATAGGGTTTTCGTCCGGCCATGTTGAGAGCATGGGTTTCATCTTCTTCCAGATTCTTAAGATCGCGGTGACGATATGTGAAGAATTATTTGACGAACTCTTTTTCTTTTCTGTCTGTGCTTTTGCAGGCATCCTCCGCGAGGTCTGTTTTTTTGTTTCAGCAGCCTGCTTTTTTGGTGCAGCGGGTGGCGGGAGATTACAGAGTACTGTCTCGCCATCTTTATGCAAAACCTGCTTGAGTTTTTGTGTGGCTGGGAAATCACCTGATACAGGAAGACGCGCAGAGACCTTTGCGTAGAGCTTGATATACCTTCCTAACCCCGCAACTGTTGTTATCGGATGCGTGGGCATCTCCGCAGTTGACGCAACGAGCCTTATTTTGACACTCCTACATCTCGTGTCCGGCGCAACCGCATTAAGAACCGCATCCTACAGAAGGGATCATTTCGTTTTTGACACTCTGAGGCTTTGTGTCCATACTTATGGCATCGTAAGCACTGCAGGGGGGACCCTGCGCACAATGTGACCTTGTAGTTCTCACCGGCCATATGCATTTCCGAGACAGACATGGTGTCAAAGCGAAGTCGAACTCTGGATGAATTTTTCCACGTTTTTGTTGCGTTTCCGTTATCATTCCGCGTCGCGACGGCATATACTTCTCATTTGACTGCGTCGACGCCTTGATCTTTAAGACATTCCAAAGGCTTTTTTGCAGCTGTTTTCACTGCCTTCTCTTGACGGGTTGGAACTTGGCTCCAGCCTTCGTAATCTTCAGAATCGTGAGACGTAGCGCCAGACGGCTCACCGTCACACTTACTCTTTCTTCCTATTGGGTCATTGCCCGTCGCCCTCTCCATCCTCTCGAATAGCCTGGCTTCTTGGCGCCGACGTTCTCTTACTGCTGCTGTCTCCCTCGTCGACCTGTGACACTTAACAGTGCACCTATGATTCTCCTCACCTGCTCGTCTGCACACAGATGATGACACGCGGGATGACTGCGGCGAATAATCATTACCGCTCAAATAGGTCGCGGGCGACCCTTACCGAGGCGTATATGGAGACACCGGACGTGAGTCGTTAGTAACCAAGCAGACAGCCGGAGATAATGCACATCCTAAACGTGATACATCTGAGGCGTGGGCAGCGGTTTCCACTACATAATCTTCGTCGCAATCCACTTGTTAGCCTTTCAAATACGTCTCCACGACGACTGTTCTCTAGTTCGCACGCCTAGTTGCGATCACTGAGTCTAGGAGAGTCTTGTAGACACTTTACACCGATCACAGCACTGTATTTGTAATAAAAATCGCAAAATCTTCGGCACTTTGATCCGAACGTGACTACTCCCGGCAGCCGCGAGCAGACGACTTATTATTATTGTTATTATTATTATTATTATTATTATTATTATTATTATTATTATTATTATTATTATTATTATTATTATTATTATTATTATTATTATTATTATTATTATTATTATTTATTCAATATTTCGGTGTTTCCCTACAATTGTGGGATCTAAACGTGTACCCGCCTAGGCTCACCCCCGCTCCTCAGTCCATGGAGCCGATGACAGCGGCGGCGTTTCCCCTACACACTGCGAGCGAGAATTGCTGACGTAGAAACTCACCCTCGCGCTGGTCACCCGTGTGAGCACTTATTTTGATACCTAGGTCTTTGAGGAAGATACTTGTGTTTTTGCTGATTGGACCCATCGTTTCCATGGCGACGGGTACGAAGTGGTATCTTTTCTCTAGGTCAGAGTATTTGCGCTTTTTTGCGATCTCAGCATGTTCGGCAACCCACCCTGACCGGGTAGCGCTATGCATCAAGTATGATGGAGCCACTGTACATGATACCGTGGCATCCCATACTAGACATTTGCCCTTAGACCATGGTGACGCCGTCGGGTCTTTTGTCGTCTTCGAAGCCTAACCTGAGCTTGAGGGTGCTTGGTATGCCGGCTCTACGAAGAGCCTTCCTTAAAACTGCGTTGATTTCCGCGTGTCTGAGAGTTCTACCAGGCCCTTAGAGCAGCTTAAAAGGTGCAGTCCGTCCTTATCCACGTTTTTCCACATGCCCTGCACTCGTATGGCTCACATATGGGAGCGCCTATTCTTAGGGCGGCCACCATGCGGAAGGAGGTATTTTCCAGCATGGTGCCCAGCTGCGGTGAAGGAAGTGCCCTTAGGAAGCCACTGCTGAAGGTCTCACACGGCGGCTATAAATACCGCTCTCTCTGTCGGAGATTGGGTGTCATCTAAGATCTTGCGAGCGGTCGTTTGACACTTGTAGCCATCAAGTATATGCTGCGTAGGGTATTGTTCCCAGGGGCCAGGGCATATCGATTGTCTTGCTGCCAGCTCAGCTTCGTCCTTCGTTGCGCGGAGAACAGAACAAACATGCAGTTCTAACAGCGTCTCTGCGAGTCCTGAAAACTCTGTGAGAGAAGCAGCGTAGCACAATTGAGCAAGGTCTGCTACAGACCTTAGTCCCAACCCTCCTTCGCTGAGTGGAAGTGTGGCCCTTTTCCAGGATCTGTCAGTAAGGGCTACGTTTAGAACTTCGCTCAGTGTCTCCCCTTATTATTATTATTATTATTAGTATGATTATTATCATTATTTATTCAATTTTTCAGTATTTCCCTGCAATTGTGGGACCCAAACGTGTACCCGCGTAGGCTCACCCCCCCCCATTCTCAATCCATAGAGCCGATGATAGCGGCGGCGTTTCCCCTACACACTGTGAGCGAGAGTTGCTGACGCAGAAACTCGCCCTCGCGCTGGTCACCCGTGTTAGCACTAATTTTGATACCTAGGTCTTTGAGGAGGAAACTTGCTGATCGGGCCCATCGTTTCCATGGCGGCGGATACGAAGTGATATCTCCTCCCCAAATCAGAGTATTTACGTTTCTTTGCGAGCTCGGCATGTTCAGCAACCCACCCTGACCTGATGGCGCTGTGCATCAAATATGACGGAGCCACTGTACATGATACCGTGGCATCCCATACCAGGCATTTGCCGTTGGACCATGGCGGGATGGTGACGCCGTCTGGTCTTTTGTCGTCTTCGAGGCCCAACTTGGGCTCCAGGGTGCTTGGTATGCCGGCTCTTCGAAGAGCCCTCTTTAGGATCGCGTTGATTTCCGCGTGTCCGGGAGCCCTACCAGGGCTTTTAGTGCAGCTTAAAGGGTGCAGCCCGTCCTCATCCACTGTTTTTCCACACGCCTTACACTCGTATGGCTCACATATGGGAGCGCTTATTCTCAGAGCGGCCACCATGCGGAAGGAGGTGTTGTCCAGCATGGTGCCCAGCTGTGATTAAGGAAGTGCTCTGAGAAAGCTACTGCTGAAAGTGTCACGGGCAGCTATGAATACCGCTTTCTCTGTCGGGGATTGGATCTCATCTAAGATCGTGCGAGCAGTCGTTTGACACTTGTAGCTGTCAAGCATGTGCTGTGTAGGGTGTTGCTCCCAGTGGCCAGGGCCTATCGATTGTCTAGCTGCCAACTCAGCTTCGTCCCTCCTTCCGCCCAGCACCAAATGAACATCCGGTTCTAACAACGTTTCCGCAAGCCCCGAGAACTCTATGATAGAGACCGCGTAGCACAACGAAGCAAGCTTTGTCACAGACCTTAGTCCCAATCCTCCTTCGCTGAGAGGAAGTGTGGCCCTTTCCCAGGATCTGTCGGTAAGGGCCACGTTTAGAACTTCGCTCAGTATCTCCTTTGCCACCTCGTCAAATGCTTGCAAATTATCACAGTAGTGACATGTGGGGAACGTGCGTAGAATGTAGTTTAGCCTAGGTGATCCTAGGCTGTATCTCCATAGGCATAAAGTAGCCTGTGCGTGCATCGCCAATAGCCGAGTTTTGATACACCGGAGGGCGTATCGCTTATCCAGGATAGTTTTCGAGATCTTCCGAGATCCAATGGGCGCTCCCAGGTCTTCCAGGTCAGGCAACTCAATTATCCTTGTACCGGGCAGGGAGTCTGCAATGAGTTTGCATGCCTCATCCTGCTGGTGGGAGGTTCCACCTACAGCTATGACCTCGCATTTTGAGGCGTTACGAGTTAAGCCTCCCTCCTCAGCAAACTGTAGCACTTCGCGTATGTCGGAGGCCACTATGTTCGCCGGGCCGCCTAGTATGCCATCGTCCAGGTACCACACATTTAGTAGACTTTTCATGTGGGACACTAATCCTGAGATTCCTAAACTAAATAAGGCGGGCCCAATCGGATCTCCCTGTTGTACTCCGTTGGCTGAGAGAAGAGGCTCACTCTCTCCCCAGGACAGCAGTGATGGCGTGCCGTAGCTCTGCGACGCTAAGCGAAACATTTGTGGAACTTTCGCTTTAACTTCATTAAGGATTATTATTATTATTATTATTATTATTATTATTATTATTATTATTATTATTATTATTATTATTATTATTATTATTATTATTGTTATTATTATTATTTTTGAAGTTACAGTTTTATTTGCTTAGATGCAAGAGGCAACAATTGTATCCTTATGAACGTGTACACCAGATAAATCAAGTGGAAACGTCACATATCCTCCAGGTTCGGGCGTGTCCAGTCTAGCAGAGTTCCACGCACAGAGGCGGCGTTACCCCGCTAAATGTCCAGCGATAGTCCCTGGTGCAAGTACTCGACAGCTCTATGGTCCCCTGTCGAACGATTGAGCGCCTTGCCGACACGTTGAATAAGTTTGTGCGTCTTCGGGCCAGGTCCCCCTAATGTCTCGAATGCCAGTGGACGAAAGTCGTGGGGGTAAGTGATACTGGCATACTTTCTGCACTTGTTCGCTTCCGCCAGCATAGACGCGTGTCCAGCATGTTCCGCTCCCGCACTGACCATTGAGGGGGCTAATGAGTCAGTAACGGTTGCATCCCATACCAGCATGCGACCCATCTCGAAGGACGTTAGTGTAAGCCCGTCCGGTCGCTTCCCATCATTCCTGCAGAGGCCAGGAGGCTCGAGAATGGAAGGAAAGCCGGCCGACCTCAAAGCTCGGCTAAATGTCTCGTTAAGTGCGGCGTGTCGGGCTCGACGACCTGAGCTTAAGGCACAAGAGCGGCCATGGTGTGCCTGTGGCCCCACTTTATCGCCGCATTTACATTGGTGGGGGATTACGAGAGCTGTCCCCAGGCGTAGCCCCGCACTAATCCGAACAGTCTCGTCATCTAATAGAGTGCCTAACTGAGCACTGGGAAGAGCCTGTAACCAGGCCCCGGCACTTTTTGAGAAGGCCGCCCGTAGCCTGGCCTTGTCGATCGTAGTGGGGGCCTGCTCAAGAAGATGCGCAAACGTCTTCTCCTGCAGTGGGGTCGACCAGCCTTTCTGGGAAAGGGTGTCAGTGGGTATGGCACCGCACAGAGAGGCTAATCTCTCAAGTAAGCCTGCCAAAGTGTGACCGTATACACTTTGACCTGTATCGTCCAGTAACCGTTTGGCCTTTTCCAATGCCTGGGACATAGATGAGACGATGGCAGGCCCAGCCAACGCTACTGCGTCTGGCATTCCCAGTCCACCTAAGGATGTGGGAAGCAGAGCCTGCAAGCCTGCATCGGGTGAGAGGCGTACGTTCAGGAGCAGTTCCAGTGTCTTCAAGGTCCACTCGTTAAAAGCTCGAAGGTTCTCGGTCGAGTCAAAACAATTAGCCCCTCTAAGTAAGTGAGTTATCCGGGCCGCCGAAAAGCACGATCTCAGTAGGTACATTCCGCGATGAGATCCCAGCGAGGGAAGACGGCTGGCGGCTACTTCAAGCTTTTCTCTCCACGCGTCTAGAGCCCCAGGTAGCCCCTCTTGGCAAAGAGGAACCCCGAGGAGCTCAATGTCACTCTTCTGGACTACCTTGCAACCGGGAAGGAGATGGCATAGCTCCGATATATCCGGCGAGATCATATCCTCAGGGCCCGTGATGTAGACCTTGCATTTTCCAGGGTTTAGGGATAGACCACTCACTCTCTCGAAATCCAGGACTCTGTGGATATCACCGACTACCGTAGCTAGGTCACCTCCAAGCACACCGTCGTCTAGGTACCAGGCATTTAGAGGACTTTGTAGGGAGTCGATCAAGTCCTTTACGCACAGGCAGAACAGCGGTGGACCTAAAGGGTCTCCTTGTTGGAGGCCCGACTGCGAAGATATAGTCGCGTGTGGCAGAACCAAGTGCGACGGTTGAGCATAAACCGCATGTACCTGGTGAAACATTTGCGGGGCGTAGCATTTCACCGCGTTTAGCAAGTGGTCTCTTCTGACGCTATTAAAGGCATTCCTAAAATCCAGCTTCACCAAGACAGTCGGGCTACTGCGGGAGTTTATAAATGCACGAGAGGTATGAATTCCGATCTCCGCCCCGCCAATAGTTGCAAAACCCAGCTGATGGTGGCCAATTGCCGATAATATTACAGCTTTGTTGGCAGCGCACCCTATTTTTGAAGCCAATTTCCGGAGTGTGGACGAGCATGCTATCGGGCGGATGGAGCCGTCTTTCTTCTTGAGTGCAAATAGTCGTGCCCCAAATATAATAGGTTGAAGGGCTATAGGGGGAGACCCCCACCGAAGAATGTCTACAACATTTGCCAGTGCATCTGCCAATCTATCGGCGACGGATCCTAAGACAGCGGACAGGAGGTCCTGAAGGAGTCGAGACCTAAGGAAGTCAAGACCAGCTGCAGAGCTCCTAGGAAAGGATCTCACGGCCAAGCGCACTTCGTCGCTAGAGGTAGTGGATGGTAGCATAGTCGGGGGACGAGATGGCAAGCAAAGGTCCAAGGGGGCTTGCGGATGTTTGTCTCAAAGAGATTTAAGGCTTTCGGACTGACATATAAATGTATCCGTAGAGCCAATGAGTCTGGCGGCGCCAGTGACATCCCCTTCTCTGGAAAGCTTGACTATGGCGCGTCTACAGATCTCATCTTCGGGGTCCCTTCTGGTAGTCGTCCTAGTTTCATGGTGTACAATGTTCTCAATCCTTAAACCCTGCGAATAATCGCGAAGGTTCTTTTTGATAATCACTGTGAGAGAGCGCGTGTCGTTTCGGATTTGCGGGGCAAGCACCACCGGCGCGAAAGAAAACAGTGAGTGCCAGGCCTTAATGTCGTTGTTGAAGGCGACTTTCAATAAAACTTTCGTAAGCTCGTCTGCGACGGACGCCCTGACAGACTTGGGCAACACCCGGACTAGCCTTGCATGTCGCATGGTATTCTGGATATGTCCGACCAGTTCCTTCGAGGTGGCCAATGTGCCAGCGGTTGGCGCTACTTCTATGCCCCCGACGCCGGGGTGTCTGGCGGACATGTGCCTAGAAAGTCCTCTTCTTGTATATATGTTGTTACGCACAGGACAAGCGACCCTGTTTAGGTTCTGCTCATGGGTGGAGGTGGGCAAGGCGGGCAGGTTTTACTCTTGCTACGCAAGCCCAAACGCCCCCATCGAGGAACTGGAGGCCTTTCTGAGCGAGCTGGGGCCGTAAACCTCCCGGTGTACGTGTGCGGACACTTTAACGCAGCTAGCACGGAGTGGGGTTCGACGGTGATCGACGGAAGGGGCCACAAACTCCTCGAGTGGATGGCCGAGCTGGACCTCACGACAGTGAACGACGGCGTTGAGCCGACATTCGTAGGGACGCGAGGTTCCTCTTTTGTCGATCTTACAATGGCTCAGACCACGCAAGCGACACGGATCAGCGGGTGGCAAGTGCTAACCAACGAGATCACTCTGTCGGACCATCAAACGATCGAGTTTTACGTGGACGCACCCCTGCCACCCCGACCCCGCCCCCGGGATAAACTACGTTTTCAGGGGCGCGTTTCGACGATTGAGGCCATACGGACCGAGCTCGCTCGTTCAGGCGCCCCCGCTGACGCCGAGGGACTGCAACGGCTCCTGGAGTCGGCCTGCGCAACTGCCAGGGTCCACCCAAAACGGCGCCACCAGGTGTCCCCGAAACACTGGTGGACGGAAGAGATCGCCGGAAGGAGAAGGGACTGCCTCCGAGCCCGCCGCGAGGTCAAGACGCTACGTTCGCTAGTGGGGGATAACGATGACCGGATGGCGAGAGCTGTCGGGGAGCTCCGGAAGTGCCGTGCCTTGCTACGGCGAGAAATCGCCAAAAGTAGGGAACGCGCATGGAAAGAGTTCCTGGATAGCGTGGAACAAGACACATGGGGCAAGCCGTACAAGCTCGTTCGGGGGAAAATCAAAGGAAGGTGCGAGACAACGTTAACTACAGACGAAAGGAAAGCAGCCCTCGAGCAACTATTCCCGAGGCAGCCCGAATTTGATCGAACCCCGTACGAGCGACCTCTGACTCCCGACAAGGAAGCACCGCCGGTAACACGCGCCGAGATCATCCTGGCTGCTGAGAGAATAAAACCTGGCAAGGCTCCTGGCGAAGATGGGGTACCACCGGCGGCCACCAGGGTGCTCCTAAAGGAATTCCCTGACATGGTCGCCGAGGTGTTCACGGGGCTGATTCGGAGAGGAGCCTTCCCGACGTCGTGGAAACGCGCCGAGGTGGTGTTGCTGCCGAAAGGCAATGGGTCGTTCCGGCCCATCTGCTTACTAGGCACACTCCCGAAAGCCTTTGAAGCGGTGATCGAGGCACGGCTACGGCGGCACGCCGAGGAATTTGGACTCCTGTCGGATGGGCCGTTTGGCTTCCGGAAAAACCGGTCTGTCCTCTCTCCTATCCACCGGGTTCTGTCCAAGGCGGAAACCCTCCGGAAAGCAACGCGTAAAACCCGGGAACTGTATCTGGTCATACTACTCGACGTACGTAACGCGTTCAACTCCCTTCCATGGAAGGTGATTCTGCGAACGCTGAGAGCCAGGAGAGTCCCACAGTACCTGACCAGGATGGTCTCAGACTACCTAAAGGAGAGGGACCTAACCAGCGCCGGGACAGAGCTAACCATGACGGCGGGGGTGCCACAGGGATCGATCCTTGGTCCACTGCTGTGGAATCTGGCGTACGACGGAGTTCTGCGGCTCAGAGACCTCCCCCCCCGGAGTTGACCTGCTGGCCTATGCAGACGACGTTTCGGTGACAGTCCAAGCGCGAAGTCCCGGCGAACTGGAAACCAAGGCCAACCTGGCCCTGTGGGATATTTCGCTGTGGATGAGGCAAAACGGGCTCGAACTCGCCCCGACGAAGACGGAGGCCGCCCTCCTCGTCGGCAAAAAAGCCTACCGCGACCTAGATATCCGACTTGATGGTACGGCGATAAAGACGTCCAAAGTTGTACGATACCTTGGCATGCACCTGGACCGTGGACTGCGAGGGTCGCCTCATATACGGATCGCGGCGGCGAAAACGACGAAGGCTGCCGGACAGCTAGCCAGGATCATGCCTAACATCCGAGGACCCAAGGAGGGCAAACGCCGCCTGCTGGCAAGCGTCGGCGTTCCGGTGCTCCAAAAATCAATCGTGCTTTTTGGAGCACCGGTCTGGGCGGAATCTACGCTCCGGACCGAGTGCAATAGAAACACGATGATGAAGGCCCAGCGCATACTTGCTCTCCGGACGGTCCAGGCCTACCGGGACGTTAACGGAGAGACGGCGTGTGTCCTTGCGGGCACAACCCCGTGGGACCTCAAGGCCGAGGAGAGGAGAAGGAAATGGGCGGACCCGACACTCGCCGCAGAGCAGCAGAAGGCCGAAACATTGCTCGCGTGGCAGGCCCGGTGGGACACGGTAGTCGGAAACCGACCCGGCGCCTCCACACGCAAAATCATTCCGGACATAGGAGAATGGTTCAACAGACCAGGTGGCGGCACGACGTACTTTATGACGCAGTTCCTGACTGGCCACGGCGACTTCAAACAGTACCTGGCCAGGTTTAAGGATATTGCTGAAAGCTGTACACTGTGCCCCGCCTGCGACGTGGACTCCCCACTGCACACCCTGCTACTATGCAGTGCGCTGCAGGACGTCCGAGCGGAGCGGATGGATCAACAACTAGCCCGAGAGCTCGGCGCACACGGAATGAGAGGCTTCGTCAGGTATATCTGCGCGTCGGAGGAGCACTGGCACAAAGGAGCCCAGCTTGCGGAAGAGCTGCTGAAACGCAAGGACCACCTGGAGCGGGCAAGGATCGCCCGGCTGGCCGCCACGGCGGCCCAGCAAACCTGAGGACTAACCGCGGGATAAGACAAGGTTGGCGATAAGCGCCGACTGCTGGTCCCTGCAAGGGTGCTATTCGAAGTAATATTCAACTTTAGTACGGAATGGCATCCCCAAGATACTTACCGGTTGGGGGTTTAGTCAGTAAGAATCTGACACTACCGCGGCGAATACACAACGTATCGCCCGGTGTCTTATGCAAGATTTACCTTCAACCTCAGGTTATAAAAAAAAAAATGTTTAGGTCCTGCTTAGCGTCGCTAAAAACGTTTCGTGGCATCGCTAGGTTGCTGGTAGAGCTGCGGTCTTCCATTATAAGAAAAAGTTCTTTAGCTTATCAACTACCGGCAGCAAAGCTAATAACGGCTTTAATGCTTCGGCAATCGTCGTAAGTGTGGCTGCCAGGTCAGGACTAATACTCTGGAGTACTTTTGCCAGGTCCGACGAGGTGGTTCCGATACTGCCTGGTGGCGTTGCTTTCTTAACTTTGTGCTTTCGCACCCTCCGTGTCAAAGGCCGCGGTCGAGTGACCGAGCTTACTCTACTATATCTAGGCTTGCGCCGAGGAAGGCGCAGAGGTCTGGGCAAAAGAACGTGCGAAGCGCTTCCATCTTGAGTCGACGAGATCAAGACTGCAGCGTATGACGGTTTGTCATCCGCGACGCCCCGTGTAGAGTCTCCCACAGGAACCGGGCACTGCGCTTCTTCTGTGATAACTGCAGATGGATTAACCGTCTGCACTTGTCGAAGGGTCCTAGCTTCCATGATAATTCGGTTCTTCTCACGAAGGTAGGCTAAACGTGGACAAGTGGGGGAACCAGCCGCGTGAGACCCGTTGCAGTTGACACACCTCGAAGGATTAGGACACTCCGCTGCCAAGTGGTCTGACTTGCCACACTTTTTGCAAGCCCTTCGCAGAGTGCATCTGTCAGCAAAATGACCCGCTCTTTGACAGTTAAAACACAGTTTGGGCTGGTCTGGTTCAAGTATCACCGGGTGAACCTTAAAACCTAGAAAAGCTGACGCTGGTGGCTGGCGGTCAAATGTTAAAATCACCTTATTGAGCGGTATTTTACCCGCCTGCGTTGAGTGGTAGAGGCGCCGCACAGCGGACCCACACAAGAATTCCGCCGTTCCCCCTTGATATCTTGCTGCCCGGTGAGATGGTGTATATTTCTTTGAAGAGACGTAGCATCGAGCCTTCCGCAAAGTCACTGGGACTTGAATTGTCCGGGCAGTTCTTGCGAATAATAACCTTGAAGGTATTGAGAGATCCCGATGAAATGTCGCTCTTGAGTTTTTCTAGTTGGCGCTGCTCGCGAGAAATTGCACTCTTCACTCTGTGTGAGATCACCACGGAAAAGCCATCTTCAGGGTGAGTCTCTGGCTGTCCGTCGTTCCCGGCCTCGGTAAGCGAACACTTTCTCCGTTTGGTGCCAAAGGCAGTATTGCTTCTAGGGGGAGCGTATGGCGCGGCTGCCAACCCGGCGACACCCGAAGACAATTCATCACCACATTTCGACGCATCCATCGTTGCGCTAGAGCTCGAGTCAGCTACTTGTTCAGCGGAAGTTGGCACGCTACATGACACGGTGTTACCGGCCACATGCGAGTTGCACCGCAGCCTAGATATATCTAGGCTATCCGGGGGTTTCCTCCGATTGGCCTCGTCCGACATCGCAGCACGACTGCGAGTGACGAAAACCAAAAAAAAGGAGAATATGATAAAAAATACGCCCCTACTTGGGTATCGAACTCGGTCCCTTTGAGTGGTAGTCGAGGGCACTGCCAATAGGCCAATAGACCAGTTGGCTCTCGTGACTCCTAAACTACCACGTCTTCCGCTGCAACAATGTAGACCTGCAATGACTCTAGCAAATCGAACTCGGTCAGCTGGAGGCTCAGAGAAATCCGATTCCTCAGAGACGCAACCACACTGTCTCCGAGTGTGCACTATGCACCCGTCGACCACTCAGTACACGCACAATCGTTGATGCAATTATCACTGCAAACGTTGAAGTCAAAATTCAGAAAACAATCTATTTTACTGGAGCCAACAGAAACACGACCACACTCAGCCGAATCAAACGGCAAAAAAAAAAATTAATATTATTATATTGTAATGTTGTATTTATTGGATACGCCGAAAATGAACTGTGCCATTTGCAATAAATATGACCTAACGCCAACTGTGGCTCTGGCAGCTACCCTATCTACGGCAACGTTAGGTGTCAAAAGATGGGTTGGCGTGACGTGTCTGGTCATTTTTCTTCAATATACACATGTCATGGTTCTCCCGTGTGCTCCCGCAGCGACAAGGCCTCTTGTGGAACACTACACCCTGTCGCTATTCTGACACTTAGAAATTACGTTTGCTTGATACTAGTTTTCAAAGAGTGACGTTAGTATGCCCGATGCACCATTGCAAAGCAGAGCCACTATATTCGAGCGCCCCGCACATTTTTAAAAACAAACATGCGTGGTTTTAAACTTGCTATAACAACTTACATTTCTAATAGACAACGCTTACGATTGGCTTACGAATTAGTATCTTACTCTCTCTAAGCAAAAGACAGTTTATATTGGGCAAAAACTCCTTCGAGCAGAGAAAGTAAACGTAAGTTTATTTTCTCTGCTTAGAGAAGTTTTCGCCTATGTTTTTAAATTTCTCTGCTCAGAGAAGTTTTTGCCAAATTTTATTTTCGGGTTTACAGAAATAACATTTATAGAAACGGTAAAATGTCGTCCCCTGTAGGCGACAATATAGAAGGGTTAGTACAGCTTAGCTGTTTGTTTATCCTAACGGCACGGATGTGTTTATGTGTGGCTCTTAGAAAGTATTGCTAAATGTTTAATTTAGTGTAGAAATCCATAGACATACGCCGGCACGCCCCTAGGCCACCGGATGTCCTGAGAGACGTCGTTGCGGGTATTTTCTCACAACAGCCACTGAGGGTGGGCCAAGTACAAGTCTCGTCCGAGAAGATTCCTGACGTAACCCTTTATGAGGTAGAGCAGGCCCTGGGACGCCGGGCGCCGGGTAAAAGCCCAGGTTCCGACGGAATTCCTCCCTTCCATGGCTAAGCTTTTTGTGATGAGAACGCCGGAGATATTCGGGGAACTTGCGAACAGGCTGCTAAATGAGGGAATCTTTCTTAGGGTCTGAAGCAGGGTAGCCTTAGGCCTCATTCTCAAACCTGGCGGGACACACAGGCATGAAAAACTAAAAGTCAACTAGGGCCTCTTGGACGCTTAAACAGGCTTAGAGCGCATTAAAGCAAGTGCTGCCGTGGGCACTAAAAGAAATCGCTCGGTCGCAGAAGACTAGAAGTTTCCTTCTAGTGACTCTACTGGATGTGCAAAACGCATCTAACACAGCAAACTGGGGGGTCATCATGGCGGCCCTAGCGAGAAAACGCGCATCGCCATATTTGCGAAGGACGGCATTGTGTTACATAAGCGAGAGGGGCTCGGAGAAGGGGGATAGGACAAACAGCTTCACCGCTAGAGTGCAGCAGAGCTCTATTTTGGGCTCGGTTCTGTGGAACGTAGCGCACGACAGCGTCACAGATATCGAAGACCTACCAGAGGGCGTAGGGACCTTGGCCTGCGTAGACAACCTAGCCTGTGGTACCTGCCCGGCGGGATGAAGTTTTGGTAAAGGCAGCCAACGTGGCGCTATACAAGAATACTCGTATAATCTGGATTGAGGCGCACGATCTCAGGCTTGTCCTAGAAATAGTGTTAGTTGCTGTGTTTGGCAACGGCTTGTGTATGGTGAACTCGGTGGTGACTTCGAGCACCTCGACAGAGGCTCATGAGGCCGAAAAATTCGGCCCGGATCCCGGTTTAAGTGTTAATCCGGCACAACCGCGCTCGAAGCTTTCGACCGGCTCGACTAGCTCTCCGTCGAATTACGTCAGCAGCGTAAGAGGACGGAAGCGGTCCCGTGCGCTACTCGGAGACGTAAACACAGCAGAGCCTGCCGCAGCTAAACGACCTACCAGCAGTCGAAACGAACAAGAAGCAGCGATGCTTGGCAGTCAGCTGTCAACAACCTCAGCAGCAGTAGATCCGCTGACATCAACACAGCTGACCCACGGACAGATGACAGCAGCGCAACAAGTACCCAACCAACCAGTAATGGCAGCCTGTACAAGGTGCGCGCAGCCACTTGGCGGCCTTCTTCTGGTGTGCGGTGTGTGTTGTCGACAATTTCACGCGATATGCAGGGCTAACGACGAACGAGACCCGACTGAGGAGCCTAGTACCTTATGGCGCTGCCGCATTTGCCAGGCCACGGAAGGACTGTCGTTCGATATGCTTCAGTTCATGTCGCAGGTTGATAAAATGTCAGATCGGACAGCACCGATCGTGAGAGGAGTGCTCTACTTGCTTACTCGTAATAGAATGAACAAGCTGGAGGCGGACATGGCAAACCTACAAGAAGCTGCATCTTTGAGAATGGAGGATGACAGTCAAGATGACACGCGAAAACATGATAGTATGGTGAAGCGTAAAAAGTCAGTGCTAGTGGTTGGAGACAGTGCAATCCGTCAACTGAAAGGCAAGATCTTGGCACAATTGCCGAAGAAGACTTCGGTAACGGTGAAGGCCTGCCCAGCGCCAGACATCGCCACCATCGTCGCGCACGTAGATACTTTTCTTGAGAAATCAGATGGTCCTGTCAGTGTTATTCTGCACGGCGGCTACCACGAGTGCATGGAGCTCGAAGGTGACAAGTTTCTGACGCAGGTCGAGCAGCTCGCTAGGCGACTCAGTACTGAACGACCAAACTCAACCCTCGCCTGCGTAACTGTCCCGCAGTTTACACAACAGTGCAAGGACGTACATGAGAAACTTATTGCAAGCAAAGAGCGATGGGGTATCTCAGTTCTCAATATGACGTACCCACAACGAGGTCTGGTTCACCAGAATGTGTACTCTTACAAAAAAGCCGAGGAAGCTGCGGTGATCGTATCCAAAGTGATAGCCAGACGGGCAGCGAATTTTTTAGAAGTAAAAGTTAACCGCTACAGAAGGGTCTTTCGTTGCCAGTGAAAATAAAGAACGCCGTTCAGCCTGAGAAGAAAAATGTACATCCGAAACGACTCGACCGGGACTCCAACACGACTCATCGTCGCCAGCAGCCAGCACATCACGCATGGCAACAGAGCCGGACACCGAGCCATCCCGAAACTCTTTCCCTGCACAGACAGAATCATCGTACGGGCAGACGCTGGAAACGATGGAACCAGACAGACAACCGGGTCCAACAACATCAGCAGAAGGGAGAATACAAGAGTCCCATTCCTCGCAAGCCGAACCTCAACGACTTTATTGCCCGCGTTCTCCGGCAGGCCTACGAACAGACGGGACTTTACTAAGGCTGTTGGAGTGGAATTCAGAGGGAATTGAATCCACTTTGCGGTTGCTGCCCCCAGCGAGCCTCGCCGGGATTGACTTTCTCATTCTTGTGGAGACATGGGCCACCGGCGATATTCACATACCAAATTTTTATATCAGCAGCTGCCCAGCCATGAGACTAAGTGACGTTGGCCGTCCGAGTGGAGGGGTCTCAATTTTATATAATGAGCGTGTCGGAAATATGACTTCACTTCTGGCAGCCGATAATTGCGTCGTGCTAAAGAGTGACATGATGAATATTATAGCGATGTATGTACGTCCAAGCGTATCAGAGAACACCTCCGATTTGATAGAGAAGCTAACCCGTTGTCTGGATCTGGTCGACCTCAACAAACCCACTATCGTCGCCGGCGACTTCAACGCTCGACTGGATAGACCTAACGACGAAAGGACAGCGGCGCTGGTGGACTCGCTCAATGACTACGGGTTATGGATTGCAAATGAGTCGGGTCGAGCTACATTTAGTGGACCAATGGGATGCTCGACGATCGACGTCATCTCAACGAACCTCCCATCCACCCGGGTGCATTATTTGCACGATAGGCATCAGCTAAAAGAAGGAGGCGATGTTTCATGGCACGTCCCCATCGGTGTGGATATCTATCTCTCTGACGATATTGCAGGAGCACCACGTCGCCGGTCATTGGGAAAGAAGATTGATCTCTACAAACTCTGCAGGCAATTACCTACGGTAATACCGTTCCCTGACCAACCCGACATCGACTGCTACAGTGAGCTCCTTACAGCTGTCGTAACTTCAAGCGTGATACCCGTCTTCAAGAAAAAAGGCAGAGACTGGTGGACAACCGATTGCACAACAACCAAACGCGTTTTGGATATCCATAGTGCCAACGCAGATTTGACAGAACGTGTGCGGCTAAAAAGCGTGTATAGGCGAGTTCTGCGGAATGCAAAACATAACTTTGAAAAAAGAGCAGAAGAGGTGTTATTGCGACGCACAGAGAGAGCACCCTACCTCTGGCTCCGAGGAAACGCACCTCTCAGAAAGACTTGTACGATTGAATCGGATATTCTTATTAGGCATTTTAGCGAAATTCTTTGTGGCAGCGACTCTATTCCCCGAACGCTTCCAAGATACGTTGCAGCATGGTCAGAAGAGGACTCCCGGTGGCAGCAAGAACTGGCAAATGACGTATCCATTCGTGAAGTCGTAGAGCTTATTAATCGACTGCCGATGAACAAAGCGGCAGGCCCCGACGGTGTACGTAACGAACATCTCCAACAGTCAATGGTACTGGTGCCGTTCTGGACCGCTTTGTTCAACGCGTGCATCAGAGCGGGTCGGGTACCAGACGGGTGGCGCGATTGTTTGCTAACTTTCTCAGCGGCTAACTACATACCTGGAGTACAAGGGAGCTATTCCCGAAGAGCAGCATGGGTTTCGCGCTTCTAAAAGTACCCTGACAGCCTGCAGTATTCTCCTTGAAGACATTGGAGAAACACTAGCGCGGAAAAAGCAATTTCTCTACGCAGTATTTGTAGACTTCAAGGCTGCGTTCGACTCAGGTTCAAGATCACTGGTGTTGGAGAAGCTCGCTTCACTGGGGGTGCCCTGCAGGATACTCGGAGTTATGATGGACATCCTACAGAAAAACTCGATAACAATAGACGACGGAGTAGCAGAGCATCCAGGACTCGAGCAAACCACCGGTTTTGCCCAGGGCGATAACTTAAGCCCCCTCCTGTTCTCAACTCTGATCAGCGACCTTCCAGCTAACATCAAGAATCGTCATCGAAACGTCAACCTACTTCTATACGCCGACGATCTTGTTTTATACAGTACCAGCCGATTCCACCTACAACAAGCGCTTGCATCACTGGTACAGTATGTCAGTACTGTGGGACTCCGGATCAATACCTGCAAAACGCATGCTATGAAGTTTTGTAACGGGGGACGTCGTGCGGCGATTGACGAACTTCGTCTAGGTGCGCAGATCCTCACGTATGTTAATCACTTTACGTACCTCGGGCTAACAATCTCCTCTACAGGCAGGTCGTATGGCAGACATATCTCCGAACGCGTTAGGAAGGCTTTGATTGCCTGTTCCTTGATTAAAAAACTACAAGTGATGTCCGTGCGCACCGCTATTGCGCTTTTCGACTTGAAGATCGCACCAATTGCTTCGTACGGCATAGAGGTCATCTGGACGAAGCTAACGCCGGCTAACCTGACTACCCTTAATGGAGTTAAATCCGCGTTTCTGAAGCGAGTGCTTGGGGTGCACAGCTCAGCTCGTAATAGACTCGTGTACTTGCTGGCAGATACCCCGCTGTTCGTAGAGGACCTGAAGAGGCGACTGAATCTCCCTGCGACACCGGGAGACGATCGTTTCATCAGTGAATACGAAATTAAAATGGCAGAAATTGATCCAGAATTTTACACAGTTGGGGCAATGACATCAGATTCATGGAAAAATGTAGGTAGGACTAACCGCCATATTGTTACGCGATTTGCAGTGCACGGGTATCACCACGTCGTGTGTGGCACAGTGGGATTCCATGAGCCGAATGAATCTTGTGTTTGTAAAAATTGTAGCAATCCATGTTCAAAGTATCACGCCACTCACTGTATATATTTCACCTCGTTATCACGATTGGCGAATGCTTCTGGTAACTTACCGCTGTAAATATGTGTGTTACGGCTTATTTGTTGCCAACGTGTTTGTTTGTATGTAGGTATAGATTAGGTATTGTTTTACCAACATGGTGTGGAAATAAATAAAATGAAATGTTCGAAATGTTCGAATATCTATTACACTGACAAGGAAGAGGACAAGAGAAATCGACATTACCGCGGCCCCGGTCTGGACCGATATGGCCGGACGGCCAATCTACATTTAGCAAACGAATCCTCTCAGCAGCCTGCGCCTAATGTTTCAGACGTGGTCCATTTTGTAAAGATGGGCAAGAGCTAGCTTGAAGATGTTGCTTCCCACGCACCTTGAAGGACAATATTTCTGTTGAACTGGCACAAACGATTGACGATGTCAGCGATTTGGGAAGTCGGAGATGTTGGAAAAAGCCACTTACCTTTTCGACGACGGTGTTTAGCATTGCGGCAAAAGATAAAAAGGTGAATACTTACTTTCGTGACCCGCGAGGCCTGCTTGCTGCCCATCCGATATGGGCACCACTCATAAGACAAGAAAGCATAGCAGGACAGGAGATTCGGAGCGCCATCAGGAGGTTCCCTAGTACGGTAGGTCCGACGGGTTTTGGCCAAGCTGCTTGGAGATCTTATTAATGTCCACGAGAACGACGGCCTCTGTAAGCCCAAGTACGGTTTGTTGTCCTAGCGAATAACGGGCGTTTTTCAGAGATTATATTTCAGATTTTCTCTGGTGCAAATCCTATCGCCCTGTGTACAAAGAACGGCGGACGGCCGATTGCTGTCGGCTTCACAGTAAGTCGGCTGGTACGAAAGATTATGGTCGAGCAGTCCATATCAAATACCTCAAAGCTCGCGGATCCGATGCAGCTTGAGTGCGAAATCAGGTGTGGAGTAGCGGTAGACACTACAAAGGGTTTTCTCAAAATCCGCTGTGGCCAGGTAGGGGTTTTAGTCTAGTTGGATTTCGAAAACGTGGCTTTAAGAGCTTGCTTCGCCAGAGCTAGAAACGATGCTAGACACCTCATGCTATTTGTGCAGAGCTCTAGTAAACGGCATAGATACACCCTATCGTGTCGCAATAACGCTGGGTCGTCATCAACGATGTGCCCTGTCGCGCCCTTCACTCGGCCCACATTCTGGCAGTGAAAAACCTGTCAGTCTTAGTCGGGATCATGTACAGTAGCCAGAAGCTACGTTTAGGGCATGAGCCGTAACACTGATGCGGGCGCCCGGCTTACCGAGGACTGAAATTGGACGAAATACAACAAATTGTCATTGCAATTTATAGTTTAGCCGATTGCCTTGGATACTCTTGGCCCGGCCGCGGTAACGCTGCCTCTATAGAATGGTCTCTTCCGTCAGTCGTAGGGCTTCCGATGACCCTGTAGGAAGTTATATTTGTACTCATAATAGTTTATTTTGTGCAAAAAAGTTGTCTCACTTGACTGTTGAGCGAGATCCAAATATAATAAGAAAATAAAAGAAGGGTCTTAATAATTAGGCGGCATTCTAGGGTCCCACGTTAAATGATATTTTTAAGAATTTGCCCAACACACTTTGGGGTCTAGCACAGCTCGGAGCAAAAATATTTTTTTTCCAATAAAACAAGGAGCGAAAATGTCTTCCGTTAGAGTGAGAGCAGAATTACCACGACAAGTTGTATCAAGCTCTTTATAGCCTGGCATACCTTTACTAATCAAGCTTTTTATGGCCTGGCATACCTTCACTAAATCTGCGATTCCGAGAGCCCCATCCATTCTATTGACGACAAAATAATCATAGCTGCGTGTTTGGAAAATGTTGCATATGCCGCACTCTACGTTAGCTCAAAGCAGAATTAATGCTGTATTAAAGATAATTCTCAAAAGATGAAATTCTTTGCAATTCTTACATTCTGGCTTACACGCTCAATTGCTCATTTTTAGAAGGCATCTTCGTCCCCTAGTTTTATTGGAAACTTGTACTAGATCCCATGTATCTATATATATATATATATATATATATATATATATATATATATATATATATATATATATATATATATATATATATATAAATATATATATATATATATATACGCCGATGGTAAACCGCCTTAGCAATAAATTTAACTGTATCGCGTCCGAACAAGCCTTTAATGGAGCTGCCAACGTACCGTCATCGTAGTGAGGTGTGCCGCAAAAATAACTTTAAAGTAGTTCCTGCTAATCCTATTATAACTAGTGCTATGGCTGGTGGATGACTCGTGAGCAGAATAAGTCTATACCAAGAAGTGCACCGGATTTAATTCAGCAAACAAACAGTGATATAACATTAACTTCCGAGTCCACTGTAGCAGCTACTTTTTTTTTTTTTTTTTTTAATATTAGGGTTTTATTCATATAACCATATTCCAGCGGTACACTTTCGTTTTACATCACTGAAACATGGAGATCTCACTTGCTATCCTCCTTTATGCTTTTCCTCGTTCGGCGCTACCCGCTGGCTGTGGACGTCTCTTGTCGTCGGCTCGCGGTCACCCGTTCTCGCTCCAGTTCGTTCTTCAACCTCATTACGCCTTCTACCAAGTCCAACCCTTGCTTCCATTTCTCCTCGTTTTCGAGCATGGCGTTAACCAGGTCGGTTACCGTCATGCACGGGGCCGCCACTGCGCTCCTACCTGCTCGTGCCGCCTCGAGTGCTGGGCAGAGGAAGACAGTGTGAGTAACATCGTCAACCTCGCCCGTGCCGCAAGTAACGCACGTAAGCTCCGCGACTTTACCCACTCTGTGCAGGTACTTTTGGAAGCATCCATGCCCCGTTAGCACCTGCGTCAGATAATAGGTGACGTGGCCATGCTTTCTTTTGAACCATTTAATGAGGTCGGGGATAACCTGACGGGTCCAGGCTCCTGGGGCCTCCGTTGGCAGTTGGCTCCATTCCCGTTGCCAGTTCTCGAGCATTTGCTGTCGAGCTACCGCTTTCTTCTGGCGTTCTCGTCTTCGCCGCACTCGCTCCTCGATTAGCCTAGGCCACGGAATGAGCCTGGCGATCGCGATCACCGCTGTTGTTTCGGCCGTGCGATACGCTCTAGCAGCTACTACAGTTGTAGCTGTAGCAGCTACTACAGTTATAGCTACTAGCGGTATGCTTCAGAGCGGTTCCCCCACGATATCATTAAGCACATATTTGGCGCGTCACTGCCTGCATTTTAGGTAAGTATACTTTGCCTACTAGCTGTTTATTAAAATAGCATTGGAGTTTGGAGTAAACAATATTCTCCGCGAAAGCATGTAGTCACAAGTTCTTTAACCCGGGATTAGCGCAGTTTAAAAACGCGCCCCGGCCAGTCGCTGCATTTTCTCGTTGTCTAATAGTCACTTTATCCACTTTTCAGTAAAGGCCACTTTGTCTACTAGCTACTCATATTTGAATAGGCCTGTTGCTTCTAAAACTTACACAAACACTTATTTTGAATGTATATATATATTTTTTAAATACAAGATGTTCCACACTAATAAACACTTAATATATATTATTTCTCGGTTCTAAAATAGTAATCCGCTGTAAAATATATGCTGAGACTTGTCTCCAATGTGGTTTACCGTGTATCGAGTGCGCTTCGCCGCTGAGAGCTATACAGACAGGGTCTCCCGGAAGGATTTCGAGAGCAATATAAACAATTGTAGAACTTGTTAGTTTTTTGCAATGGAGCATGGTCTTTGAGACGTTTGCACCGGAGTGAGAGTGGTGTTACTAAAATCGGTGACACTGGTGTTACTGCCCGTCATAGGAAGGAATAAAATCATAATCCTACGACCATTCGCAACGCTCAAAACATACATTCCGCATTTCACGGCGATCATTTGGGTACTAAAGAACCAAATAAAAAATACCTGGTACCAAATAAAAAACGCGTATTAATTTATTTGATTGAGAGTCCACATTGAGCAACTTGCACAAAAGAAGTTTATAATTCACTCTGTTCAATGCTTTATTAAGATAAAATTATAAACAGCCAAAATATGTTTTCATTGTTAATATGCAGAGCCTACTCCTAAGTTGTCGATTACAGTTGAGTTACAGCATTCTTCCATTTATAAGAGCCATGTTGTTTCCTGTCTAAAGCCTTTTACGCTACGATCATTAAACACGTGATCAACTAAACGTTTTTTTCTAAAATATATATATATATATATATATATATATATATATATATATATATATATATTCATACATATAAATATATACTATTTTCTGGAAAAATATAAACAGCATCTTAAAAGAGCCTTGTTACACGACGGGAAGTGCAGAACACTGCTCCAGAAAATTAATACTCGCCAGATGATTCCACAGCCTGTTAAGGCCATACACCAGTTTTGGAGGAGCCTTAGTGATGAAAAGCCGTATTGCCGCAGCAGGTCGAAGGACGTTTCCCACCTCCCGGTATAGAGAAGCTACAGTTGACCGAACCTCGACGTGTGCAGCGATGACGTCTCCCATGTAATGAACTTGCAGTTCAAATTACGCTAAGCAGTTTACAAACCCCAACGGTTGACCGCCTCAATGTGTCACACCAGTAGAGGTCAAACATAAACCTACGTCTAAACTTCATAGTCTTGGTTGTTTTGACATTTATCTCAAGTTTCATTCATCGTAGATATACTCTACCGTGGATGCTATGTGCTTGGTGGTACTCAGGTTGCGGTGTGCAAGCACTATTTCATCTGACCAAGGCATTTTTGTACTTACTTTGAATTTTAAACAAATTGAGATCTGCTAACACTAAAGTACAAGAGATGCAGTTCAATGGATCGCTTGGCGAGAACCCACGCCTTGCTTTCCTCCAACAACCTTTTGCTGCCTCTAACAAGTAAATTGTCTTCGACAAGAAAGCTACCCATATTAGCTATACCGCCGATTTACCGATAATAGATAGAGCCACTGACTCCTGCGTGTTGAAAGAACATCACCAGGAGATAGAGAAGGGCCTTAATAAAGGCTGTTCCTTTAAGATAGAGAAATTGCTTAAATACCTTTCAGGTTTTGAAACAGCGCATTACCTGTGGTTAAAGTATATGGATTGTATGACGCGTACTTATTATCTGTCTGAATTCGAACTTCTCCGGTAGTAGAGTTTAGTTTATTTGAGCGACCCGTCCAAGCACTAACTTACAGAAATCCCGCGATTCCCCGAAATGAACGAAATGCACAAATTTTGCATTATTATAGGTCAATGGCTTGCTTCTATATATATTCCACAAGAATGTCGTATTTCTGTTCATGGTGCATAACCCCCATTCATCTAATGTTGATTTCACTTCGTAGTTCATATTTGCATAATTAAATATGGTCTGATCAGTCCCGAGGCAGCACAACGAGGTGACCTTTTTGGCACTCTTTTTGCACTCGTTTGGTAAATTTGGCCTTTTCATTGGCATTTACACCGTCTATCATATAAGAAGCCCAAACCTGGCTGTAATGAAATAATTTGGGTGAGACTGGACTTTTACATAGGCGAATTTACATAGAAATTAAACATCTAAATATTCTATTATATAATTGTGAAGCGGAAATTAGTTTACCCTAGTGGCAGTAATATATTCAGGGAAATCTAGTTTAGGGAAATCAATCATACCAATACCACGAAAATATTGCATCGGCTACCAGTATTGCATCGTAATCAAGTGGCGTATACAGTGGCGAACTGCGATCTGATGGCACTACGGCACAGTTGAGCACAGACAGTTGCATCCTATTCTCACAACACTAGTTTTGTCTGTCGAGTTTATTTATAAGTCGGCCGCAAAAAAAGAAATGAGTGACATCTTGAGGAATCACTACTGGAAGATCAAGGACGTTGATTTTGAAGAGCAGGGGAACAATGAACAATTCTTGCGGCACCCTTCACGTGCAAGAGAGGGAGTCACTTTCTACGTAACTCACTTTGACAGCACGTGTTCGCCCGGCAGCATATGCTGACAACAATTGGTATGTTGTAGAATCAGTCATGTCAATATTGTCTGATTTTTTTAACATTCATTGTGATTCACCTTGTCAAATACCTTTCTAAACAAGTGTTCTACGTATCATTCGTCATATGTAGGGTTACATTTTGGATCGTAGATACAGGTTGTGTTCCTGTGAAACAGTCTCTGATATATACCATTCAAATTGTTACATGTCAGGTAGTTTTCAATGTAATCAGCGATCAACTTTCCCATTGCGTTGCAGCTATGCTGTTGTCACAACCGTTGTTATCGGCGGTAGAGCCGCCGCCAGCTGTCATTCTTGTTGTTGTTTTGTAGTAGTAGTAGTAGTAGTTGTTGTTGTTGTTGTTGTTGTTGTCGTCGTTGTGTGCTGTGACTGTGCAGCATCCTCAACTGGGTTCAGTTTTTTCGTAGACCTTCCCCGACTTGCCACCTTAGTCGCTTTCACATGCTGGTCCTTAGGATCAGTTGGAGTTTGGAATGGCAGTGGATGACTCCAAACAGATGTATTTTTCGTTACGATATTTCTTGTAGAAATATACGATGGTGAACCTGATCCTAACCATACTTCTGGCCCAAAATGCAGTAGAGTGTACTATTCAGTCGCGGCGTGGTCTAGGACGCTAGTGCAGAATGTCTCCATGCGATATTATTATTAGACTTTGCTTTGTCTGTGTCGACGTCTGTCTCTTGACTAAAGGTCCGAAGGGTCTTGCAGGGTCGGATGACAACAACGCTAAATGCAGTACCAAACTCGAACACCCTGTGATGATAAGAGGTATTTTAAGATAGAGGGCCTACAAGGCAAGATACAAGGGAAATAATTGCAAAAAATTAATGAAAAACCGTTAATGGCATTGCTGTAATATAATATTTGGTATATCCGCATTGTAACAAACTACTGAGCTTGCTATCTGTTTCGTCGTTTGTTGTTGTAACGTAAATATGAGCTGGTTCGCTGTTGTTCTTATCATTAGTAGTCTAGCTTGGCACTTCTCCAAAAATAGTTTAAATCATATCCAATGTCCAGTTAGTTGACCCTTGATGTACAAGTGTCTCCGTCAAACTAAAATCACTGTGGTTAACATTACTTGGAAGTTTGCAATTTGATTAAGTTGGTTAAAAGCGTTGCTATTGCATTTATTAATACGACCGTTTTGTGAGCGCTGCCATTGTATTTAATATTAAGCTCGTCTTGTGAGATCATAACCCCGACGGCTATGAGAGACCCGTATGCATTCATATCATGAACATATGTTGTACAGTACAAAAACGCCGAGTTCGTCTGACTGTGTTTGCTAGGTATTTTTGCTGAGTGGGTGCTGCTGCTTTTTATTGAATTGCAACAAAGGATTAGAAAAGGAGGCTAAGGTTGGAAAATAGTAAGGCAGGAAAATAACAACAGCGCCAGTGGACCAGTGTTCCCCAAGCTGCCGGCGACGTTTCGCATTGAAACGTCAACTCCTGTCAGACTCCGGTCATCAAGGCGTTTTTCTTCAACTTTGTGACACCCTGCAAGCCTGAAAAGATGGGAAAAAAGGAACACCTCCCTTTGTGTCCTATCCACGCTTTTATGGTACGGTAGGTAGGTATCTTGGCTTTCGCGTTTTCGGGAACCTTCCTTTTGTCAGCACGACGTCACCTGATCTAACGGAGAGATTTATTGGCGTAGTGTCACTCACTGCCTACTCCTTACACACATCATCATGCAAAATAAACGCGAATTCAGCTTGTTTTTTTCCTTCAAGGGCTTTGACTACGGCTGCATAAGTTAAAATTTACTGACAAACGAAAACTAAGTTCAGTTGCCGGGCTGTCAATATTTGTGATGTCATCCCACAATTAGCTATGAATTTTGTTCTACTAATAAACGAAGTTCAGACCTGATATCGCGGAAACCGCAAACTCGGCTAACAAACTGTGTAATTTAATTTTACCGCGTTAGGTCAAACTATGTGTAAATGTCTGCGCAGTAATATAAGCCTTCGAATGTGAAAATAAATAATGCTCACAGAAGTAAACGACACAAAAAGACGCAAAACTCAAGCAGCAGTGCTCAAGAATCGAATGCAGTCATTTTCGATGGGAAGTGTCAATGAAGACATATCTCAGGTTAAGTTCCAAGCCCCTAGGGGACGGAGGATGATCTAGAATTAAAAATAATCTTTTTAAAAATGTTTTATTTTTCATTATAGTATCATTTAAATATAGAGGATTTGGCAGCCCCCCCGTAGTGCGCTGCGAGCATCACTGCAACGAATTTGATTTTCTGCAGCAGACAAACGCACTGTATCATAGGGGCAGAGCATAAGAGGCTTTTGAGAACTAAGCTCATTGAAGAATGTAGAAAAAACGTCTTATATCAATTTGGCAAAGAAAAACTGTATAGGGGTTTTACAAAAGATATGATGTAGCTGTCATATACAGTGCTAACATACATATAGTATGCTAGTTCGTCTTACTTTTAGGTGGTCTATGTGTAATTGAATTCTGCCAGGCAGTAAGAAAGTTGCGCACAACAACGCACAATAATTGTTATTTACGAATGATATGTAACGTCGAAAATCTAAACGTAATTGGTGATACAGTTTTATAGAGGGTATTTCGACAGAGTTTATATGCAGCTGTTTGCTAAAACTGAAGAACTTTACACAAAACTTCCGCCTTGAATCCCTTTCTTTTCGCCGTAGATGTTTATTCGTTCTTATAATAAAGGTGTGAAGTCTTGTCAAAGCATTGTAAGGACATTGTCTAAGTAGTTGGTGTGCCTGTGTCTATCTATTAGTCTATCTATCTAGCCAAGACAACATGCAAAGACCGCTACGACCAACAAAGATACTTTGGACCAAATACGATTGCGAGGGTAACCAGCCCAACTGCTGTACAAGTCAAACCCAACGAGATAGCCAACACTTCTATAACCCGACGAACACAACAAATAATCTACGTATTCAGAATCAAGCCGTTCGTACTAAACTACCACTCGCCAGGCAATAGCGCTCATCCAAATACCGACCTCTGCAAATCAGCCTCTACCACCTCTGAACCGACCTGGCCGCTCGCGTCAACCCCTCGACATGAACGCGAGACTTTGTATGTAAACTAATCCGTGGCACACCAACACGCCACCACTAATATGCCTCGGGACGGGCCAATCTAGAGGGGCGGGGGCAGTGTAACGGAGTTAATTACAAGACAACAACAGGACAACTACCTACTACGCTGTTGAGACAAGACCGCGCCAGCAAGACGACATGACAGCCAATCGAACACAGTGTCGAACGTGCACTCGAACGACCAAGGTATCCTCCGCAACGGTCACGTCGCCATCATCATCATCATCATCGCCACCCCAACAACACCGACGTAGGCCCACTCAGCCATATGCTAATTATATTGATGCACGTTTACCCCCACCTCCATGTCACACCCTAGCCAAGAGATCTCCATTATTATTATCATCATTATCATCGTGGTCAGACCTCCACCCACGACAGCCTTACGCACCGAAAGCAACCCACGCTACGACAATGCGCGCCGACCAATCAATCCGGAATGAACCAGAAGAACATTCTGGATGACCACGTGCACCAAATCCACCGATTAACCATTAGTTCTATAAGGACGCCGCGGCATCCCTTGAGAAAACAAATCGACCGAGAACGTAGGGCCTAAGACCATGTTCTGCTCGGCTGCACTTCGCGCTAGATGCACGTTTGTGTGTTGTGGTTTATCGCTTCTAGCTCCCCTCGAGTTGTAGTGACTGTCCTGCTGAATCTACATCCCCCAGTTGCTTGCTTAGCGTAACCGACCTCGTTACAAAAGGCCCATTACTGCTGCCTCAGCTTGCTGGAAGGTGTTTAGCAGCATGTCTTGATTTGCGTGCAGAAGTCTCATAAATTGGGATGACATGCAACAGTCGATCCTGTTTCTGATTTTGTAGCACGTTAAATTGTACGAATCCTGTTTTAAATAGAGCGTGCAAAATATAGTTCATAACTTTTCTTAGAATTTGACATTTCGCTCGCAGTAAACACGTACATAAAGCGTATAGCAAATGACAAGAAATATTCATCCGAATAGCGTCCTATGATTGTTCGCGTTTGCCTATGCACAATTACAGTGTTAGTTATAATATCCATAAATCGTCTACTAAATTTTAAACGTAGGACCTCCCGTAGCGGTGCACACGTTCACAGGGATCCATGTGCCATGTTCCCACCGTTAAGTATTAATGTTAATGAACAAGTAATGTAAACATAATGCAGTGTGAGATCTTAACGTCCATGAACAGAGTCACGCTTCATTAGGTTTTTTCTTTTTTTTTTCTATTAAGCAATTCCGATGCACGACCAAATCAGTGCATTGACAACGTACACAATATTTAAAGATTAATGCACATGTACGGTTTTGTAAAGACGGAAAGACTCATCCCGGTACCTGAGCCGACCCAACCTTAGATTTGATGTCCCTGCTCGACCCCGTTTCGTAGGAGGATGCAACCTTGTTCGCTTCATGAGTTAGGTGAGTTCTTTTGGTGAGGAAGCCATCCAGCGACCAGAATGACGTCTAGGTACCTTGCCTCCCTTTTTAATTGTAACCCCGTCTCGTAATAACCTATATGCCTCTGGTCCGCTTTCACCTGCTGCTTTTAATTAGAGTCCGTATGACTACTGCATTATTTATGCCATTTTAGCACCGACTCGCCAGTTGCCGCACACATGGTTGGTGTTCAGTTTCGAATGTCCAAAAGTCGTCTACAATATGAATTGAGACAAAATATACCGGATATTCGTGTTATGGAAGACGTTAGAAGTAGTACCTGACGATGTTAGCGAGACTCAGGTAAGCACCCGATTGCATACTAGCAACCGTCATTGGTACGACATGCATGCATTGCTATTATTCAGACGAGCAACTTGTCGAGTAATTTTACCAAAGATAAACATTTTTAGATAAGTCTAACCTTTGTTTACAAGTTTGAATGCAGAATTGGACAAACGGTGTCCAGAGTCTTTTTCTGTCCTGGCGCATCGTCCGCTGTTATTGCAAACGCTTCGGGTGGCTTGGTTAATGTGGACAGGCGTGTTTCGAGCTTATTTTTTCTGTTCGTCGTTTTATGTCTTGCTTTCTTTCAGCTTCCTCTTTGTCGGTCCCCTGTCGTATGTTCTATTTCGTTTTTCTTCCTGCCCAGCAATGGCGTGGCTAACAATTCAACTGCACACCTTATCTTCAGTCCGTATCAACAACGACATTGAGGTGGCAGAGGTGCCGGCGTTTTTGGCAGCCATAGTGCCATGAATGCCTTCACTGTTCCTACGGTTACGACTAGAACAACTGCTAGCATCATTGCTAGGACGAGCCTGTTCTAAAAATCTTGCCGTTTCCAGACAGCAAAACAAACAGCCAGCTGTGCTCTTTTCGTTCTCTGTCTATCAAGGGACGGCTCTGTGTGTTTCTCTGTCCAGGGTCCAAGGTCCTCTTTCTGCTCGTAACCGTCGCTTAGCCGCAATTAACCTCTGACAAACCTCTGCGCACACGTAGTTTGCTGTCAACGTGTTATCTTTACTTTTCCGGGCCCAGGTGGTGTGGCCTTATCTCTCTTCACTCACTCTGTCTCTCTCTCTCTCACTCAATTTGTGTTTTAGCGACGTGCGACATCTACCTATTCTCGTACCACCGCCGCCGGTCCCATGCTTTTTCGTCGTCCCATTCCTCGCTAGCGCAAACACGTGCGCACCTCATTCTCGGTGCGCTCGATTCAGAAAGCGGCAGCTGTCGAGGGGACACAGAGGGCGGACCACAACACGTTGGCGATGGTTGCTCGTGTTGTGGTGGTCAGTGACCTCGTCTTTTTTCGTTGTTCTCATCGTCGTTGTATGGGGGGCTCGTTGGCTCTTGGCGCTCTGGCCCAATCGTCTTTGAACATTTCCTCCTGCTTTTCATATGACTCATTTATCGCAGTAATGACGAAAACTCACAGCTAAGAGTTATAATAGTGGTAGTGGAGGTGGGGACGGTGGCATGATCCGAGCTACAGCAATCCAAACTCATCTGATGTCGCATATGTATATATATATATATATATATATATATATATATATATATATATATATATTTGTGTGGAGACAATTGTTCACTCCAAAGTGCCAACATAACGAAGGTATATATATATATATATATATATATATATATTTATATATATACAGGTCTACTAATTATTGCATTCTCCTTGTGAACGTTTGCACCCGATAAAATGAATAGAAATTTATCGTCTAGGTTCGGGTGTCTAATTGTTGTGCACATTTGGTATAACAGTCATATACGTTGATTAGCTTATTCAATTTGGGCATGCTAAACATAAGGAATTGCGTCGTCGTGAGTATGCCCTACATCAGAGATTGAGGTCATCGCACCGTCCGCTCATTTCATTTCAACAATATGTGATTACATACCCTTTAGCAAGGGGGGGGGGTTTATTGAGGATTATCCAAATTGAGTAACAAACACGCCATTTGGCAGTTTAGATGTTTGGCTGTACGTAATTGCACTTACGGGCTGTGCGCCACGCGAACATTCTATTAACGACTTTTTTCCTGGCTACAGCTCTAGCCTGGACGTTTCTACCAGAGCGAGTTATCGTCGTCATGACTTCAAAGAACTTAGTGAATCGATCGGGCTGCTGCTGCTGATGCTGGTAGACGCATATCTGTCAATCTTTTCTAATATAACGGCTATGTCTATGCACTCAACATTATTCCTGCTAATGTTGCAGCGGTAGGCAACACGTTTTATGAACTGTTTTTGTACTTATGCTTTTCATTACACAAGAGTCCCTGATGCCATACCGGTGAAGCGAATAATAAGTCCGGGAGAACATACTGCTTGTACAGTCTGACATAGAAGGAAGCATATTTAATAACAAACTAGCGCAATATCCAGTTCAGTCTTCTTGTAGCAGCCGTTACCGTTACAAGTATGTGAAGTGTATAGTTAAAGGTGTCAGATATTAGTATTCCCAAGTCTTTTGTCGGCTTCTTAACGGTTAGTTCCTCAGAGTCTAGTGTGTATTTGTGTGCAGGATTATTGTGTCCAAAGTGTAGCACAGTACATTTATGAACAGATAGTTTAAGATCGAGGCCTTTACATCACTCCATAAATTTGTCTGGCGTCTCTTAGTTTACCCTAATTTACTTCTATAACTACGGGTATGTACATTTCGACATCATCAGCATACAATTTGCATGGACGACTTCAGGTATTACATGCTTCAAGGAGTCGGTATACAGTATATGCATTAAAAGGCCGAGAATGGTACCCTGTGGACAGCCCGAGGTAAGCTGCTGAAGACCAGCCTTGCAGCGGAACTGAAGAAACATTTCCTCAACTAAAAGCTCACCTCCAGCTGTAGATTCATCAGTGCGTCGTGATGACGAGCCGCGCCAACCCGACCAATTTATTCCATATTTGTTCAAATCTCCTGAGATAACGACACTTATATCACCAGTCACAACTGCATCGAGAGCGGCAATTAAATTCTCAATTAATTCACCTGATCAGAGCGCGATCCTGTTGGGCTGAGATACGAGCAGACGAGTCAAATCTTGCAGCCATGCAGGAGCACGTCAGCCGCGATAGTTTCGGAGGATGAGGATGAGTTACGATAGGTGACTTCGGCACAGGGAATCTTGGAAATTACTAGCAGTAAGACGCCACTTTGGCCGACACGATCATTACGAAACACCTCATACCTTCCACCCGCGGCCAACGGTCAGCAGACATTACCTTGTCGGTCAGCCATGTCTCCGTTACGTACGCAATGTGAATCTCTTCTATTTCTATAAACGCGTGCAGACAGTCAATCGTTCCTGGTTTAGCCAGTGGTCGCGTGTTCAGGGACATACATTTAAATCCAGAGTATGAGTTACTGTCAAGAGTCAAATTGTTATAAGAAAGCTGGTCCGTGTCCAAAGTTGATGTCCGTTCAGTCATTGCAGTTGCACTCACACTGAAATATAATAATATACCCTGCTTTTCCATATGTCTCCTCGAAACTTGGAAAATGTCCTTAAAATTGTACTAGCCGATAGATTGAACGACGAAAGGTGGAGATCAAAGAGGCCTTATCACACCCCAGTATAGCTTCAGGCTGAGAACACCGTTGCAAATGCGGGCCTTCACACTAAAAAGACCATCCTATTTGGCTGGTAGGCCTGGAGTAGTCCACTTTGAACTTCTTCAAAACAATGAACAGTGGCGAGTACTGCTTGTCTGTTGGCTACACTCGTCATTGTTCATTGTTTTGCAGAAATTCAAATTAGCGAGAAGCGCTCCAAACTATGCAATCATGAATGCGACGGATTTCCACTTGAAAACACCCGCCTAGAATAGAGGTAATTAGATTTGGTTACTAGATCAACAACAAGACAATCTAAGCAAAATAAACGATTAAAAGTCAGGATTGTTGCCTTCTACTTGTTTTGCCATTTTGTAAGTCACGCAAATTCTAGTTCAAATGTAAAAAAATTGCATTAGATTGATAAATCCTATCAAGTATATTTATATCATTTCGTCCGATATAAGTATATTCGATATTGTATGTGTGTACAATAACTATGATTCTCTGTTTTCTGTGCATCTGTTCCACGTATTCGAGCATACGCGAGAAACAATTCTTTTTTTACTAAATAAACAGACAAAATATTTCGATATCGTAATTCGGTTAACGTGCGTACGACGACTGCGACACCTGATAAGAAGCGCCTAGAGTATGATGCTTGGTAGTCAATGAACGATGTGTATACATCGCCCGTATACCATTCTCCTATGTACTCGGGCTCGTTTAAAGCAAAATTTAAGTGAACAGCTGGCTTCCCTTATTATTGGCTATCGCCAATGAATTAATTTTAAACAGCTGGTACCGTATGTAGGTTTTTTTTTTCTGGGAGGTTTTGGGAATGCATGATGCACATGCGCCACTAGCAGCCTGCGTGACTAGTGTGAGACTCGCAAACCCACTAAACCCGGATTCCTCCCCACCCCCCCCCCCAGGCTCGGTATTACTTTGGCATTACATCGAAGCCGTTACCGTATTTAGCTTACTGCCATCGTTCGTGCCAAACTACTGCATCATCGAGTGGCCGGTACTGTCCAGAAGATCTAAACGTCAGAATAACTGAATGAACATCATTTTTGGCTGTAGTAGTCAAATAGCTTTTTTTTGTAGTTAACGGTACAGAACGAAACGTTAGTATAATTTACTAGGAACAAAGGAAACCTTATAACATTCACAAGCTAAAAAAGTGAGCCATGCAAAGTGAGAATTAAAAAGCCAAAATACAAACAACATCAGCGCGAGTCTTCTTTAGTGAAGGCAGCCACACAAGAGATAAACGAAATATTCAAGCATTGCTGAAGGCCAACCGTATTTGTTCTTTTAATGCAAAAAGAATGAAACCGTATTTGTTCTTTCAATGCAGAAGAAATAAAATATTAGAAATTACTAGTCTATTATTCCTGGCAGGTCTGTTTCTCGGGAGCCTCGGGGAGGTAGGAGCGAACTCAAAGGGTGGCCCTTGTCTTCTCCTGCAGTGTGTTCTTAAAAGCTTACGACACTTCGTTCCGGTGTGATGTTGTTGTCGTGTACAATAAAAGCTGGCTTGTTCTATAAAAAAAAACTTAATGAGGGTAGCGTGCTGCTCCGCTTATTATGAACACCTAAGTACGGTGTGCTCTAGGGTGTCATAGAGTGCCTCGCTGCAGTGGACGCACGTGGAGCTAGGGACCTTTCTGATTCTGAACAGGTAGTAACCGGTTCAGTAGAGACTGGGACACCGACAGGGCCCAGGCTTCGCACACTTCCCGCAGGGTGACTTATGGAGGATCCTGTTGATCTGCCCTAAGACCTCCATGTAGGGGGCGCGGTCGACGGAAAAATGTCTGGAAAGAGCACCAATATTGCCTCCTGGACCTCTTTCAACGTAAGGTCCACCCTCCGTTCAAAAGCATGCGCCCACTTACCATCTTATGCCGGCGGTCTTATCGCCGCTCTTTATTTGAAGAACTGGAGGGATCGTCCTCCAGTTCTTCGAAAAAGGATCTCCAGGAGCGTTCCTTGCTTCTGAGGATCTCCCTACGTAGGAGGGTCCGCAGCCTCTTGTACTCGGCGCCATGGTACAGGGTATCCTTGCCTCGGGTGCATGCTTCCGGGCGCGGGTTTTTCCTTAGATGCCCGATCTCCACAGTCTACTTGTGCTTTGGTGTGCCGTGGCACCTCAGATTTGTGCCACACCTGAGGGGGCCCTGCACGCGGTATCTGCACACTCTGGAGGCCCGTTATTGTAGCTGGCGGGTCATCCAGTTCTATGCACGCCAAAGAGACTTTCTGAGTTTGATGGCTCTCTGACGTCTTATAGGTGAATACTGCGTTGAAAATGGTTGCTTCAAGCTGGTCGTCACGTGAAATTTGATAATGTGGTGGTCACTTAGTGATTTTTCCTCGTGTAGAACTCAACAAGCTTAAAATCCTGTGGGCTTTTGCCCGGCGTGTGATAGTTAGGTTTATACAAGAGATGCGCCCTGGCTTGTAGAAGGTGGGAGCACCTGTGTTAAAGACGACTCGATTCATGGCCGCCAACCATCCGAGGACTACGTGCCCCCTCCAGTTGGTAGCGGTGAAATCTAACACGCCAGCGGAGGCACAAAAATCAAGTACAATGCTGGTTGCCCATTCGGCGTCGGCACTGTTGACACTGATCCACTCCGAGATGGGGCACGAGGACCACCCCTTTTGAATCCGCTTTATGCCGAGTATCTTGCCGGCATTAGCCGGGACCACTCGAACCAAGGGCCTCTACCGACCAGTAGCCCCTTTTGAAAAAGGGGGGTCAACAGTCAATGGTCAATCGCCGCATCGGCGGAGGCACCCCCGATTATGTCCTTTATGAGCAGGCGTCGCAATGAAGAAGGGTCCAGACTCACGTCCGCTACCCCGGCTGACTTCAGGGCCTGCAGGAAGGTAATGGCTCTTCCTTCTGCCGCCTACGCTACTACCAGTCTCACGTCTCCGCTGGGTAGTTGCTGGACGCGGTTGACCTTTACGTTGTGTGTGTTAGGGTCCACCCTAGTACCCAGCTCCCGAATCATGTTCGCATATGTATTTCCTCCTTTCTTGTTTATATACAAGTTTATTTCACCAGACATTTATAGATGTTACCTACAATTCATGTCGGCTGATAACATCTTTCACTATTGCATGCATAAAACCAGCTTCTATTTCATTGAATTGTGGTATGTGGTATATGGCTATATTACACGTGCCACAATATTTAAATACGCAGTCTCACATTTCTAAGCAATACCCTTATAGGCATATATATTGGTGGTAGCCATGTAAGCCTTCAGAGCACGCGCCTGTTTGCTTGCGTTCCCTATTTCCAACGGTCTGTCGTGAATGCAGGACCGTCGGTGAACCTCTTTATGGCAAACTTCAAATTACGCGGCAGTCCGACCATATACTTTATAAAATTAGCTTTTCATTCTAGTCTTGTGTCAATCTGTGTAAGATCCCCGAGTAGCGTCACGGCCGATAGTGCATGCTTGTTCTCTTTTGCACTTTTTTTTGCATGCTTGTTATTTATGTGTTTTGTGAAAAATAGGTTAACCCAAGATGGCTAAATTGATTTTTTTGGTCCAAGTACATTTGTGATACGGATTTTTTTTTTTAAAAGCAACATAAATGTTTTGCACTTTACTTTGTGGTTTTGTGTAGTTGTAGTTATCTTGGTCAGCAACCCCTCTCTCTCCCTCTGTTACCTTTTGTACTCTAGGTCTACTTTTTCTGCATGATCTTCTGCATTATTTGTGCTCCCTGTAACCACCTTTGCTCGTCCTCACACATCCCTGCTATCAGTTTGTACACTGATCGAGTCTCGTTCTGAAAGACGTTCGCCGATGTTCGCTGTTCTTCAAGAGCTGGGCAGAAGCAGACGGTGTGAGTAACGTCGTCTACCTCGCCCGTCTCGCATGTCACACATATTGGGTCCTGCACAATCTTGATCTTTTAGATGTACGAATGGAAACAACCATGACCCGTTAAGACTTGGATCAGATAATAGGTTGTCTCCCCGTGGCCCCTGGTAAACCATACGGTCAAGTCCGGACAAGATGAGGTGTCAGGTCCACGCTCCCGGAGCATTATCTGGCATGCTGCTCCACTCCTGCTGCTATTTCCGGAGAGTTTTTGACGGCTTTCTTGTTTTTTTCGGGTGGAATCTTTTTTCCTTCAACGTCTTTCGTCTCTTAGCATTGGCCAGGATACAAGTCCAGCCAGGGCTCGACCGTCCTGTATGCTCTCGTGACCCTTATCGTCATCTATCTCTGTGCTCTTAATAGTTTTACCCTATTACGTGTCTTTTTCATCGCGAGTGGTCCCCAGACTGGCGCAGCGTAGAGGGCTATGGACTCTACCATTTTGGTAGAGTACCACCTCTAGCTCTCGGGAGAGTTTTGGCTAGGTTGTATACAACTAAAACTACCTTCGCCGTCACTTTTTCGATGTGGGCGTTTCCCGTGAGGGCACGATCGAGTGTAACCCCCAGGTACTTTGCTGTCTCGTTGACCGCGATATCCACCCCGAGTCAAGTTCGGCCTGTTGTGGGCTTTATTTACCACTAGCATCACCGCCTCGCTTTTTCCGGTGCTAGTTCTATTCCGTGCTCTCGCATCCTCCTTTCGACTTGGTTCAGCGCTTGTTGGGCCTTCCACTTACGAGACACGGGTCCCGAGCCGTGACTATAATGGCTATATCGTCCGCATATGCGATCGTCTGTACGCTTTCCATCTGGACTACCTCCGGCACCCCGTTGTATGCCATGTTTCAAAAAAGGGGGCCCAGAATTGACCCCTGGGAAACCCTAGCGGACATAGGAAACTTTTCGTCTCCGTAGATTACCACTGTCCTTTAAGTACAAAGCAACTAGTCTCTGAAGATATTTCGAGATTTGTATATCCTCTATGACGTCTATGATGAATTGCCACGACAGTGAGTTGAAGGCCTTTGGTATGTCTAGTAAGAGGACAAGACACAACTCTCTTGACCACTGGTTTTTATCTTTTTGTTTCTGGGCCTCCTGTAGAACTCTTTCGGTCGCCATTTTTGTGAATCTCCATTAACGGAAGCTAAATTGACCTACTAATTTGATATTTTGGTTATTGATTCTGATGACGTAGTCAAGACTGGCGTATCAGCCTCCCCTGAAAAAAAATTATTTATACTGTGCGCACCACTGGCTCATTTTCTGGCTGCAACTGTTTACCAACACAAATGGTATCAATCAATCATTCTGAAGTAAATTTAGATTACTATAGACTCCTTGCAAAAAATTGTAAATGCATGAAACGTATCGTTGTGAACGTGAATATAATAAATAAATGACTTTGTGATTTATTAAATTTAAATTAAATTTATAATGACTTTGTTAAAAAAATTATTCAGGTAAAACTGTAAGTATAGTCTTGACTTTTTTTTTTTTTTTTTAGATTTCCCGTAAGGCAATTGCCCGTGTACGGATGTTTCATGTTATGGCTAAGTTTACTCCACTCCGGCATTTACCTTGTTTAAATTGGAAACCATGCAAACCAATTTAAGAGTGGCCGGTCTGGGGTACGAACCCAGTCCTCCCGAGTGCAAGGCAAAGGCTTTGCCACTAAGCCACCTTGCTCGGTAAAGTATAGTCTTGACTAAGTAATGACTTGAAGTAGTCTTGACTAAGACTTGCTAAGTATAGTCTTGACTTGGCCATTATGATAAGATCGTCAGCGTAGAATACATGCGGGGCTTTGGCATTTCGAAGTATTTGGTTTAACCCTGTGACATAGAGGATAAACAACAAAGAGCTTGCCGTGCAGCCGTGTGCTAGCCCAATGGCCTGTTTAACCTTTTGCGCAATACAGTAAGGCCTATTTCTGATTGTGATGTAGTTTGCAGTGAGAATTCTTTTTAATAGGTATACCTTCCAGGCATAACAAGGCATAAATTCCAGGGGGCAGTTTCTAGGTACACTATCAAAAGCGGTTTTGAAGTCACCAAACGCTGCGCAGGTCATCTGTCCGTCGTTGAAACGTTCCCGCACATGACGAAGGACTTCCCTGAGGGCTCGTTCAGTTGAGCGACCTTCCGAATATCCATTCTGTTCCGTAGGTATTAGGCCTTTACATTGGCTATATAGTCGGGTTACAATAAGTTAGGGTAATATTTTAAAAACTACCCTAGTCAATGCTATCCCGCGGCAGTTCCCTGGATCCATGGCGTCGTCTTTGCCTGTGTAAATTGGTTGCAAGTAGCTTCAGCGCTATTGCTCGGGGATGTGCCTATCTTCCATGCATGCATTGAATAGCGCTCTCAGCTTTGGGGCTACGAGCTCTATTCCCTGCTTGAATTGCTTGTAGTAAATATCATCAGGACCTGATGATTTTTCTTTCTTTTTCGCTAGTATAGCCCGAACAGCCTTAAACTTTCCCTCCCGCAAAGTCTTCCCAGACAGGCTCTATGCGAGATACGTGTTACTTGTCAGGCAGTTGCACATCTTGGTTTAGTAGGGATGTAAAATGCGAGACCCACTCTTCGTCGTTTATTAGCCGGTTTGCTACAGCAGGCCTCTTCGGTAAGAGGATCCATGGCCTCTGGATGCTTTCTCGTGCCTGATGTGTGCGCTGCACAGTCTCATATTCATATATTTTTCTCCGAGTCATTCGTTTATACGTTTTCTTCAGTTCAGCTAGGTTTGCCAGCCCTGGTGGGCTACAATCGTTGTGGCAACATATGCGTCTTTTGATGGCTTTGCATTTGTGAGCAAACCATGGTTTGTATCTCTGGTTTGTCGCAGTGTTCCCTTATGTAATGCTATTTTGTGGCCGACGGGAATTCGTTTGTCACGGCCAGTTCTACTCGTATGAGCAAGGCTGAAGGTAACCCTACAGTGCTCCCGCTCGTCTAAAATTGTTGTTTTATGGACTTTTATGTAAAATTTCGGTTCACTAGAGGTACTCATGATTAGGTATTTTGCTGCGCTTTTCTCATTCTATGCTATATATGTAGCGTTGTAATAGTTAACTTCGACATCGACATCGGCGATACTTAGGCTGAGGTGGTCGCCATCGACGTGCTACGCGGGACCGAAGAATGCCATCAGGCAATGTGTGCCTATTCACCTCCAACCGGTTCTTCTGCCGAGCTAGCGCAACAAATGCGCACATTAAGCGCGACGCTTTAGATCATTTAGTTCAAGTAAGCTGGCCCGTCATTTTGACCGGTGACGACAATCAACCTAGAATAGACTGGACCACAAAGGGCCTAAACTGCTCTACGGAAACTAAGGAGCACATCTTTAGCTCCTTCTGTTGTTATGCTGGGCTTGTGCAACTTGTAACGGTTCCCACACGAAGACAGAATATACTGGATTTGCTACTTACAGATCCTGAAGGTTGAATCACTGATATTACTACTGTAGGTGAGTCCCAGTAAAGGTCGACCATCTGGGCTGCGACACAATGGCTGCGACCCTGGCACCCACCAATTAGCGTCTCTTTTTTACGCAATGACAATCAGTGGAAGCCCAGTACTGTTCTTTCCTAATTAGCATGTCTGACCTTGTAGAAGGATATACTCCTTCCAAAATAAAAATGATCCAACGATTATCCCCACTATGGAATTCCATTAACAGAGACACTTAAAGACTGAATAGTAGTGTACCCTCCTCTTGAAGCCATACACGCCTCTTCCGTAATTTGGCACGTACAGAATTGCGTTGTCGGCGCTTGCAGGAAACTAATATGGAAATTCGCGATGCAAGAGGTTTTGCTCGAGTTGCAGGCCGATGTCTTAATTTACAGTCCGGGGTAGCGCCACTTATACACGAAAAAGGAAACAGTCGAAGATGGACACATAGCTGAGGTTCTGCTGAGCTACTTCAAAAATGTTTAAATACAACCTTAGAACGTCTACACCAGGAGAATCAAGCAAGCTTCGTCAAAAGAATCAAGCAACCTCAACGAAATTCACTTCTATCTCTTTATTGTGCTCGAAAAACTTGGAAATCTGCAACGCAAAAGAACCTATACGCCTGATAGGCTACCTCCCATTGTATTCAAAGAACTGGTCGAGTTTCCAGCGGAGCCACTGGCAATAATTTGTACTCGTTCCTTTGAAGATGGCGATGTTCCCACCGTCTTCCATTGCCACATCTGTGCACAAAAAGAGCTCTAGAGCAGCTGCTGAAAATTACCCACCTATTGCCCAGTGTGTTATTCCCTGCTTAATCATGGAGAGAGTAGTTGTGGATTGCATCTATAACCAACTTTCAGACAATCAGCAACACGAATTCACTAAGGGACGATCGACGGCAACCTAATTATTGGAGGTCTCTTATGACTGGGCCCTGGCGCGAAATCACGGATCTCCGCTCCACACCGTTTACTTTGACTTTGCGCGTGCATTCGGCCAGGTTGACCACCAAATTTTATTAACAAAGATGGAATCGCTAGGCATCGGACCTAGAGTTCGAAATTGGTGTCAAGCCTATCTCACTCACAGAAGCTTTAAGGTCAGAGTAAAAAGTGTTATGTCTGCTCCATGCTCCTCTGGAGTCTCACAAGGTTCCTACTTAGGGCAGCTCATGTATGTAATTTTTGCTGATGACCCCAAACTTGTCCTTGACAAACTCGATGCGATTTACAAGCTCTATGCAAACGATTTAAATATATTCGTTGAGGTAAAAGGCGATAAAGACAAGGCCGAGTTACAGAGGGCAACTAATTCCGTGCTACTATGGGCCCACTTGAATTAAATGGAAATACCCACTTCTAAATGTGTCGTGCTGAAAACAATCAAGGACGACACTGCAAATTTTATGAACGGCCATTGTTTACCCGAAGCGTCAACATACGAAAAGCTAGGTGTTACATTTGATTGTCAAATGAAATATACAATTTATATTGCTGAAGTTGTAAAATCTGCGTCTCGCCAGTGCAATCTCATTTCTAAAGTGTTTATCGAGCATAACCCAGCAATGTACATAACATTGTAAAATGCCCTTGCCGTAACAAAGTGGACATGCTGCTCACACGTGTGAGCACCTTGCTATAGTGAGGATGTAGGAGTGCTTCAATGAGTGCAGAATCAATTTGTCAAACGAGTTGCATGGCGTTGCAATGTAAAACGTGAAAGCCTCGTACTACCAAACCTGAACGAGTAACAGATGCGAGTTGACGTGAGACTTTTTAAACAACTAATTTGGAGAAATAACTTTAGTATTTTTTCACGGTACGTCCAAATAGTCTTCGTAGTGGTGTGTCAAGTATTCCACCGGAAATTGCTTATCTAGAGGTGATAGACAATGCGTTCGCATGGAGAGTTTCATGACGCGCCCATGTGTATGCAGCCTACAATGTGATTTCAACAACCATTTTTCAATAAAGGAGACATTGTATTGTATTGTAAAGCATCAGGGGCTCTCAATATTTCAGAATATCAACTAAAATGTTTGGCAAATTGCGCTTAGATGGGTTGAATGTACATATTAAATAAAAGTCCGTTATTTTAACAACAAGCAAGCTAGCCGTGGATCTAAGTAATCTAGACCATTCGGCCGTTCGTACAGCGATCGGGATATTGTCTTGGGCTCTAAACATTTGGTCATGTTCGTAACAAGTTTGTTGTTGCCGCATCCGATTTGTAGTCAATTTGGCAGGCTACCCTCGACCAGCATTGTATCAAATTGTTCAATTCGGGGTCATTCGTTACCTAGTCCTGAGGACGATGGCTTTGGTGCACCAAATACCCTGTATGGTTTCAATTAGCCATGGAACGGCCTAAACCGTGTATCTTCCGGCCATACAACTGGATTTAAAAGATAAAAAAAAAGTGCATTGATTGACTAGAATATGTAAGCTTCCCCTAACTAGCCATATGGCAGGGGATATGTTCAAGGTTCCCTGAGCCCGCGGGCACGGCGTTTACTAACGCTCTATGAGATCCTTGTCCTGGATTAGTGTTGCGTCCTTGGGGAGCCGGAGCGCCACCAAGGCCCTAGTGGTAGGCTCGCAATCATCCTTCGTCTCAATTATACGGCGGGACAGAATACACCAGTTCTGTTCCCGGCCTTCCCGGAAATATCCTGGAATTGGCTGTGCTCTATCATACCGCTTTGTCTGATGGGTCGTTCTCCTTGGCCACCAGAATCTACACGGGGCCCTAGGTGTTTGAGGTCCTCCTCCGTGGTGCAAGCGTCGATTAGAGCATTCATTTGCTCGGTGGCCAATCTATTGCACTCTCCTCGGGTATACACAAACTGCGAGTCAGTAGTCTCAGGAGGGGTCCAGTAGCCGACATCCTTTCTTTGAGTCTTGGCCTTTTTAGCGTCATGGTGTCCTTCGAGGGTTGCAATGCGTCGCTGGCGCTTTTGCCACGCTTCTTGGGCGACGGTAAGCGGAATATGTTTTTTTAGTCCAGGCTTGTTGAGTCAGTAATTGTAAAATGAGAATTAAAATCTAATGATATATAATAAAAAAACATACACCCACACCGGGGTTTGAACCCGAATAGATCTTGTATCGACGGGTTCTCTAGTTACAAGTGCTGACCACTCTGCCACCCGCTACCTCTCCGTAGGGGTTGCTTGCTGCGCACCTGACGACTGTCGGTGGTTTATGTACAAAAGAACGTTAGTATACAGAGTGTGTGTGCGTGCTCACACCTATCTACACCACTATATACACGAAACTGTGCAACACACCAATCACTATATATATGTATATACATACACAACGGTTCCACCGAGAAGCTGATGTCACGGATTTCCCTGTAAACAATTCAACCTGTAAACAATTGAGCTGCGGTGCCGTCGTTTTTCAAACGTTTAAGAGTCACTGTTAATAACGCTGTATTTTCTTCTTTTTGTCTTTAGTTTACAGTACCGTTGGCGAGTTTTTTTTGGCGCGCGTCGTGCTCCCTGTCGTAACGGTTGTCTAGTGCGATTGATCACCCCGTTAAGGGCCTCGGGTTTCCGCACTTTTTAGCCAACTTGCACAGAGCGAAGCAAAACGCGACCGCACCTGACGACTGTTCAAGGTAGAACTGCCTTTGCCACCTTCAATCACTTGCAATTGTTCTCAAACTGAAAATAAATGACGATTTTCATATTTATTAGAGACCCCATCCCTCCAGTAAAGCCCCGTATTAGCAGGAAACACCCTGAGCTCCTTGACGTTCCGATTGTTTAGGTATTTCCCTAAAACCACCGCCGGAACAATTATACATTTAATAATGCACTACTTGAGCAGGTTGAATCTGCTTACAGACTATACTAAAAAAAACTACCTGTCATCCTAAGACTTACTGTATGCTAAATTATGGCCCCTTCGAGATCAACGACAATTTACTCTGGCTTTGCACTCTGCAAGAATAGGCTGTACACGCAAGCTTATCGGCTGTTCTTGGTTCTACTAGGAAACAGGTTCTGTCTACATCCGCACACGATTTCCACATGCCGATATACCAACGGAGTGTTTTACAAAGAAAAGGGTTGTCTCTAGAATATGCTCATCCTTATTGATATCATCATTTGGCATGCACAATTAAAATACAATACCCTTGCAGATATTGTTCACGACCATGCTAATTTTTTTCGCCAAAACGGAAAACACATATGCATAGATACATATCGGACAGTCAACAGAGTTCTGAATGTATATATATATATATATATATCCATGTTAATTTAGTCCCAGCAGTAGTCTGTAGTAACCTAGAGATATCGATCGCTAGGTGATATGCAGTGCAGATAGTGGGGGATCGAGGACGTCAGTACGGTCATACTGTAAAATCTCCCTCCCGCCCCCCAGAAATTTAGAACTCTTTTACAGCAAGCATTAGCGCGTGACGACTACGGAGACGATTATTTGAGAGTCAGCAGAGAGAGGCTTGGACAGGCGTCTGCTCGGGTGGAGCCGGTAACAATTTCGAAGGGACCATAATACAGGAACAATGGCTCATCGAGAAGTTCATTAGGCGTGAGCTTCGAATCAAACACTTGACCTTATGATGATCTCGATAACAAGGTGAACTCCACCCGTCTTGAGGCGTAGCAGATCGTTCTTAGGAGTAAAGTGAGTAAGCATTCCTGTTATAACAAACGCACTGATGTCCGACGATGACTGTCTACCCCAGCAGTAAGGACAAGACTGACTAATGGACATACGCCGGCGCTGAGAAGTACATGACTCTTACAAAGTGTATAACAATATTTCAGCGACTAAGAAAAACAACTAAATAGGAATATGTGTTTAAACTACACGGACAGCGTAATTCAAGTACAAAGTGGCATGCTGTCATTTCATTTGTCTTATAATTTGTTGATTGAAGAGTCTCACGTGTACTAGCCTACTATTATAAAATTTGAAGTATGTTAACTGTGAGTTGTAAACCACGGATGTGCGTTGTCTATAAGGGCATGTTTTAGGTTTGCTTACTACATACACTCGCATTGCCCTTTAATTTCCAGAACAAAGTCGATTTTACTCTACTTAGCTTTCTAATAAAACCTGTAATAAGTTTTAAGGAAATACTGTTTGGTTCTGTGAAGTTTTGATAATAAGCCTGGTACCTCGTAGTATGACTTTTGACACGGGGAGTTGACCTGCACGGAAGCGTGAACGAAGGCGAAAAACCTGCTCGACGCGAGTTTACTTATTAAGACAGTCAAGGAGAGCGCTGAGCGGGAAAGCTTCACGCGGTACAATCGCGAAAGCAGTCGAGACGAGGAGCCGCTGATGGTGAGAGTAAGAGAGCAAGTACAGCCAGGCCCTCAAGGTCTTGACGCACTTCCTCAGGACGGTAGGCATACAGGCATCAGCCCCAAAAACAACCCCCGCCAAACCCCGCCCGGTTTTGTCAGCCCGCAAATTGGCCGCATGTAAATATGCAGAGAGGCAGAGTTAAATCAAGGAGAATGAAAGCGACGCTTGTTCCCTGGTTTAGAAGAGGTGTCAAAAATTGCGGCGCCTTAAAAAGTGGGGAGTCCGCGTTTAAAGGGTTGGTTAGTCCCATATTAGTGGCGCAGACTACTAGTGACGCATGTGTACCACGTGTTCCCGATACAATCCAGAAAAAAGTTTCCAAGTCATGTAAAGGGGTTGCAGAAAACATTTTTGAGGCTTGGGTATAATTTGTTTGCGCGCTTTGCGCTACGACGTAGTGTTTGACTCTCCCAATGCTTGTTTCTGGCGGCTTGTGTCTGTAGCATCAAACACTAAAATGCTATGCCTTAAACCAACTACCTTGAATTTATTGAAAGCGGCGGCCTACATGATTTGTGTGCACTATACAGCAACGGAATTATATAATACATCGTATCGCAAACAGCGGAACGATCTTATTTGTTTCTTGTAGGAATATATATATATATCCGACTCTCCGCGGACTTTCTAAAGCACTAGGCTTGGACGGGATTTGTCTTTCGTCCCTCCGTAAACTCCCGTTAGAAGTAGTCTTTTGTCCTCTTAATACTATTAATTAGCGATATTGCCACAGCCCATGAAACTGCTCGCTTAGCGTTCATCCCTGAAATTAATAATGCCACATCCTTAAGCGATCTGCGACCCCTATCTATTAGCTCATACTTACAACGAACGCTTAACAAAACTCTTTCTAGACGCCTCCAGAACCCTATTAAGCTTCTCCCAATCCAGCGAGCTTTTCTCCCCTATGATGGTACCTTCGAGAACCTTGCGGTTCTGGATGGCATCCTTAACGATGCCAAGCCTGCAGGACGTGAGCTCAGACTCGCCTCAATCGACCTTCGTAAGGCGTTTGACATGGTGAGTCATGACTCCGTCCTGTGGTCACTCCGGACTCGCGGATAGCTGGAGGTATTCATTAATTATATCGAACGCATGTGCCTCTCATTTAAAACTCTCATAGAATTTGGACAAGAATGTCGCACATTTTGGCCAGCTAGGGGTGTTAGGCAGGGAGATCCTCTGTCCCCTCTTTAATTTAATCTAGTTATTGACGACATTCTTTTAAAATTGGACAAAACTAATATCGGGTATCAGCTTACTGATGACGTCCGCCTTATGGGCTTAGCCTTTGCGGATAATCTCATTCTCCTAGCCTCCACGAAATCTACTCTCCAACGGCTCCTAATATTGCGGACCCTCTTTTAAAATCCCGAGGCCTTGAAATTAATACTAATAAAAGCTTTACTATCTCCCACCTATTTAATACGAAGGAAGGTAAAGGTTTTATTAATACCGTACCAGGATTTAACGTTGGAGATCTGCAATTGCCAACGATCGATGGAGATATCTGGGAGTCGACTTTGACAGCAATGGCAGAGTTGACTCCACCAAGGATATACTCCTTCATTTACTTAACAGACTCACGTCTCTCCCGTCTGGCACTACAACACTCCACGCACCCTGGGTTCCAATGGATGCTAACTACCAAGCACTTTAAAAAAGACCTTGCGAAAACAAGACTTCTTTGCGAGTGCTTGGGAACCTCCATTGAGACCGGTACACAAGAGACCGATTACTGGTCTCAACAACTACACAACATGTTCGATGGGGCACATTTTAAAAAAACACACGAAACGCCCTCTGTACATTACTGGATTAAGGGTATGCCCTACCTATCTGGTAAGGAGTATCTAAACCTACTAAAGCTCAGGATCAACGCGCTACCAACGCGTGCCAGATTGGCCAGGGGACGCCCGGGCTACAACAAACGTTGTAGGCACGGGTGTCATGCGCCTGAGACGTTGGCTCATGTCGCTCAGATGTGCGATACAACACACAAACAAACTTTAAGGAGACATGACGACGTCTGTGATAGCGTGGCCCGTCTTCTCCGCGAGAGGGGCCATGAGATGGGTCGTGAGCGAGTATTCCGTCGACCGGGCGCACCGGGTCTAAAGCCCGACCTCGTAATAGCAACACCTACTGAGGTCTGGGTTTTAGATGCCGAGGTTTGCGGCTCGAACAGGGACCTCGCAAAAGCGCGGCAGGACAAGATCACCAAATATGACGTCGAGTTCCTAAGAGCGGCGCTTCCCGACTCGCAAAAACCTCGCAGATTCGGATCCATCACTATCTCTATGAGTGGTGTATGGGACTCCGAATCTGCGATTACGCTCTTGGGGCTCGGCGTCACGAAGAGGAATCTTATGGACCTTACCGTCTTAACGTTGCAAGGAACCTTGAGCATATACCGCTCGCACCGGGTTCATAAGAGCGGGGGCTACCATCAAGCAAGGACACGGACAGCTGATTCTTAACTTCACGTGACACCTTTTTAAAACCATTTGTATTAAGGCAAGCACTGCCAAGTGTGCAAACATATTGTGATTTATTAATAAAGCATCACAATATTTTCTATAGTTACTCTCAATTCGCTATGTAGTTGCATTCGACTTCTCCTACCCGATACAGCTGTTTAGAAAAATGTTTGAGACCCAAATCGACGTACGTCGAGAGCAATGGTGGCCGCGGCTCTGAGGTTGGTTGTTGTTGTTTTTACTATATATTACTGTTATTGTTGTTGTTGTTGTTGCTGTTGTTGTTTCTATTATTTTAGTCATTGTCCACGGGCGAGGCTACCGTCGTGTAGATTGCTTTGCATTTCATAGTATTCGACGCTTCAGCCTCCAACGCAACAGTGGCGTACCCCCAACGAGCACAGTTCTTTTAAAATTTCGTTGCAACTAAGAGCCTCGAAGCTTGCACAATTTTGCAGCAAATGGGCAGGGGAGTGGAGAGGCGGGGGGGGAGTACGCGAAAACTGCGTACAGCGCCGGGGGGGCAGGTCGAAGAGCCACGACGAAGGCGCGCGCACTGCAAAGCTAGCAGCGGCGGAAGGGAGCAGGGAGATAGTGATGAAGTTCTGGCGATAAACACGACTCCGTCAGAGACTTGAGTGCAGGACATACAAAGAGTCTCAAGCTGCTCTCGTCCATTGCCGCTGGCAAGGTGCCAAAGTCGACCGACCCTGGCCGTGTTTCACACACTGCATGGACGGATACAGCCAAAGTCGACAGCCGCATCAGCAGCCTTAAGGGTGATGTTGGCGGGTGTCTCTTGGACAGTACACCTACGTCGCTGCCTTCTGTCTGTCTGTCTCTCTCGGCAATCGCGGAAACCGCAAACGGCGGTCCGCTTTGACACCGAGCCCACTCGTTTCCATTTCAATTGCTGCCAACCCCGGGAAGTCTGCTCAGCTTTCTAAGTGAGAGCCGACGGGGTCGCCGACAGCGCAAACGACGCCAACGATAACAAGAACAATAATTAAGAGGCACCCCTCACTCTTTCCGAGACTGATGATAATATTGACTCACCAGGCCGGCGCCCGGTGCTTCGCAGTCGCAGCGAAGTAGTTTTGAAGAGGCTATGCACTGCTCCTAACCCTGCCCATTGAATGCAGCAGTACATGAAGATAATAAACTGTCATCATACTCTGCTTCTTCCTCAAACGCGTTCAGCCCGCTTCATCTGACGCCGCTTGGAGGTAGGTCAAATGTACTGAGGGTACACATACATGTATATATATATATATAACGTAACACCAAAACTTTAATTCTTGAAAAGTTCACTTCAGTATGGTGTATGTCACGCTGGGGACAAGCAATTGCGCAGCTCTTGGTGGCAAATTCGCCGGTCATCTCCTCCTTTCCGTCTTGACGACAATCATGCCCACACTAAATATATATATATATATATATATATATATATATATATATATATATATATATATATATTATATATATATATATATATATATATATATATATATATATATATATATATATATACATACATATAAGCGACCTATAGGGACTTTTGACTAAAGCTGATGTGGTGGTTACGTGTTATAGGAACACGCCCTGTGGCCAATCTGTTACTTGTGATGTTTCATACGATTGTTGAGTATATAATTTTTATTTTATAACTCTATTACTATATATCAGCCTTATTTTCGCACTATTATTTTGTCAGAACTCAAGCATTAGAAGATGCAATTCCGATAATGAACCGTATATATATACATAGGGAGAAAGAGAGAGTCTTTTCTGAAAAATACTTGCGTTATCTTACATGGACCGAAGACATGAAGTAACGCCAATCTAATGATCTGACATGCATTGAAATACTGTATTTTTTGACTAATTTGCAATAACACTCTGCCAGCAAAAACATGTTTGCAATGATCTGACCAATTGAGTTTGTGATGATATTGCATTTAAATATTTGTTTAACCTGAAGTAATTACTAAAGGCACAAATCCGCTGTCCGCACGTTGTGTTCCAACATTTTGTGACAAACTGTACCTTTTCTACTCAACCAAAGCGCAGCACTACCTTCGTTTGTCGTTATCTCACTTCAACTAAGTCTGTGTAATTTTGTTATGAATTGGACCAGAAGCGTTTTCTGCTTAGGATCTCTTAAAGATCGACAGCGGCCCCCAAAGCGGTTGAGACTTAGTGAAGCGATGTCGCGGTTCAGTCTTACACTCACAATTATTTTTCTTTTGGCCATCGACAATATTGAAGCTTTACTGGGATCAAAAAAACAATTTGTGCTGTCTGGTCAGTAATTAGGCTAATAGAGGTGCGCATAAAAATTGGGTCCGACCGCGGGCCACCATCTCTTCGAGTGATGGATGGATTTAGTATTCGCTTGACATGCATGCCTTTATACACCTGTCACGCATTTATATGTGAAGCGATTAAAGCACCAGCAAAAGCGGACCTGTTGAGACATCTAGGGTTTCCTCTACAGTCCTTGAGGCAGCATGGTCGCTAACTCTCAGCTGGTTTATTCTCTACCTCAATGAACATCACAAAAAAATTTTCTATCAACAACAGGGATCAAACTGTTTAACAGATTTTTTAATCGCTTGATAAGTGTGGGTATCAGGGACGCATAATGATGCAGCTAATAATTACGTATGTTATACTCCTCTACTTTTTCTTTTATGGATTGGGCACTCTCTATCGCAGTCTGCTTCCTAATTTCGACCTGTTCCATTTCTGCATCCTTGCCCTAACGCCTGCCCTAATTCTTCTTTCTAAATTTTCTAGTAAAGATTCTAAATCCCTAGTCTCTTCTCATCGCACTCCCTAACCAGATGATATACCGTTCCTCTCTCTCCCCGACAGACGGTTGTTTCTAATTCCTCGTAGTAGGTTGGCTGCACCCTTGTCTAACATGCCTGCTCTCATATTCGCCCGCTGTATTATCGTATAACCGTTTTACAACACCCTTTTCCGACTTCATATTACCATATTCTTTCTACAAACTAGTTTTTCTCGCAGACTCGCGTCGAATCCTTTTTGCCATACACTTATATAAGATATCTCCAATAAACATATCGTAGGCTCTTGGATGCAAAAAAAACAATAATTGACCATGTCTCCACGGGTACTATACAGCACTATAGCGGACAAATCTGCACCTTATGCTGTTTGGTTTGCGTTATAACATGTAGCACAATGCTAACAATAAAAATAAATGACATACGCGTCATTTACGCAGCACAGCACTGCACAACAAAATCTTGATTTAAGAAACAACATTCTGCAGTACAGATGACGCAGAACATTGAGGTTCGGCAAGCACGTTTTATGCATTCCCTATTTCACTGACTTGGCAAAACGTCTCCGCTGCTTGAGGGTTACATGTATTTTATGTCGGTGACATAGTCGTTCTGGCCAAATCACGAGACCACCCTCAGTTCAAAATGAAAGAAGCTGCAGACTTGTGTCTTACAATTAACATTACATTTAGAAGCCTAAAAACAACGGTTTTTAGATTTAGTCGGGGCGGTCCATACATTGTCGTAGACTACCGGAGAAAGAATGCCGCTACCTGCCTCGAGCTTGTCAGCCAATTTTTATATTTGCTGCCAATGACTTTCACACCGCGAGTTTCGATCTGATAACATTTTGAGGACGTATGGAGCAATAGATTTAATAAAATTATGCTTTATTTGACGAGGTTTGAGATTGCCAACAAACGCGTCAACAAGATAGAGATATTTTGTACTTGCACCTGCACTCACCTGGGAATGCGTCCTAGTCAAGGACCTTTCACTAGAAATTCCAATTAACGCACTCGCTCCGGAGTCTTCAAAAAAATTACACAGAACATTTATAAAAAACGTAATATAGAGCTCGCGTGTCACAACTACATTGACGAACCTGCCTTCATGTTTAGTCGATGGAAACAGGCGGCGCAAAGGAATAGACAGATAGTATGCCATGTTACCTGGCACAAACGTGTCTAAATCTTTAGATGAAAAATGCTTCGGCGTCAACGAATTCGCATGCAAAGATTACGGAAGATATGACGTGGGGCGTTACTATATACTAGAGTGTAAATAAATCGACGCCACATCATTACAACGAAGCTTGAGTAATATAATGTGTACATAGAGCATATTGCAGTGTGGATCATCGTTGCTATATATTACTCGTTTATACAATATATATATATATATATATATATATATATATATATTTTTACTAACGTAAAAGGCCACTACGCAAGTTGCTTAGGACTTCCTAAGATAACTACGTCGGGGCCACATAGTGCACTCTGGGTAACTGGCCATTTACGTTTCTTCTATATTTTTATAACGGTAGGAATCCACGTAATATTTGGCGCTCTACTAACTGTGCCAGTACTTTTACGAGCACCTGCAATCCGTTAAAAGCGAGGTTTAGTCATATTCAGATTTATTCATCGATGATTGGTAGGCACACCATTGTACATAAACAACATTATTAAAAGGGCTAGGATGCACGCAGGGCACTGCATAACAACTACTGCTCCATTCTTGTATCGGTCTTATTCAATTTCTTTTCCCAGGAGCGTAAATTTTCAATGAAGGCATCCAACAGTAGCAGAATATGTCTTTCCCCTAGTTCCTCGATGAAGAGTGGGCGGTAAGATCTGTCTATATGACGTCTATTTCGAATGCGGCAACTGGGGCAGTCTTTAGATCGAAAAGGCATAGCGCCGTTTTCAGGGATAACTGAAAAGGGGTTGGTAGTCGATGCTGCAATCCTCGCCTTACGGCATCTCTCCGTTAAGTGAGCTCCGAAGTTCCGACCGATGTATAAGAAGATAAGGCTCAGGTATGGACATCTGTTGACATACGCAAGAAGTGAGCCCGCGAGGTATAGGGTGTCATCTATCGCCACTTGGCCGCTTCTTCTGAAATTCATTGCTTCTGTTTTTCCAATGTTTATCGTTAATCCGAACTCCTTTGAAGCTCCCTATAGTCTCGCCAATCTTGCTGCAGTTGGAAACGGTTGCTTCCGTAGATAGCGAGGCCGTCAAGCTGCATACAAAATCGCCTCGTGGAGAATTCTAGGCCCTCGGATATTGTAGGGCAGATTCTTTAAAAGCACTGAGAACAAGAACGGACTTAGGTTACCTCCCAGTGCCAGCCCTATCGCTTGGCTAAACGGCGGGAGCTCAGCGACGCCGTTTAGCCAAGGGATATCGATCGATACATGGTTCTCCTGCGGGATCGCAGCGAGAAATCGAGCACCTTTTTGGGAACACCCGTTACTTCCAACGTCAGAAGTATTTGATCTGTCGTAGCTGAGTCAAGTGCGGCTTTGAAATAAACGAACGCCGCGTAGAGCGGGCTGCGTGTCTTGCTTAACTCCTTGTTAGAGTCGTCCAGAAGTATCTTGCATACGGTGGCCGTCGATTGATCTCTTCGGAACCCGTGTTGCTTTTTAGGGACAGCCTGAACGCCTTTCAAATAGTCGCGCATGCTCTTCGTTAGTTGATGGGATAGGCATTTCTAGCATGTGCTCTTTTTTGCAATGCCAGGACGCCGGGTTGATGGATTCGCCATTGCCTTTTGCTATCACCAACAGAGTACCATTCCTTCACTGGGTTGAAGACGTACCCGTGCGAAGACGCCTGTTAAATAGTGCCGTCTTGCGAGGCGCCAGAACAACAGTGCTTCTGAGATGTTTGTTGCTCGACTGCCTTGTTCCTCTGCACGATCCCTTGCACGGAGTACTCCTGTTGTAACGTTTCACGTTTATTCTTTCTTAGCTCATCCCCAGCCGCGATGCACTACGGCACCACTTGTGCTGGAGGATTTCCTTCAGGGTGCCGCGAGTATATATCAACATTGAGGACGTCTGAGGTAGGCAGAACTTCAGCGCAACGGCTACCAAAGGTAATTCTGTGTCAATATATTTGAGAGAGGAGGGCTCGATTCCCCGAAATTCGCAACCATATATCTGTGCTTACGTCAGCATTATTTTTATATTTTTTTAGTTTATCATATGATAATTCCCAATGCCATTCCTACCACATTATTTGCACTTGTAAACACAAATATATTAATGGAGCCTATGGCATATTACATTACATATTGCTTTTCAGTCGACTCTATTTCCTTGCTTCCAGATTTGGGCTTGAAATGCTGGTCCATCCGTATATTCTCCAAATCACAATCTTAAAATGGCTTGTACGAGAAATGCTATACTGTTTTCAGGGTATTTGAGCAGTTTTCCGTACGCCGAGAGAAGACTTGACAGAAATACACTTTATATTGTCATTGGTTTTGAGCTTGTTAAGCATACGCATGATGTAATATTTACGAGTCTGCAGGCGACAGTTTGGACTCTGAACACTGCAGCGTGATCGGACACGGTGAATGCCGGTCACTGTATGATGCCTAGATATTTTGTTTAGTCTGTCAGCATTATTTTGCTATATATTGACGTAGTTTGACGTCATGAGGCAGAGGTCCTCTGTATACATCCTTAATGCTTTTGTCTCCGGGTATTCGTAGAAGCTCTTTGACAAAAGGACGAGAAGCAGCGGCGAGTCTCCTCGTGGGATTCCTTACGTGTGTCGTATTGGTATTGACTTGTTTCTAGTCACGTTATCTTTAACTACGTGGTCTGTCGCAGAGAGCTTTTATTGCTTTTCAGTAAAGGTCATTAAGTTGTTAGGCTCGACCTTTTTTTACCTAAGACATTTTGCGGAAGACTGTCAGGACTTTTTCGTTTGAGATGGGCTAGTTATGTTAGTGGGTATCCGGTAGTTTCGACACGAATTGGTCAGACTGATCTGTGTGTAGCGGCGTCTAAACGTAATCTGCCAGATATATAATGGTGATTTCAGGAACTTGGTTTTTCGTTGCGTTAAGAGCATGTATGGATTGTGTTCCTTGACAATCATGGTAAATTATAAGATAACTACTTTTCTTGAGAAGCTCATTAGTTTCCACTCCATGCGCTTATGTAGCTGTGTATACACGAACGTTTGCTACCCTTCAATTCTAAATTTTCAATACAATTATTTTAGTCTTCTACATTCCAGATGAAAATTGTTTATGCTCATACCTGCGTAACTGCTTAGTATTTTATCTCCGTTGTGTTCTTTTGTTGTAATATTGCCACATATCGGTGGCATTGGTGCCCCCTCCACACGGTCTTGAACTAGTGCCACACATTTCCGAACTCTGGGGAAGGGGTGGGAGAGATTGAGGTTTTTGGTGGGTGAAATGGGTCCCACACTAGGTGCTGTTGGTTGTCAGTACCGATAGCACATTAGCGTTTGTAAACCTCCCTCTTCAAAAAGAAAGATTCCGCTTTATGCATCATTAGTTTATTTTCTCGGTCGGTTGGCATGATCATTTACCTACTGGTCATGTGCTGTCCGGACCCGAATGTGTACCTGTTTGCGGTGTCTCTTGACTTTGTGCCTGATTGCAATTTCAGCACGACAGCTTCCTGCCACAGCCTACTTAAGATTATGTTGGCCTTGTTTTCCAGTTTGGTGTTTTTCTGGCCCGTCACGATCAGTGCTAGGTCATCCGCGTGTCGTTACTATATTCTCGGCCATCTTTTCCCGTAGCGCGCCGTTGTAGGGCAGGTTCCACATACTTACACCTATAAAAAATATATACATACATATATGCGCATATGCATGTATACGGCTCCACTCATAATTAAATGCCGCCTGAACTATGTGGCATGCCAACATGACAAGGCAAACAGGCCATAATGATATCCATACGTGATGACGAGACACGGCAACGTGTGTATAAGTGACGTGACGCGTAAATGTTGACGCTGGCTGCACAAGCCAGATGCCTCACTAAATGCTTTGCCATGCTTTCAGTATAAGACAGGCAATGTGTTTTTTGCCGACTACTTATGCCCACGCTCCCGTTAGCAACACGTCAACATCGCCTATGAAAGGATGATGTGCAAACGATCGAATTTCTATTTATATAACAATGCGTTTTGTAAAGAAACTGACGGACTAATAAACAGTGCATTTCTGCTTTGGCTAAATTGGCTTTAGCTGTATAGTATATTTAAGACCTAATGTGGCCAAGAAGAACAATTGCCGCGGCAAAAGCTGACGCAAGACTATGCAACCATAATTGGGATGTAATCACCGGCTTAGAGATAGAAGTTAGACAAAAACTATGGTACGCGTTAGTGCTAGGAGTGTAAACATTACAAACGGAACGCCGACAGGCGAGATCTAGGCATTTATCTAAATGGAAAAGAATAAAAAGCACCTTAATTCATGCAATAAAGAAATGACTAGCCGCAGGCGAGGCCTGTGCTGTCGCCCTGTTGTGAAAATCTCTGGTCACGCGCCAGGCGAACATATTATTGATAAGCTCCGTTCTTGCAACGCATCTGGGCACATACATTATTTGGCTTTTGCGATTGTTCGGCCTTACATCAAAGACATGATCAATAAAACTAGCGCCCATAAGTTGAGCTAAAACCCGTCTGTCAATTTTTCTGAGTGTGTCTATTAAGGGCGGTAGTACAATATCGTCCGTTTTAGGTCACATCTTCAGTGGAGTCTCCTGAAAAATCTCATTTGTACACCTTCGATCATACCTATGTATTTACACAAATATGGATGTCATACGGGTGAAAAGTTTGGACAACACAATGGATTTGTACAAACGAAGATACACCGTAGACTCCTTGACAATAAAACAGCGCAACAACATCTCTATTGCGATGATACGGAGGTCAATCCGCATGCCCGTCATGCAATTTCTATCTTTCCATAAAGCAAACAACGGAAAACGTTTATTACCAAATCGTTATAATGGATATACATGTAAGCATAGCGAATACATACGTACAATCCCAGGCAAATAGAATGTATTACGAACTACATACAAAACCAGTCGTGTAGACCTCCTAGCTTGCTTTATTATATATCGAGATGATTGTTTAGATTGTTTCAATCTAAGTCGCTTAGATTGTTTTAATCTAAGTCTATTTAGTCTAAGACTACTTGTTATTTAGATTGTTGGGTGAAATTGTTGTTTTCAATTCACAATTCATATTTATGATATTTATATATGTTGCAAACGTGGTCAGTCACATTACCCGACTAAACGGACCCGATTAAGCTCGAATGATGATCTATTTAAGACCGAGTATGTGTGTTCATGTGAGTATGAGTGGACAATAATAATAATAACAATAATAAGCGGAAACTGTGCTACAAGCCACACCTCCACATTAAGCTTTAAAAATAGTGGAAATGCAAGCTCTTACAATTCCAGCTAGGAACGATTTATTCTTTTCCCGATCAGAGTAAAGCTTTTAGTTTCGCTATTTAAGTCAAAGGAAAGACTAGCCAGCTTACCTTGTCAATAACCCGATGAATTAAATTCTGATCTTTTTGAGGCATTTCCTGTGTGAGTCACAGTATATATATATATATATATATATATATATATATATATATATATATATATCTCTATCTCGTGAGGTCCTTGTAGTAGGTTGTCATTCAAAACAGATGAAATTTCCTAATCTGACTACTAATTACACGCACCGCGCTGCCGCCCGTGCCCCAATCCGTCCCTGTCCGGTCTGGTCGACCCCATCTCTCCTTCTTTCCTTAGCTTAGCCACACGGAAAGCCAGAGCGCCAGCAACGTCGAGGTCGTTCGCTGTTTTTCAATTTAGGTTTCCGCCGCCCCCGCCGCAGCCACCCCCCCCCCCCCCCGCGCCCCCGCCACCGCTGCCATTTGTGGTTCCCAGTGCTCAAAAGCAGCCACGCACAAGCAGTAGCGACCACCCCCGCCGTTCTCCTTGTCCTCCTCCTTGTTGCTCCCGCCGCCGCCGCCCCCATGGCCAGCCATGTGGGTACAGCAGCAGCAGCCGCCGAGCGCTTCGCAGCAGACGACAGGGGGCCCACTTCCACAGCAGCAGCTTCCACGATCGTAGGTTCACCGTTATTTCGTTCGTTTGGCCGCCTGGCCAGCCGGTCCGTCTGTCGGTTGGTCGGTGGGTGAGTGGGTGAGTGGGTGTGTCGTCGCGGTGTGTCGGGTGGTGCCAAACACAGCTAAACCAGCCGTGTGCCCGGCTCTGCTCGCTTACGTCACCGCGTCTCTGCGTCCGGATTCCGGCCAAACCAAAAACTCGAATGTTATTCGTTGCAAACAAGTTGGCGGCCTCTTTACGTTGCTGTTGCTGTTGCTGATGTTGCTGTTGCCACCTCTGCTGGCTCGTCGGTTGTAGTTATTGTTGTTATTACTACTGCTGTTGTTGCTGACGTTGCTGCTGCTGCTGATGTTGTTGTTGTTTTTGTTATTGTATTGTATTGTTGTTGTTGTTGTTGTCTTCCTCCAGTTGTAATTAAGTGTCGCAAACACAGTTGGGCCGGTGGCTGGCGTCGCACCCTCTCTCGAAGCTCTTTCGTGTTCGTGTGTCGAGTTGGGCACTCCGCCCTTAACCACTTCTTTACGCACGACGCGCTGATGGACGGAAGCAACAGACGGACAGAAGCAACAACAGGCCTTACTCTATCTACTCGCCCTATTTGCAGTGGCGACGCCGGCGGCGTCGATGTAGTCGAAAGACCTTCACCACCACCACCGCCACCACCGCCACCATCATCATTATCAACACTTGCCTTGTGCTTGTTCACAAAATCGGTCCGCTCAGTCGACGATTAGATGCCGATTCAGACGAAGACGGGTAGGATAGGGTAGCCACTGTTGCGCTGCTAGTAACAGCCGGTTAGCGCCACACTGTTGTAGCAGACGTACGTACGCTGTAGTAGAAGCCACATGCTGTTTAGTGCATTGTCGTGGAAACTATGTACAATAGAAAAGAACGTAGCAACAGCAGCAGTAGTAGCAGCAGCAGCAGCAAGCAGCAGAAAAGAGCAATGGACGAAATTCGCAACTGTTGGGCGTACAGCCATAATGCTCCAAGCAAAAGTAAAGAACCGTCACCATAACAGCAATCGACAACAGCAATGGTTCAAGCAAAACATCGTTCCAACAGGGTCGCTACGCCGGCCTGGCCTCATAAGCCACATCACCCGTACACCAGTGCAAGTAACAGAAACACGCAAAAACGGCGATATGGGTAGCAACCGCGGTAATGACAATACCCACAGCAACAACAACACCTCAGGCAGAAAAACTCAAGCTGGAATAGTGACAAAGCGAATAACAAATATTACCGCCAAAGTGCTGTGACGAGTAAATTAATGTTGCAGCCGACACCCATCATCAGGAAACTGTGACGGCTTGGTTAGGAGTGGTCAGTCAGAGAGGCTGAACTGGCTGTTGTTGCTATTGATGGCAAGGTATATTGTGCAACAAGCTATGTCCTAACAATTGTACGCAACCGAATTCCGTCGCTCATAAGCCTCACCCTATATCTTTTGTCGATCTGCAGAAACAACCGCTTCTCGTAGTAACACAGCGGTCACGCTACAGCTAAGCATCTATCTAAGGCATGACATCTGACGTGTCTAAATGGGCTATCCTGTCTTGTCGTCCCACTGGCTCCATATAAAAGTCTTCCAGGATGTTGCGGCTGCATTAGGCAAGCCTGTCAATATCGATGCTTCTCGTTACCCTATCATCTAGCATATCCTCGAGCCGATTAAGCAACTGAAATGGCGGCGACTAGCTTACTGTTGCATGGTAGTGTACTGCTTCGCTGACAATTTCATAATAGAACCCAGTTAGGTTTTTGCAGTTTGCTCTTAGTTAATTATATAGGTTCGCACTGATCGCTGCAAGAATGTTTCGTTCATACCCGGTAAGTTGGTGAAGGGCGGATTTTTGGTGTTAATATAGGCTAGCCCTTGATTCCGAATTACGCAAGCCCACAATCAAATCCGCAATGCACTTGCAAACTGTTTTACGAATGCCTATGGCACGTCTCGAAGCAGATTCCCTACGAAAAACTGCTAAACTGGACCTGGCGGAATATTTTTGCATGCTAGCGCGGTTTTTTGACGTTTCCCTGCCACAAACATTTATCGTTTCTGCCTAAAAGCTAACAGTTACCGAAAATAACGTTATTAATTACGCACTCGTTTGGCATTGACCTAACAAGCGTAAGGGGAGATATTCTGTACTCGCTGCATAGGCATGAAAAACGCTCAAGTATTCCTGAGACTAGAGCTTCGAAAAGCGTTCCGTAGGGTGTCGCTCTGGAAAAATAAATATATACACACTTTACACATCTAATGAGTTTTCAAATGTATCGGCGTGACCCGTGTATATAATCTTTGTTTTTTATAGTGGTACACAGACAGCGTTAGTTCCTCAGCACGTTTTCTTGACGTTTTAAGTGGATATACAAACGCAAATCGCTGGTCAGTGTTAAAAAAATTCGCTGCAGTTAGGATTATATAAGCGAATGCCGGGGTGCTACCCTAATGCGAGAATCGATAGACAATGAGAGGGATTTTGCCACAAAGACGAGTTTCGGAGGAAAAGGCCCGTGTTGAAACTCCGCACGCCACTTGATGCTCTCCTCACATGTGCCGTGTGCTGGAGAAAATATATAGAATAACCAATATTAAATGAATCTATGGCGCAGTCGTTTGGTCTCTGGATGCATACATTGACCTTTTCTCCTTTGTTAGAACATTTTGACCCAAACACTGCAATCGGCCAATGCGATACATAGCCTATGTATTGTAGAACTGTACGGCTTAGTGAAAAGCTCAGCGTTGGGACTCCATAGGATAATGCGTACCCTCTGGGTTTCTGGTTGACTTTTCAAATAGAATGGCGGCCGTTTGAAACAACATGAGTAATTACTTGCCTGGCGAAGGAGACAAAATACCATATATAGTGGGGGCTAGAGGACCGGCATATGTTTTAATTAGTGACTTTTTAAATTTTAGAGCCGCCTGGAGGCAAATAGGATGTTTCTAAAAGATCTCACAACGCGGTTGGTCGAGGAGACTAAAGATGATAGCGGACACGTTTCCTGTCGAGAGGCTTTCTATCGAGATGCAGCGGGGAAGCAGATACAAATTAAAAAAAGAGTCGTGTTGAACTAAATGAGCTGTTTAAGTGTCTGACGGCTAAATGTTCTCGATTGCACGAAAGTATTTTTAACTAATTACATACATTGGCCGCTTTCACTCTACAAGTGCTCAAGCTGTCTAAATGGCCGACCTCGTCCTTAACTCCGTTAGCCGCAAGACGTACTCCAGGGCTGGCGCATCGAGTCTTCTGTTTGTACTGCAGAGTTAGCCACTAAGTCCGTCCTTGTTTCAAAAACAAATTTGTTTTCTGCTCGATTTCTGTAATCTCTTGTTTGAATTTGTGGCAACGTTTTGCGTACGTCACTTGGCAACTCAGACTTCCATTGACTTATTTCCATTTTTTCACACATTTTGTTTTGTAAAAAGTTAAGTAGTTGTGCTCCCGTTCATAGCAGGTGCTGTGTTGCACGAAGCAGAATAACCTTTTAAGGTAGTTCATTGGAATTCGGTCTGCGCCTATCTATTGCATATATGCCAAAACTGCGCCCATAACTAAGAAAAGAATAGAAAATAGCAAGCACGCTTATGTTTCTACGGTAGAGTGCCCATAATCACCGCAGGGCTTTAGGGGCCCAGTTTCTTTAATATCTCATACGCTTATAGTTCTCACGCACGATGTACACAGCCTTGGCACGATAAACCGTGTTCAAACTGGACGGTTATATGCCTTTTTTTTTTTTTATAAAAGGGCAATGAAACGCGTATAGTGGCGCGTTCCTTATTTGCGTTTGTGCTAGTCGGTGTTGGCGCTTTGCATCCTTTCAACATGCTAATTTTCATTCCAGGTAAATTAGAATTCACCCTCTGCATGACGCATTTGCATGCTTAATTATAATTATTTGTAAGGAGGCAATTAGCACTACATCACAGCGGTACTGAGAGCAAGAAAAATATGGAGGTTGACAAATAGTCGTAGAGCTTCTACGTAGCATGGAACGCTTTCACAAAGCTGTCATCATTCAAACCAAAACCGTCAATATCTAACGTCGTTCATGTAATTAAGATCGGCACTTCATTAAAAAAAAAATAGTTTGTGAAAATAGTTTCTGCAAGTTTCTACAAACGTAATCAAATCACGTTTCATCTCACTAGTTTGGCTTATTGCTAGTTTCATTTGTGGACATAGTAAAACTGTGACAGTCTGCTTATCTCATGACCTATTTAGAATATGATTTAAACACAACCTGTTTTTGCGTTTGTTTCAGCAAAAGGTCTACTGACTTTCATGCACAGCACGAGAAAGCGTAGACGTATTATTCTGGAAGAGCATTTCTGTGCTCCACCAATCACGATTGTTGATCAGTATCCACCGCACATCGTCTCAAAGTCATCATACTTATCTCTGTTCAGTTCCGTTCAGCACATACACACATCACTAATATTATACTACAATTTTTAAAACAAACTTTAAAAATACAGCTTTTATTACTGCAAATGCAACTTTTACTCTCAAACATTGCAAATCGCTACCGAGCTACCACTTGGGGGGCGAACGCACACCATTTGCTAAGCGTGTTTATTATTTTATTATCAGTTGTCTGCTAACAGTCGTGATGTTCGAAGTGTTCGCTCCCGTTAAAAACGGGTGAACAACTAATGGTGTGCAGCCAAGGCTGCTCAAAAGTGTTTCACGCGGGTTGTCTAAACCCCGTGCTCCCCAAGGATGCACACTCGGCTCCCTGTGAAGCCTGTGACACTCAGGAGCCAAGTCAAGGTACGTTGAGCGGTCGATTGAGTGGACCACAGTGGAACTTTGTGAAACTGTGGTTAGCACACACGCAACTGCAGGAGCGGGTTGCTAAGATCGAGGCAATCCCGCAAGAACAGTTATCCGCACCTCTCACGCTTACAGGGGGTTTGAATTCCACGCTAAGTGACAAAATTAGCGTAGAGAAATGCGGCGGAACGCCGACAACGCGGAAAAACAAGAAAGCAAGGCTAGCAGACAGCAGAGAAGGAGGTGACGTCACCGAGCCAAAGACGAGAGAGCTGGCTGGAAAGGCCAGCAAAAACAACCGCGCAGGCGCCAAGAGAAGCTTGGCGTCTGCAGAGTTGAGTAATGACAGTGGTACTTGAACGGCGCTGTTGTTGAGATGGACCCACCGGGTGGTGGTACAGCCGCGTCACCAGCCGCGGTTAGAACAACGCCGACAGCAGAATTAGCTGACCCACGACCGGAGGAGAAGGCAGACGACGGTGGTTTTGTTGTGTTTCGTAAGCGACGAGACAATAAAACAAAACATCGAATGCAGCGCGGTTGTGCAACAGATGACATAGGCGGATTGGAAGTCTATGCTAGACCTGCGAAGATCTGCGCCTTGAGAGTGGCACGATTGGCGCAGAAGACATCGGCGGTCGGGCTGCAAGCGTGGCTTACTGGCAAGGGCATAACTGTGAAAGCAGTTTGGAAGCTACATACACATGGTAGTGATGCTGTGTTCTGTGTGGTGGTGCGTGACGAAGATTACGCAAACTGCGGCAGAAATGAATTCTGGCCAAATGAAAGCCTGTTCCGTCGCTGGGTTGGGGACTTCCCCTACGAGAGGATGGTTAAGGAGAGTTTTAATGCGCCTGGCGGTCCAAGCCCCCGTAAGTGACTGACCAGTTGTAGAACTGCAAGTGTAGTGGCAAACATACCTCTACGAGTGCTTCTCTGGAATTGTGAGGGACTTAAGGGGGCAATGGATCTTGCACGTGATGACATGTTTAAGTTGGTTAACATTGCACTCCTCACGGAGACATTTCAGCGGGACGAACTGCATATCAATGATATGCGGGGCTTTCACTAGCTGGCTGTCTTACCTGTGGGAGGTCGGGGAAGACCTGTGGGTGGGTTATCTATCTACCTACATAAACGCTTACCACCGATGCAATGCGTCACGCTTACCACCGCTTACCAACGCTTACCACCGATGCAGATGATATCGTGGTCGCTCATCGCGACCTAGGTGCCATCAAGCGCATTACCTCTATGATAGAGGCGTTCCTTGTCTCGAAGGGACTTGATATAAACACCAGGAAGACCAAAGCCATGAAATTCAGGCGTGGAGGTCGATTGGCTGTCAGAGACGTTATACGTTGCTGCGGCCAACCATTGGTTTGTTAACTCCTTCCAGTATCTTGGCCTTCGAGTTCATTATACAGAAACGACGTTCACAGCGCATATAAACGAAACGGTACGGAAGGCGCGTGTCTCTCATTACGGGGAAGTAGGCAATGTCCGAAGACTGTCCGTTTTCTCAGCAGTGAGGCTCTTCATGCTTAAGATTGTTCCGGGGCTGATGTATGGTCTTGACAGGGTATAGAACCACCTCAAGCTGGCATACTTTAACCAGCTTAAAAGGTGTTTTTCATTATATATGAAGCGAGTGCTTTGCTTGCTTATCCGAGCAAGGAGTCGCTTTGTGTATCTCATGTCAGGCTGTTGAAACAATCCGACTAAGGCTGAAGATGCCGCGTACAGTACCTCACGAATGTTTTATTTCGGAGTGGGAAGCTAAAGTCGAACAAGCCAGACGGGAGGTCGGTGGTTTGGACGTTTTCAATACCTTGCACCTTTGGTCTGGTCCTGCATGTAACAATCGCCGCGTATACACCAGGTACATAGTGCATGGTTATCACTACCTGGTATGTTCAAACGCAACGTTTCACGAGGAGTACGAGTTGTGCACCTGCCGGTTCTGCCTGCAGAGGTGTGCCAAGTACCATGCAGTGGAGTGCACAGCGCTGGACCGAAAATCTTTGCACTACTTCTCTCGTCGGAAGCGTGAAGAAAATAGAGCTTCATGAAGATACATTTGAAATGTATATTATACTCAATTTGAGTGAAATAAACATAATTGTAATTGTAAATATTTTATTATCTGGTGTGTTTCAAGCCTACAAACCCATCTTTTTTATACCATATTACGCAAATGGCCAAATCTGCGACGAGCCATCTTGACCTTACCAACAAAAAATGTTATTGCTCTCATGAATTCTCTCGCTTATAGTTAGACCTTCAATTTAGTTCGGTTTTACTAAGGAGTCTAATTTTTGACAGGGCATTTAGGAATGCCTAACAATGAACGATGCACGTTTTTAAGTAGATACCGTTTTCATATAAATTTCGAAAAAATAGATTTTATATACATATTTATTGTTGAATTAAAGACATATTTGTTGTTTATGTATGTTCAACATAATTTTGACATTAAGACACTTATCATATCGTACAGCCAACTTCCGAAATCTATGCTTAAAGAAATCTGCCGCCTGTGTTTTGGGATACGCATGATATTTTGCTTTCCTGACTATGACAAATAATAAAATCACGCCTACCATACCGCTGTAACATTAAGCCAAATCTGTACATTTTAAGAAGGATTATTTTAAAAGGAGTATGCATTGCGCCAGGTTTGAAGCCGCGGTTCAGAATTGTGCAATTGAAATAATTTGTGTACATGATGTGAGTGGTAATATATCCCCTTTTATGATCACGAAAAGAGCGTTTCAATCACAAGCAGCTGCTCGCACGGAACGTGGTAACAATTTGTTTAGCGACAATTTTCTTCAGCAGACCTGATATTGTATTTTGCTATACGATTTCCAAGGGACAATGCTATAGTATGCACTTGTATGTTTAAACGGCGAGTCACGGCTTCCAAAGTAAAGGTGTTTAATATTATTATTATTGATATTATTATTATTATTATTATTATTATTATTATTAATATTATTAGTATGAAACCTTAGTATAGACAAGTCGTTCATAGCAAGCCATTTAATTTGGTACAACAGGCTATATAAGACGACAACGCTTATATCTTGAAGAACGTGCTTTGTCACACTGAGCAGCCCAGCGCGAGATAGCGGTCATCAAACGACTTGCATGCGCTGCCCCCCCCCCCCCCTAGGTGTGTGAGCCCACGTGGGTGTGGACGGAACGGTCAGCCTACATTTGTTTAGGCTGGGACAACCAACAGACGAACACTTGACAATGCTTGTCTGGGGGATGGCGCGGCAGCAGCGTGCGGTGACATGCGTGCGCTTACTCGAATCGAACTAACGAAATCACTTGCCTCAAACTAAGCAGAGGCTTTAGTTTTACTGCCAACTGGAGATTTGTGCCTGGCAGGCGATAGACGGCGGATGCATCGAGAGGAACAACAGCAGAAACAACCGCCTTCCTATGGTATAAGGTTCAGGACGCAGGAGCGAGGGAGTGCGCTGCATTGATGCGATGGACGTATGGACGCACGAGCGGGCATCCGAATATCGGATAAGCGGGACGATGCCGCCGACGCCTAGCAGGAAGTATGCCTTTGTCGATAGTGGGCATGATCGGGGCTAAAAGCCGCCTCTCGTAGGCAGCGACGCAGCCTACTACAGAAGTTGGCCGAAGAAGTCCTGCAGGCGTTTGACAAGGCACGTGCCTCATGGCCCGCTGCCTCCGCATAATCGCCGGGCACAAAGCTAACATTCATACGTGTACGCATAGCCCCACGCGCGCGGCGGCCATCACATAGAGTCCCCTCGGGCGAGCTCTGCAACAGCCCTGATACTAGCCGTGATACTTGGTATGACCCTTTAAGAGGCAGCGATTGAACTCCCTCAGGGCCATCTGACCAATAGACCCGTTGTTTAGAGCGGTCTCCTTGCCGTTAGCAGCTGTACGTATGTATAGTCGCTCGGCTGCGACGTCAACCATTTCGCTACGTCTATCCATATATATATATATATATATACGTCTATCTATCTATATATATATAGAGCCAGTGTTTCTCGTATAACTAACCTTCCGACTGGGTGGTTACTTGGCTCACTGCCAAATGATCGCTGTATCATCTGAATATCTTCCTGCAGGGGAAGACTGCGTACGCGTGATTGAGGCGACACCTCATAGGCAAACGGTAACCTGTCGCCAATCTCGTATTTTCTCTCAGTCAGCAACTCAGTCAGCCAGACAGGCACTCCCGAAAATAACGCGTCGGCGGGCGGGGAGACATGAGAGCTGATCTGAGCGGACAGGGAATAAATAAGCGCACTGACGGGTAGCGACTCAAGAAGGCGCGCAAAGGTTGTAGTCGATCAGCGATCCCCCAACGCCTGCCACAAAGCTCTCGGCATTACGCGCGGCCGCATGCTGTATGCGCAATCGGCTAGAGGCTATCTAGTCAGATCCACTAAAGCAGCATCAACAAAATATAGAACAGGGCAAAAGAGAAAGGTATGGAAAGCTTAAACAAACCGTCGTCGGACAGGTGCAGATGGGACTGGTACATATACATATATGTTTATATGCACGTGCATACACATATAGTAGTACAACTGCTTTGTACACTCAAAGCTGCACGCATATATATATATATATATATATATTAGCATTATACAATTGTTTATATCCTATTTTGAGTTAAATAAATGTATATATATGCGCATAGAGAGAAATTATATAAATAAATGTATATTGCAGTACTTCCTATGCACATATACTAGATAATATCTAGTATATATATATATATATATATATATATATGCATTATACAATTGTTTATATCCTATTTTGAGTTAAATAAATGTATATATATGCACATATATACTAGATAATATCTAGTCTGTTACCAGCATACCGTGCAGTTTGAAAATATGGCGCGCGGACATTGTAAACTGCAAGTGACAGAGCTGCTGGTCTTACAAACAGGTGTTTTTTTGTTATGTTGCCTCTTTACGCATCTTAACGTTTTTTGTCAGATATTTGTCAGATTACATTGGTGGGCGTGTAAACCCAGAGTTGCCAAAGTGCGCCCGAAACGTTGTTTCATTCGTGCAGAAACTTCGAAGGCTGCTGATGTTTCTATCGATACAGACAACATCAACCAAGACCAAGTTTCCTCTTTGAAATCCAGTCAAAGGAACCATCTGTCTCCACGATTTTTTTATATTTTTGGATCAGTATAGTCGAAATCTGAGCAAAGTTTGTAAAGATGAAATGGAGCCCTTGTTCAACACACAGCCGAACGTGGTGGAAAATCATCTGACCCGGACAGGTGATACATCACAGTCACAAGGAACAATAACTATCGTTGAGGGAATCCCCATTCCCAACCTCAAAGCCAACTTTGTAAAACTTGATAGCTCTTTTGCTCAAAATAGATCTTGGGGTTGCTAGACTATGAGGACGAGGCGAAATTGGGGTGGGTTCCGATCAACCTCGTCCAGACAACTCCAAGTAGCTGTAGAGGGGTTCGTCTTCTTATCAACCTTCCGTGCAAGTCGTGACGCCTCCAATGTGAGCTTCAAAATAGACACCGAGTTGTGTCATCTCCCAGCGCGTCGAATCAGACCGATAAATGTTAATATTTTCCTATTGCCAACTATAAAACAACGCGTTGACACAAAGCGTTACGTCTATCAGGGCAGACGACTTCCCCAGCACCCACGCCAACAGGGACATTTCGGAGAGCATGTATTGGCAAAGTGCTGGGCAGCAATAAATTCAATTGAAAAAAGAACACATATATTTTATTAACAAATAAACTAGATTAGTCACTCATAATATACCTAATGTATCACTGATTTAATTAGCTTTTACAATGTGGAGGACGTTAGCATAAATCGTACACGCTTTTTTAGGGAAGTTTCGGTAATGCTTGATGCAGATACGAGCAGCTCGCGCGATTAGTGTGCGACTCACGGACCCACTAAACACATATAGTTTCCCACCCACAGGCTCGGTATTACTTTGGCATTACCTCGCACATGTTGCCGAGAAAACTGAGGTTCATTGACGATTTGTTATATCTCTGTATGCAGTGGAAAGAGCCAATTTGTGAAATGGTTGGGCGCGAGTGCTAATGAAGAGCACATACTTTAGCCTACTATAGTTGAGTGAAGACATAACACTCTAATGATAATAACTGTATATATGTTTGTTGTGGTAATATACTTTTAAGAAAACTCAAATAAGCTAGTTTATACGAGAGTAAGCTGCCGAATAATGAAATATGAACTAACATCAGATCCCCGCTATTGGGCTACTAGAGACGCTACTACGCTGTTTATATATATATATATATATATAAGAATATTCTAGCGCACTTTCAAAACGCCCTTGTGGAGAAAGCCCATTAAAAGCCAATAAAAAGAACACAATAACAATGGGAACATCTAAACTGTATCGTGCCAGAAATATATGTTCGGCTACTGACTATATACTGCGCAATGATCCTTTTTTGGAAGTTTTTATAGAATGAATTTAGGAAATGTCTAGTTTACTCTGACCAAGCATCCTTAGTCAGCATTGAATTGCTTTAACCACGCTTCGTGTATGAATGCAAAATGTTATGGCTGAAACTGATAATATGTTTCAATGTCTATTGTAATCCCTTAAGATGGCACTTCTATTGCACGCAGTACATCTTACGTTTAATTGTAAAGTATCTATACAAATTTAAGGTAGTCTAACACAAAGCTCGAAAATGGGGTGGATCATAAAATGAAATTCTAGTTAATGTAGAATAGAATTAGTAGGATTTAGCAGTACAAGCTTGTATAAGCGCAGCAAAGGAACACTCTGAAATGACTAGTGTCACTCATAGAAAAGTTGTTTTCCTTCCATCCAAAAGATGCTTGGCTTTACCAGACGTGGTTATTACACTGAATCCCCGCATTGCTATACCAACTATGTACGTTTTCGATGCGTAGATGTAGCAATTATTACAAATGCTTATATTCGTAACATTGAACTACGTCCGCTCTATTGAAGGCCTGTCCTAAATTAATGACATTGCTAACATCCGACGCAATCAATGTGATTGCTAAGGTGTGGCGGTGCAGGTCATGCCGATCCAGGCCTGAGATACTAGCTCAATTTGGTACCCGCGGTAAATTATCCAGAGTCCTGTAGACGACAACAACACCGTAGGAACGAGTATTACCACCAGGCCTTAAAGCATGTTTCGTAAGTTCATATTTGCGTTGTAGAAACTGCTGACAGATAGCTGGAGAGACCGGCCAAAGTGACCTATATATTTTTTTTTAATTTCAGAATTACGAACGATACTTTTGCCATAGCTTTATGACTTGCCCAAATATTATGCATCAGGGAATCAGGAACATTTTAGCTGCACGTCGTTCTGAGCTTGTGCTCTTCGCCAAGATGAATGACTGCTTATGATCCACGATATGCAGAAGTGAAGCAGTTAAAATGGTGCAGCGAGTATAGAGCCGAGCGGGACGAACAAGGCAGCAGACCTTAGATGTAGTTTCACAGTCTGTACACTCAGACTGCTACAGTTTATATGATAGATTAAGAACAACCATCAGAGACAGTAGAGCCGGCGGCCTTCTTCACTACCAACGTCCTTACGCGTTTAGAGAAGCAGGCGACCGCAGTGATGGAGCCTTTGAAGAATTAGAAATAACGGCAGCCTGAAAAGAGAAGCTAGTCGAGATATAGAGAGTGCAGAAGTACATGTGTATAAGACCTGGCTATATGAATAAAAATACAAGTCAGTTGCTTGTTTCGTACACTACGTAATAACTTAGGCAGGAACGTAGTAGCAACATTTCTGTGCTGAGACATGCAACTTATATATATATATATATATATATATATATATATTTGCATAGAGACAAACTGTGTGTGATACGTTTCCGTGCGCTATGCCTCACGCCCGTCGTTTGCCTACCTGAAGTTAATTAGATTTGTATCAATCTAAACAAGCCACGGAACAATCGCCAATCGCGGGTTCGCTGACTAAATCGTAACTGACTGACTGGAAATTGCATGAAGCCGTTGTGCCTCGGCTGGACTTTATTTATTCCGGCAGGTCGTGATTTATTTGACTGGCCCGCTTGGTCACCCGATCAATCATCATGCTGCACTAGCGCGTTGTCCTCTGCTGCTCGTCTCGATTGTGTTGCGGCTGTTCCAGTGCGCATCCTCTCGTGGTGGGTAAACACTGGCTCAGCTTGTCGTCGATAGCGGTCATTAGCCTCATCGAACTCGTCGGCCGTCGACATGTCGGGCAAGCGGCGTAGCATCGCCCTTTACCGCCAGATCTGACCGGCATGCTGGCGGCGCCCAATGGCATGCGCTCACGGTTACTGTCGCCCAAATAGTATAAGAGAGGGAGAGGACTTTTACCGATAGAGAACTACAGAAAGAATAAGAGATGAGGAGAAAGACACAAATACAAAGGTCGTCTTTCCAATTGTTTTATCTAGGGTTTGCCTGTATAGGCATGCTACCAATGTAGACACATTTTGCATATACTATATATGTAAATATCAAGAGCTTGCGTGTGCTTTCTCCCTCTGCTTCTATTTTGCATGCATACAGAGTCTTTTTTTTTAAACAATTCGAGATACATATTCTTCGAACAGCAGCTGAAATTGAGGTTTCTGTTGCCAGGTTAGCGGAGATAAAATACCGAGGAACAAGTGTAAAAACTACTTTGGCGGTGGTTATTCGAATCATTTTTATGCGAATGATGCGAATAACCAATATTTCATTTTCCCATGCGAAAACGCCATTTTGTGCGTTGGCGCATGAGAAAATGAAAGGCCCATGCACTCAAGCTGATCCAGGGAGTGGGTAGGAGAAGCCTTAATCCTTCGACGGGAGACTCGAGAGCATCCGAATTCTTGCGTCAGAGACTATCGTTATACACTCCAAAAAATAATGCAGCATCCATTCGGGACGCATTGTTGAACTGTGCTAATCCCGGGTTAAGTCGAGCCCGGTGGCGTGGTGCATTCGTCTGCGCCTCGCGACCGGAGGAGACACATAGGTACGCGGGTTCGAGCCCCACTGTTGCGCATTTGTATTTATGGGGGTTCGTCTATGAAGCAATGCGAAAAGCAGTCTCATGGACGGTAAATCCTGGCCTAGAGTCAGCCCAGAAAGTATTTTTTTAACCCCGGGTTAAAAGACCTGTGTTTGTTCGGAAACACATTAAATTTCAATAAGCATTACTATGCTATATGCATCGTAGGTACTTAAGAGTCGTAGGACTCATAAGAATAAGCATTTATTCAATGCAATGGGAGAGTGAAATTATTGGTTTTTATTATACCATTGGCTGGCCGGACACTTTACAGCATGTGCGACTGTGCACAAACAAGTTGTTCTATTTACAAACGTATTCCGCCTGTACGTTTGGATTTTTATATATTTATATACATATTGATTTATTGTGCGCTTGGCATGCACACCTAAATACACACATCACCCTTTTATATCAGGGCGCTTAGAGCGGCAGCATATATATTACCTACGCATCCATATAATCCATGTTTACTTCAATACCTACTGAGTATTTGCTTTCCATTGTGACAATTTGTAATCTCGACCAGGTCATTTCTAACATTTGGTCCTAGAGCTAGGGCCTCCGACAGCTCTATATATATATATATATATACATAAATATTTTTTTAGGAAAGTGTCTTGCATGCCGTTACGTCTTAAAACGGATGCCAGAAATGTAGCTACTACGGGATTATTTATTAGTCTCAACATGAGATACACATCAGGCTTAATTACATTTATGCACGCTTTATCTTCAGTTTGCTATTGGTTATCGGGTTATTAGCGTTCACTTTACTCTTTAAAAACCCTACAGAAAACTCTGACGGCGTTCAATCGCCAGATCTTATTTGTCAATGTCCCTGTTATGCAAGGTTATCTGTCCTGTATACTTCATCCTTAAAGGCTCAATTGTCTAATTGTATTGTTAGTTATATGGCCTGTGGCACCATCAATTCGGCCTCAAATCGGCCAAAAAATTAGAATCATGCTAAAATAACGTCCGCCCGGATTTCTTTACACCGATTAGAGGCCGCACCAGACTGTTGCTTTTATCACAAAAACGTATGCTCGCATTCTATTCTATTCATGTCACGAGCCTACTTAGCAAAGCTTAGCCGTTCACCATAGTCCGTAGACTCGAGCTCCTGCGTCAGCTAAAACTTATTTGAATACATCGCTAGATGTAACTGAAATGTAAAAGATGACGCGCTTTGAGAAAGTGTGCTGAAATTTGTCTAGTCTACTTAGTAGTGCCATATTACACAAGCCCACACGGTAAGCCGCGATGTAGTCTATGTAGAGCAGCTTTCAATTTGTGCCAAAAAAAAAACTACGCTCTGCTTACTGTAACTGGTGGCATTTATGCAAGACAAAGCTTCAAGTCTGTCCTCAAAATTTCAACGTATACAGCTCTTGAGTAGGTCCATCTAGAATCTCATCAAGAACCAAACCTTTCGCATATATGCATGTATGTCTTGCGATCAATACGTAGTTATAATCTGCTTACTGTACAGAGTGTTTTTGGCGTCCTCTAGATATGCCTATTGGTGGCAGCGTGGTTCAGGGGACTAGTGCGCTAGTCATGGTTGTCATCTACAGGGGTGTCGCTGGTTCGATCCCTGTTGTTGAGCGAATCTTCTTTGAGCGATGTTCATTGAGAATAGATGATAAACCATACCGCTGAGAGTTAGCGGACACAAGGACTGTTGGGGAAACCCTAGATATCGGACTATGTCCGGCCCTCGGTGCATTGACCTCACGTTAAGTGTGAAGCCCGTAGGGGACGGAGGACGGTTTAGAATTAAAAACAATCTCCTTAAAAATGTTTTTAACTCTAGATATGCCTAAAGATCCTCCATGGGTATGGGTCGCTAATGTAGCGCTTGCGTACGATGAATAGAGGAACTATGTTGCTGTTCCGATGTGTTTTCACTAGCTTTTCCACAAACATCTTGTTGAATAAACGCGGGATCTGTCTCAACTAGAGCAGCTTTTTCTGATTAAGCTTTTTAAACATGTCAATTGTGTGGAGAATGTCGACATGACACCGGTCAATATGGCAGCGAAATGCAACCCGTTTCGTGAATTTCCTTTCCACTCGATCTAGGCAAACTTTGTACATCATATGTGGATACAACAGTCATTCTATTATTTAAACAGTCCATGGTGACTCTTAAATGTAAAAAGCGATAGAGTATGTAGAGAACTAAACATCGGAAGGCTTGTAAGAGAAGTGCCATAGTTGAACAATAGTATTTAGTATGGTTGATTAAATTTACAACAACGCAGTTAATTGCTAATATGCTTCAAGATATGCTCATTCACATTAATAAACCTAACACAGTCGACTGCATCTATTTTGACATCTCTACGATATTTGATAATGAATAAATGTTGAGTAATCATGGCAAATCACAACAGCTTTAGTAAGTGTGAAACATGTCTTTTAGGAGTTTCAAAGGGCTCTTTGCCTTGGCCTTACTTTATTTTTCACTTTTATCCTTGATATAAAAGGCATTTCAGCAGATACGATCATTTATAGGCTATATGCGGATGACTTGATATAACATGGATTTTTTCTTACACTAGTGAGGAGAGATGCTGATTCAAAGAGCCAGTGACTCTGTACACAAGTGTGAAAAGAGCGATGTACGAGTATACCAGTACCTAAACGTGCACTGAACGACAGGCATAGTTACACTCTGAACGGCTTGGACATCTCTGTGGGTATACAATGAAAAATTTACCATTGTCTGTAATTGCTACCTTCGCCAAATGGTATTTTATTTACACACCAATTTATGTGACAATAAAAGTTATTGTATGTTATGTTATTTTATGCAATTAGCACCGATATTTTGTATTTAATTCGAATCGAATTCTTCTATGGCACAACAAAGATATTTAGTTGAATTGAGGCTATTATATTTGTCGAAGACGAATAATCGCACTTTCAAGCTTCTATTTACTGCAGAAACAGAACTTGATAATTTGTTGGTGCTCGATGCTAGGCATTTTGGGTAGGCAGTCAGTTTGCACCTCTTGCATACGAGTCGTTTGGATTCTTGAGCTATGAGCACTTTCCGCTTCGCTGACACTGCGAGCTTCAATGACATCCACCTAGAGGGATTTGTTAGCAAACTAAAGACTGTCTTCAGAGTTTTTCAACGATCAATCTAGCTTAATGAAATCTGACTCTGCAGCTTCAAAAGGGGTAGGCCTAAATCTTGCCCCCTCAAAAAGGACATGTCCTCGCAGTTAACAGAAACTTTCTGAGGCAGCCTATTAAATACCAATTGCTGAGTTCAAAGGCCGCTTAAGCTCAGTAGTTTAATTTACACTCCAAATGCACAACTAATCATGAATAATTTCTCGTGACAAAGCAAACCAAGTTTGTCAGAAACTGAAACTCTGCACAGAAAGAGTTATTTCAGCTCGATCTAAATTAAATAATCATCAAAGTAACTCAGATCGCATTCAAATCGCACTGACCCTATTCATGAAGCCCGCATCCACCCCCGTGTTTGTTCTAATTTCGGTGGCAAATGAATAATTCTCATCTCTGTGCAGCAACTAGATACGATGCTAAACAACACAACACTTAACATTGTATATAGCTTGAAGCTTGGGGGCGGCTTTTCACGCTGCTCACACATATTCCCAGTGTAGTTAGCGTATGTCTCGCTTATGCACTGTATGCGCATGGCGTTGACTGCAACAAACGTTGAAGAAGACACCTCACACACGGAGCACTAACCGACATTAGTACTCCGGGTGTGGATATCAGAAATACGAAAAGCACGTATAGCAAATACGCACATAATAGTGGTACCATGTGTCTTTCACCGCCATCCTTTTCCACCGCGGCCGTTTGCCAGATAAAATTAAGTTCAAACTAAAATATTCCGACTTATCCGCTCTGGTGAAAGGAATCATATGACCTTTCAACCAAGTCAAGGTTAGCAATCAGTTTTATAGTACTAGAAGCTGGCACAGCGACTAAGCTCGCAGAAGGAGGAAGACATCCCGATATAAAAGACTGGAGCAACGCCTCCTCGTAAGCGTACCGCTTTTATACATATATATATCTTGTCTCAAAGCTTGAGAAACTGAGTTGTTCCTTTCTTTTCCTTTGAGAAACTGAGTTTTATTACGTGGCTACTCTGGTTTTGCTTTTGTTTGCTATTGCAAAATCCAGTCTTACTGAGCTAATTGATTTGAGTATACTGCTGTACGTTCAAATTCAGCTTCTAATCGTTGTTTGACCTGGTCAGAAGCAGACTCGACTTTTTAAAAATAAATTTAACCCCTATATTATACAGCCTAGTTATGCTTAAACAACGCTTAAATGTACATCTTGCAGGGTCCAACATATGGATTGGTGACCGTTGGCGGTTCAGTGATAGTAACATACTACTTTTTCACAGACAAGCAATTCTGGCAATTAGTGCGCCGTCATTACATGGACTACATCAGTCGATGTAAACAATGGACGATTGAGCCTCGAAAAAGAAGATCTAGAGAAATCGTCTACTTGCACCCCAAAAGCCGATCTAATAGAGCGCAGAAATATTTCTTAAGTAATATGCGAAACGTCGAGGAATTGCGTTAGCTGAATATTTATTAAATGAGAGCCGAATCCATTACGTTTTGCCTGGAAGTGTCGCTTGCGGTCAACATCTTTTTCGCAGAACTCGCTGGGCCCCAAAGCTTACGAAGTATGCACAAAAAATACCATTCATATACAAGATTAATTAATTTTTTTTAGATCTCACAACTGAAGCAGTAAATTATTTTTCAATTAGACCACATAATTATGGGTTTTGCTGGGGCTGACGACTGCTGTACCGTGTTTTAAGATTGCCACTGCACTACGCGTGTCCGTAGCGGAAGCAGCAATGCCTGCTTCTCTGTTGTTGCTGCTGCTGTTGTTGTTGTGGTTCGTGTTGGGGAGACAGGAAAATGCCTATTCCCCCGCCTTTTGTTAGAAAGTTTAATAGCGGTAGAGGCAGGCGCCAAGTAGAGAAGGGGTCCGTTGCCAGCAGCAGACCTTTCCTCTTGGTTGTTCGGGCGCTCCCGTCGCCTCTGCCTGCGAGCAGAGTTAGTGGGTCCGGCAAGGTGATCAGTTAGCTATGCATTTCCCGGCTACATGGCTGAATTCGTGGTCGCTATTCATCGCTCCCGCTCGCGAGGTTACCTCATCTCAGCAGATGTTGCAGTCTACGCAGTGGGGCAAAAGGAGGAACAACAGCTTAATATAAACGAACGGGTTTCCTCATCATCGTATGAGTTAGTGTGTATCACAGTCAGTGTGTATCTATCTAGATAATCGTTCTAATGTGCCCCAAACCGATACATGGGCTTCCTATCACCGTTTCTATCTACACATACACCACTAATCATAAATTTATGACCGTTTCACAGGCACACATGTCCATGGAGTTTCCTACTTTGTTTCATGTTTGTTCTTATTTGCCTACGACACCTTATTGCACTGCGTTAACAAGCTGTTGAGAATCTGTGCTGCCGGATATTACACCCAATCAGCTATTCTCCCCGTGAAGTCACTGCTACTCGGTGTACGATGCAAATATTTGATGGTGAAGTGCTTCGCGCTGAGCCTATCATAGTTGTTCTTAGTTTTTTTTAGAATATGGGTTACAGGCGAAGTTTAGAAGCCTTAAATATAAATATACGTTTTGAGAATATTTGCTAAGGAATTTTATTAATCAATTTATATTACAATCCTGTGTAAGTGAACGTGTTAACTTTCAGCCTATAACAGCCCTGGTGTGCACCATTCGGCAAGCGACCCCAAAACTGAGATCGCGTTGCCCCGCTGGACGTCAATGGAAAGTCTTTGGCGCAAAAATTGTGCGGCTCTCTTGTCCCCAGTAGTTATTTTTAATCGTTCGCCCAATTTAGTAAGTATTCTTTCAGTCAAGGGGCCCGGTGGTCCCAAGGTTTCGAAGGCCACTGGGCTGAAGTTATGGGCTCTTGCCAGTTCGGCATATTTGTTCATCTTGTTCGTTTCTGCTTGGGTCGCGGCGTGACCAGCTCTAAGTGAACCGAAACCGACCATTGAGGGTGAAAGTGAGTCGGTTACGGTGGCATCCCATATGAGGGTACGGCCTCGTTCAAAGGGGATGAGAGTCATCCCGTCGGGACGCTTGCCGTCATTTCTGGTTAGTCCAGTTGGTTCCAGTGTACTTGGGTAGCCTGCCGTCCTTAAGGCCCTTGCTATTGTGTCGTTGATAGCCGCGTGACGTGGTCGACGACCTTCACTGAGGGCGCAGGATAGAGCGTGGTGAGCTCTAATGCCCACTGGCTCCCCGCATCGGCATATGTGAGGGTGAACGAGCGGCGCACCAAGTCGGAGGCCAACGCATATTCTTGTAGTGGCATCATCCAGTAAGGTTCCTAACGATGCACTGGGTAGGGCGTGTAGCCAATCACTTGCATGTTTTGCGGAGGTTGCCCTAAGCCGAGCCCTAGTAGAGTCACTGTCAGCTTGATCAATAAGTAAACAAGCATGTTGATCGGCTAGCATGGCCGACCACTCACTCTGAGATGCGACGTTATTTGGTGAAGTTCCAAGAACCTCAACCAAATTACTCGTGACTCGATCTCGCATGGAGGTAAATTCGAGCTGGCCGGCTTCGTCAAGAAGTTCGCAGACCTTGCCGGAAACCTGGTGGATGGCAGCAACTATCGCAGGGAGTGCTAATATTGTCGGGTCTGGTAAGCCAAGTCCCCCCTTGGCTATTGGCAAGAACATCTGTCGTTTGGCTGTATCGTCCAGTTTGATGTTAAGCAGATTGGTTATTGTATTGGCTGTAAGATCATTGAAGCGTCGTAGCTCGTCCGTTTCGCCGGTAAGTTCGATACCCCTCAGAATATGAGTTAGGCGTGTGGCTGAGTAAGAGCACCTTAGCAGGTAAAGACCGCTAAGGAATATAGGCGGTAACTTTGGAAGTAAAACATGTCGCGGGCTGCTGTTGATTAACCACGTGCAAAACTCCAAATGAACAGTACCTTACTTTCACGTAATTTAAATAAATGTGTCTTTTAACGTAAAAAGGGGTTCAACATTATGGACCGCTCAGCTATATGCAGTTTTATAACAAGCTGTGCTTAATATTATGAGTTCCGTGGGGTAGCCTACGGACAGAAGGTGCCAAATTATATGTTTGATGCGTATATCTATTCTAAAGTGTTTTGTCACCCTCGTGTAAAGGCCGCTGGTCGACTCTGAACGCGAAAACCGTTACGTTGCTTGCCAATTACTGCTATATCTTTCATCTGACCAAAAATTGCTTTATTTGTTATCTGACTGCTTATATTATGGTCTACAAGTGACCAGGTATAAATAGCTGCACTCTATTAACTGATAATCGAATCTGTTTATACTTCCTCGACGTGTTCATCATCTTGCTGGGCGTGGCGCAGCTGGTCAGTGCGCGTGACGTCGACTATTTTTAGATTTTTGTTCGATGCTTCTGCTGAACGATCTGAAACTTGTGTGATCTCAAAAACTATGGCCAGCAGGATGCGTAGGTAAGCGATTGTCCATGACAACGCGGCAGAAAAAATAGAAGCGGAGAAGCGGATAGTGTAGTAGGGCGAGATAAGACGAGGCTGGCAGCAGTCGTTTGGCAAAGTAAGGGCTCCCGTGGGAACGTGGGTTCAGGCGTGATATCGACGCGCCGATCCTTATAGCTGAGAATTGTTGCACATTGCTATTGTTGCTAAAGCTATGTCGTACCATCTTCGTCGATTATCCTTCAACTGCAGAGACAACAGCAACAACAACAACAGCAGCTACAACAAAAGTTACAACCAGAACAACAACAACAGCTACAACAACAACAACAACAACAAATACTAGGGCGTAAAGAGCGGAATATTCAACGATTGCACGAAATAAACGACACGCAATCTCTCTGTCGCACGCGCAGCGGTCTCTCTGCCGGAAAGGTCTGACGAGACGAGGAATACAGAGATGAGGAATAGGCTAGACCTTGGTAGCTTGTGCTGAAGCAATGATTACTTCGGTTCTTATTGCTAATCTGCGGCTGCAGCGATGCGTGTATGTATCTCGCTTATATGCAGGCACGGTGTGTATTAAGACAAGCATTAAGTATCTATAACATGTATTAAGTTAAATTAAGACCCTTTTTTACCAATCACATGGTGCCTGAAACATGTTTAATTAAATGATATTGCTATTCTATTACGCTAGACGTTTTTATATCTTGGACTCAATATTCAGCTAACACCGTTACCCGTAGTTTTTAGCAACTAAAAAAGGGACGCGGCTTTTGACATGCGGCTGCAACAGGGTGGCGATCCGCTCTAGAAGTGTATATAATTTATTTATAGGCCATTACCATTATTGTATAATAGGCTAGTAGATCCGTTACCTGAGAGGCCCGACTGTGAATTTTCATCTTCACCAGTCATTGTCGAGCCTGTATCGTAGCAAATGTGTGTATGGTGCGTCTCGTTTTGCCTGGCGTCGATGTTTAAAAGATTCCTTAAGTACTGCAGCCTTGTTCAGGCCTGCTGATCAAAAGTTCTGCATTGTCTGCGCCCTTGGCTGGTTTTTGAATCAAATGTCTTTGTACAGCTGCTGCGTTCTAGTCGTTTCTCGTCTGTATTAGTTTCACGCTTATATAGTACTCGTATACTTCATATCTTCCCACTTGTCGCATGAAGTTGTTGTTCACATCGGCACAAATATGGCCTTATCGGTTTCTGCGTGTACATTGTTTAGCTAGATGGCACTAGGTCAAGCAAAAAGCAATACGCTCAAGACGATTGTTGAGTCTAAGAATAGAAAAGCTGAAGCTCGCTGCGGTTGCGCGTATTGTCGAGTATTACTGCCTCGATAGAGACACCAGTGTTTCGCCGTTCATTCCGGTATCAATGCTAGTGCATGGGGTTTCAATGGACGTGTAGTCTCCGAAGGTTGTTAATATAATGTTTCAGCCGGTAGAATTGATAATGCCGACGTGCGATCCAATGTCTATGCCGCCTGAAAGGCCAGCTTGCAATAACCTTCTTTTGTGATTTCAATAAAGCTCCCCTGCTAAAGTCTGTGTGAATATATATATATATATATATATATATGTGTTGAATGGTAAATGGAAGCTGGTGGTCAATAAAGACACTACTAGGCGACTCCAAAAGCAACAAAACAAACTGCTACTGCTAAACTGCCGTTTGGCTCAAGCTTGGCTTAGTAATCGCTGGCGATGTGGCGTTCTTGATTGACGTAAATCATCTGTATTTGGATCCCGATTACGCCGGTCCCTCCTAGATAAGGAAAAGATACCTCTTTTTAACGGATTTGAATTGGTTATTAATGCTCATAAAGTCAATATCGTTTTTTTCCTTTCCTTTCAGAAGATACATGCTCAACAACGTTCTACTCCTGACACAGCAAATCGCGCGCTTCTCACCTCTAGGTGCATGAGACTCGTTCTTTAGGACAATACGAAGTGCCCCAGTTTGAATATCCCTATGATGCTTGAGACGCCCGAAAAGCCAGAATATTACAGAACGATACGCTTTAGAGTAAGTTCTTCTAGGACGTGTAGGGAGCGCTACATCTATCATAGCCATCCTCCTGTTGATAGAATTTGCACGTTGCTATGCTAGTTTTTATTATATTGTGAGAAATCTTGCCTACGAAGATTTTGTTTTCACCCGTTGCCGTGTCTGGCGGGTCAATGAGGCGTGCAACAGGCTGCTTAGTAGTGCCTTTTGCTGAATTAAAGTCTCGTGACCGCGATCTTGCATGCCATCTGCCAGACTTCTGAACATCAATTTAAAAATAGATAGATGCCTCACTACATTGCACTTCTTTGTTTGGAACGTAAAAAAAATAGTTTTAAAGTTCTTGCTGAGTGACTTAGAAGTTGTATAAGGCCGACATGTTGTAATAGGCTATATATATATATATATATATATATATATATATATATATATATATATATATATATATATATATCTATATATATATATATGTACGTACATCCCATTTGTAAAAACACATGTGGTTATAATGGTAAGCTTTTATTGAATGCTGTATTGCCCATTTTATTCAAGTAACTTAGCCCAACGTTTAGGCAAGCTCATGATTCCATCCATCCAGAAGGTGGCGTCCTGGCTTTTTTTTTAAATATAAGTGCGTTTTCTTAATAACATGTGCAATGACCATAACTTCATTTGTTTTTCCGTAAGGCTAATGCCCGTGTACGGTTTTGCACTGATACATTCAAGCATCATTGTCAAAGGAAGGACATATTGTGTGTAGACACACGTATCTCGCATGTTTCTACCTAATTATACCTAAGGAAGCCAAAATTGTGACACATAATTTGAATTGTCAGAAGTCTCATATTATGCTAACCCCAATAATAGATAAATAAGAAAAAAAAATTACTTATTTTATATATCTAGCGCGTAATTATACGTTTTTTTTTCTTCAAATGTGCAACATTTGAAAAAAATTAATTCATAATCGTATGACAATTAGGAATGTGCTAACTAACAACAATTAGCACTTTATTTTGTCAGCCGAGGTTAGCAATATTTCATCTAGTCAGTTTAGAGCATGTTTAGAAGCGTACACATGCTTCTGCACACGTGGCCCACTTGCATCGGCAGTTTGGGTATCTATCTCTTTCTGTTCACACACACACACACATTCATTCATGCCTCCCGCTGATCATCCCCATACGGCAGCAGCAGCACCATCGTTGTCGTGGCAGCGGCGTGGTCGCCAGGAGTTTCTATTCGAGGAGAGAAATTATGTCAGTGTCACTTAGCGTTGCGATGTGCTTTCGTATGGCGAGTTTTAACAGTCGGTGGCTTTCATTTGGTGGTTCACGGATGTTTGTGGGGCAGGTGTGTAACAGTTTTATGAAGTGGTGAATTGCTGTTCGGCGCACTGTTTCCGTTCGTGTGTATTCTATGTTAATTTTATCATTTTGTCGTCTTCTCGTTGAATAGCTGTGTGTAGATCTATTTCTATTTTGAATTTCACACCCGGTTTCTGTTTCTTTAAGAAGGAAGAAAATAAGTACGGATTCGGCGTAGAGCTGACGAAAAGGAATTATTTTGAGTGTTTGCATCAGGGGAGCCGCACTAGTTATGGCGCTAACACCGGCGATTAGTCGCACCGCTTTTTTTTGCAAGATCATCAGCGGTTTCAGTATAGTAGGGAAGGTTCCACCAAACACGACGATTGCGTATCTAAAATAAGCTTCTATAAGTGCTTTATATAATTCTAGTTTGAATTTAGTCGTAGCAGACGAACGTATTTGACTGAGGACTGCAATGCCTTTTCGGATTTTGCGGGCGGTGTGATCTACGTGTGAGTTACATGTTAAATTACTCTGCTTATTATCACTACAAGATAAACTTTCGAAGTAATTGTCTATATATGTTTTAACATTATTCAAAGGACCGAATTCGTTGACATTAAAGGGATCGAAACAGATGCTATTCTGATGAAGCAAGGTCAGGACTATACGCAAGATGTGGCAAAATATTCGTTCCAAATTTCATACACTTTTTGGTGGTGATGCGTGCGGTCTTGCGTTGGCGTGGTAAAAAGCAACTCCTCGACTGTTCGCCAATTTTAGCTGCTTCTGGTGAATTGCCCTCTTCAACTGGTCCAGTATTTGGCAGTATTTTATCGTAATGACCGTTTCGTTTGGTTGTAACAGTTTATAAAAGATCACCCCTTTAGCATCCCACCAAACACTAAACATCGCTTTTTTCTTGTATGGTGTCCGGGCTTGGTAGTTGCTTGAGGCTCACTCCCTTTTTGAGCCACGCCCTTCTGCGGACAACGATCTTACAGAGTATCCTCTTCTCACCCGCTGTCACCAGGGTGCGGAGAAAAGAGCGATCCTCGTTCTTTTTTAGAAGCTAGCACGCCCTTCTCCGGTTGGCGATTATTGAGCGCGTGCGGCATCCATACATCTAACTTGCTGACAAATTCCTCAGCGTGGAGATGCCTTTGAATGGATGTGTGTGGTACGTCGACAATGGCCACGATCTCGCGCAGCAAGAGGTGTGGGCTTTGTTTGATCACCGTTGTTAATGCGGCCGTCTCCACTGCCGAAGGGCGTCCGGGTCGGTCTCGGTCGTTAACGTCGATGTTGCCGCTCCTAAGTCGGACAAACTACTTTGAAACTGTTCTATCTGTTACTGCATCTCCGCCATACACTTTGCATAATTTAGTTACGACTTGGATTGCATTCTTTCTTTTCCGAAAATAAAATACAACAATAAATGCCAAAAATGCATATTTAACTCTGCCATCTTCACTCGAGCGTTACAGTTCGCGTAAGTTAGATATTTGAACGAATTCCGCAATATAATACAACGCAGGTCTGCTTTTACCGCCATGTAAACAAACAGTTCTCTCCAAACAGTTTTAATCCTCCCCGGGGCTGCGCAGTACGGTGCATGTAACTTTCCGAACGGACTTATGGATCATATATATATATATATATATATATATAAACTTAATGGGGGGTTCGATGGTAATGCGCCATCTCATTTTTATTAAGACATATGTGCTTCCCGTGGAATCTCTTTCTGCGTCCCTTGAAGGCGTCGCCGCTAGCTTGCTCTCCGCATTGGCAAAGGTTGTAAACATTCTCCTTTAGGGCAACCCGCTTCTTGCCTCCAACCTTTAGTATTGGCGTAAGCCTATTTGATCTTAAGAAAAAGGACGCATTGGTGCGTTCAACGTGTTTATCTACGTTACGCAGACTCGCCGCGAAAATGCAACTACAACAAAGCCGTTATTTCTCACGCAACTGGTGCACATCAGTTGAGATTTGCGACACCGGGTGGGACCGAAGTAGCCATTCACGCGCCCCGCGCCTTTCTCAGTCGCGCGAATTTCCAGGCGTTCTTGTGAAGCTCGATTTCAGAAAAGCTTTTAACAGTATCAGGCGCGATCATCTAATGAAGGTCCTTGCATCTCGCGCCCCTCATGTATTACGCGCTTCACGTCGGGCTGGCATATCGGCATCCTCCTCACCTGGTCCAGTCCGAGCATGTGATTTCGTCCGCCACCGGACTGCAGCAGGAGGACGATTTTAAAGATTTAAAATCTAAGAACAATTGATTTCTGCGTTTAGTGTATGATCACGCGTCTTTTCAAAACGCCAACCCACTCCGCATTTGAGATACATATTGCGGAGACCTGAGAGGGGTTTATTGGAACTCAAATTCGCAATTCGGGGGTAATCTGCGTTTAACTACCTTATGAGCAAGCACGGCAGAATTTTAACGTGCCAGATGATTAAGTTTGAAAAACCCGAGTCTGCCGTACCATGGCGACGCGTTGTCCCGATGAGAGAGACTAGTAATGGCTCTCACCGCATTATTCTGGATCACCCGTAACGAGTGCAAAGCTCCCGAGTAGGTTGCGCTCCATATAGTGACTCCGTAAGTATGCAAGAATCGATTCCAGAAGCGCCCTATACATAAGGACCAGAACAACGCGGGGACCTTGGCCTTCCTCAGAAGGGCCAGCGATGCCACGACAGCACTGCCGACCTTAATGCTCGGCCGAACGTGACCATTCCATTTCGTGCTCTCATGAAGCGTGATACTGAAATATTCACTTCTCGACTGAAAGAGATAGCCGCATCGCCCACCTGGAGGGCATTACCCGTATTATTATTATTAGCAGAAAATACTATATTCTGCCTACGTAGTAGAGGATCCCACAGAGTACAACTGAATGGCTCAACAACGTAAGGTTTACTAAAAAATAAAGAAAACTTCAACACCGGCCAACCGCCGTTCAAAAGGCTACACTCCGCAACCTGCGACGTCCCCCGTTGTTCACACGACGTCTTCTCCACCACCCGACCTTCTCGGGAGCCAAGATCAAAGTGCACATTGCAACATGTTCGCTGAACATCTTTCTCTACCTTTAAGGCCGGTTTCCTTTTCCCCTTCTCCTATTCTTCTTCCACGTTCACTGGCTCTGCTGTCTGCTCAAATCTTGTAGAGACACAACAAAGTAGCTATACAATAGGGAGGGAGAAAAGAGAATGTCAACAACGTCAAGGAGATCAACTGGTACTAATTAATATATGAATATAAAAAAAGCTGTTGTTTTGAATAGTTGTTGATTATATATATAGAAATAAGTAAAACCCGAATTTCACATTATTATTATTATTTTACCCGTGTCCAGTTTCAGCCTGGATAGCCGGGCAATCCATTTCTCGTAGCATCTTGAAAAAGATAGAGTGGTCTAAGCAGTCAAAAAGCCTTCGTTACGTCAAGGAATGCGCCAAGACACATTTTCCCGTCTTCAGCAGCTTTGACTATTTCCCGCCAGACATGATTTTGAGCCCACTCCGTTAATCGCGACTCTCTGAAACCGACTTGGTTCTTAGAAAGTAAATGAATCGTGTTTAGGTGTTCCTCATGCTGATTCTTAATAATTCTCTCGAAGACCGTAGATATGAATAACGCCAGCGATATCGGTCGATAATTTCCAAGTTGGTTCTTAACGTCCTTGCCTTTGTATAGCGGGACTACCGCTATTGTCCTTAGGCGTTCTGGGAATACCCCAGTCCTGATAGACACTTTGAAGATTGCAGCCAGAGGGCCTGAACACGCATCTATTAAATTCAACTGTAATCGTCGCCTTCAAATATATCCAACCTCACATCTTTTGCAGCGCAGTGCAGTTTCTGGGCTGTGATAGCACTAAAAGAAAATGCATTTGGCTCAGAGCTCCACATGCTCGAAATGGCGTCACCCACCGTCTACCGCCGTGGAGAAAGCCCAGCCGCGCTTTTAGCACCGCTTGAGGTGAAAAACTCGTTTAGTGCGTCTATCACTTCCTGGGCATCCCCGAGCTCTTGGCCATCGGCTAGCAGACGCTGTGCTATCGTTCTCTTCCATAATGCAAAATGCCTTCCCTTCTATCAACGCTAACATTGCTCTTTCTGCAGATTGAGAGAGAAACTGTGTAGTAAAGGAGCAGCCGGGCTGCTCATCAGAAACGAGGTAGAGGCAATTCATGGAAGGCGCACATTTTTTTAGCTTGATAAAATGAATATATATACATATATAGTTTATGCCTCATATTGTTGGATTCTATTGCTTGCTGCGATGAAGTTGCTGCAGTAAAAGCTTAAATCTACTCCAGTTTGGCCTCCAACAACTCGTATGCACTAGCTAGAGGGAAGGCCGTATACTTTGCAAAGCATGTTTTGCCTTTCTATTGTGGCAATTAACAGTACGTTACTATCGGTCATTCTAGCCCCGTTGCAGCTATGCAACGTCATTGTTGTAGCACATATGTTCCTTGGAATCGCTCTAGGAAACTCTTGATCGTCATTTCTTTGGAGAGCCAAAGCATATCGTATTCAACGTTAAGCTCTTAATTCTAAAGTCGTCTTCCTGGACAGACAAAGGATTAGAAATGATTTCAAGAACTGATGTGATATGCCTTTTTGCTCACAGATTGTACACGACTGAAGTTAAACAGAGGTTCACACTGGATGTCTAATGTTGCATTGTTGTGTTTGAGGTCCCGTTTGCACAGATAGCATTTAATAGCCTTATCACATAAGATACAAATACTTCTTAGCATGATAAGAAGGGTTCTGTTTACAATCCGTCACTTTTGTTCCACTCGCTCTCTTTCCATATATGTCATGGTTCAACTAGGAGCCGACACCGAGACGGTCCAAATGCAGAAGGTGTTGCACCTTGACACGTTGGGGCAGCTTACCTCAGCGCGCTCTCCGGCTTCGTATCGAAATGCTGCGTAAAAGATGGTGGAAAATAACTGCCTTCAGCGCGCCTTCAGGATCAGTCATCCATAGCTGGTGTATGCCTTTTGACCGTGTGTGTGTGACACATCGGATACATTTAGGAGGTGTCGTCGGCATTTTATCCCGTAAGTGAGGATATAGCCCGGTGAGGCCCTTGAGGGTCGCCTATCTTACTCTACTTCAGCAACGTAAATAGTTGACAAATAGCTCTTCTAGCTGCGACTTTGCATCTTACGATTGACACCTTTTAAATAAGCGTTGTTTCGGTATTTTGCAATGCTCATATCTATGCAACAACTTTCCCGGGGGCTTCAGAGTGTTAATCGACACATCACCTGCAACTTTAACAGTGTCCGCTTAAAAGCCATTCTTATATACATATAACGTTTAAAATATACAGTGTATCGACGGATCATATCGCGCGCATGCTCATTATTGCACGAATATGCACGAAACAATAACAGTGGTTAACACATGCACACCTAATAACATTAAATTAAACACCCTGGGTATCCCCCACGGTTTTGAGCCAAAAATATGTGCCCTACCGCACATATAGCGGCAAAGAAGGTCTCTCATTTGGTTTTTTCTCATCATGGGAATTCGAAAGTTGCTAGAGTAGCTCTCAATTAGTCTTTAGTTGTCACAGGTCCTAATCTAGGATTCTTCCTAATAGTGCCGCTATATCTTAATATCCATTGTTAAAGTTACTGCGGTCAGCACCGCAGACCAATTTTGTGGCTTTCTCCAGCGCAACGTTAATGCAGCTGACACTTATAAACAATTTAAAGGATTTGCCCTTTCGACATCAGTACACAGCATCAGTGCTCTCCCATATTCTTCTAAAAGACGCACATGTTGGGCGTGAGATACAAGAGAGCAAAGATTAGGTCACCGATATATCACCAGAACGCGCCAACATGGCACTCTAACTTTAGAAAAAACAAAAACTGAAGCCATAAAAAGACGGGCTGCCAGTCATTTTTATAAGCTATTATCACAGTTGTCCTGCTGCCGTATGACAGCAAACAAATGAGACTACTAGACAAATTAAGAAATAAATACGAGAACACATTACATCACTCAGCCAGGAGCAACTGTCCAGGTTATTGAATAATCCACCATTCCAATAGCACAACATGTATGACATTCAAAAGTAACTCAATGCGTATATATATATATATATATATATATATATATATTGTTCATGGTGCCACAATCCTGCGTGCTCAGGACGTGGGAAGTGTCGAGCCCTGCGGCGTGGTGCATTCGTCTGCGCCTCGCGACCGGAGGAGACACACAGGTGCGCGGGTTCGAGCCCCACTAAATTCACTGGACTTCGTCTATAAAGCAATGCGAAATGCAGTCGCTTGGACATCAAATCTTGGCTGAGGGCCAATCCGAAAGTTTACTTAGAACGCGAGAAGTGGGCGACAGTGAGGCGAACCTACACGTTGCGTCGCTTGGCGGCCTTTAAGCCTACTGTCCATCGCCGAGGCGGATGGCCGGTCACATCTGATTATCCATTAAGCCAATGAAATACAACGATAGCGAAAGCTGTATCAATCGACCATTTATAATATATATGTCGACCAGATCCCTGAACACTCTGGCAAAGTATTATTTACTGGCTTACTTATGTTTTTACTATTATGATATTTAAAACATAGGTATATGATTTAGGTAACATGGTGCAAAGAATAAAAAAACATATGTATTGGATGTTATAGTGCTGCCTACACGGGCGTTACAAACTATGCGACTATAATGGTGTAATACACATAAGGTATTGCAAATAAAACGCACTTAAAAATTAAAAAATTGGCGGCATTTAAACACTCGCAATTCTACGCGTTTCAAACGCAAGTTGTTTTGTGTGGGGAAATAGGTTTGTCTGGTGTTGTCTCTCTTGTCGCCACCTTTGGCAGTTCCTCCTACTCCTACCGACTGCACGAAGCGAAACCAATCCAGGGGAGGAGAATAACTATATTTAAATAATGGAGAAATATTACTCTGGTTAGCGGATTCTGTAAGTGCCCTATAAGGGCGTTTTTATGTTTTTGAATATTTTAATGATTAAAAACAAATTAGGAATTTTTAGGTGAAGCGAAGTGCAGGAGGTAGGAGTAGGAAGAACTGCCGAAAGCAGCGACAAGGACCAAGTCGTGGATTACCCTAGATGCATGAATGCCTGCATGAATGACTGACTGGTCAGTAAGTTGCTCCTGCAATATTTATCTTTTTAACCTTTATCATTTGTATCTCTATCATTGTTCCCTCTTCCATTTCCGTTCCCCTGACACCACCAACGCTTGGTTTGCAGGACTTAAAAACGCGCAAGATCACAATATGCCACACACGCTCTGTCGAGTCGGCAATATGTGAGTATTAAACATTTTTCAGACCTTGATATCAATATGGATTAGATTTCATATATCAATTGTTTGTGGTTTCAGAAATGCAGGTATCTCCATTTACCTAGATATAATTATTTCGGCCCTGGAACTAGTGATTTTTCGAAGAAGCCAATCAACTTAGCCGACGCTATTGCAAGAGAGCATGACATAGCGTATAGTAATGCTACTACACCGGAACAATTGGAAAGCTTGCAAGTGATCTATCTGTGCCCGGTCATAACGGAGCAGCTGAACTGACAAAATATGCATTTGAATCGGCGGCAGGTGTGCAGTACGGAATGAAACCTAGTGGTACAGGCAACCCTGATGCACCCGTGTTTAAACGCGCATCCCATGAACTCGAGTGAAGCAGATGAAAGGTGGGTATCCTAAAGCAGAACCAGAGGATATTGAGTTATCATTAGAACCAAGCACATCCTGTGGATTACTAAGTCAAGACCCTTCTTCTAGTGGCCGCAGCATTCCTGGTCCCGCCACAACCGGCATGTCACAACCCGGGAGTACCGCACCAGGAGGATCTGAAGCAATACTCATTAGACAGGGTCATAATCCAAATATCACCTACAAATTTACATAGAAGTTTCAGCTACAAACCGGTTAAGTTCGCATCGCAACTCATGATGTACCAAACGACAATGGCCATCTTCTTCGTTCTCCTGACTCTGGAACTGTTGCCAAGTTTCGGGCTTACTCTGTACCTCTTTTTAACATAGATCCATCACAATTGGAATGGTTCATGACATTTAATTAATGAAAACATTTGCCTGCAGTAAACACCTATTGGTTTTCGATTACCTTTTACTACAAATACAACAGCTGCTTCATTTGCTAATTTACAGACTTTAGTTCAATGTTGTTACGCAACAGGTATTAATCATAAGTATCCTGTTATAATTGCATCATTTAATGTTGAAGAAAGTGATCCAACAAAGGTTTCAACGACTAGTGTAGATGTTGGCCTTGTTGATACATTGTATGGTCATGATGGATCTATTGGAACTTGTATGGGTGCTGCAAGACTGCTGCGAAATGGTACTTTCATTGTTAGTCCAGCTTTGGCCAATGTTGAAGGGAATATACATCTGTTAAAGGTTATGATGAGTAGTTAATGTAGTAGATGTCAAAGGAACATCCATCATCGATTTTACATACCAATATAAATGCGCTCCACTTGTGACAGGTTTTTAAGTCACTTAGCATTACAGACAAATGTACCAGATAATATAAATGATATGTTTGCGTCTAGTATTGATCAACCGCACAATGAAAACCGTAAAATCATATGCAATTGATCGATAGCGTCAAAGAAAACGGTCCGAAATGTGCGACAGAACAATTGAAGTTGAAATATAGTCATATTGTTGAAAAATCGTCCTTTATGCGTATTGAGATTTACAATACGCCTCACGATGCAACTGCTCCACCTTTGGTATTATTTGGTTGTATGCCTATACAATCGAACACCCCATTCGCAGTCACTCCTGGATTTCCCACCGGAACCATATTCTGGGAGATACATACCGAACTCAATGTCAATGTTATTACAGACTACACCCATACTGTACATGGTGGACCGTGGCAGTTTCTGTAAAACCCACGAATTATGTGTGGCCTTAAATCAGATCTTGTGGATCTTAAATCAACTCAAGGAGCATTGTATTTACAAGGTGAACGAGTGTATCACGCCGGCACTGTCTATCCCGGAGTAGCAAAGGACGATATTGCAAGTGTTTTATCTATACGCGATTCTTCAAATGTATTTGCTACATTAACAACTAGTGCAGTAACAATCGAGCAGAGATAAATCTAGTACGGATAAAAGTGGACCAATTACATATTATGCAGTCTCAGAGTCAATTAAACCGACAGAGAAACCATCATCTCTACGAAGGACGGCACGCGCTGCATCGGTTTTGACTCTGAGTCAATTGCAGAAGAAGAGCTGATGGAGACCCAACCGAGTGTATCTGTGTATTGTGTGTTAATCTCAACATGTCCGACCAAGCAATAGAAAAAACTTCTTTTCAAATAAATGCTACTTTTATTAAACGTTCATAATGCATTTACTGATATAGATATGTATATGTTAAAGAATGAGGATATCAATGTGCATCCTTTAAAGATGGAGCAACTTTCCATTCAGTAAAACATATCTTTGTAGGCTCTATTGGATTATTTGTGGTAAAATGGCATTTATGTAAATAATATAGGTGTGCACGATATACCACATCCACTTTGACACTTAACATTTGCTGAGCACGGATCACCACCAGTGATCACTTTAATTGTATCAAATGCACATGCTCGACATTAGGTTCATTCCATACAAGTAATCGTCTATTGACGCAATCATTTAATGAAAATGCCGAGTATATATTTAAGTTACCAATATATCCTACGTTAACGTAGAAGCTAGAAATCATGTCTACAAACCATGGCTTATTACTATTTAGTAGTCCTAAAATAAATTTACTGTTTCGTTTTGCTTTTATTTTTTCACGTACATCATATAGTTTTCGAACAAATATACCTACTTAATTTCCGTATTGATGTTGTAATAATCCTTTAATATAGTTCCGATTGTCTTCGACTGACATATAATAGCATGGATAGCTGTCAAGCCGCTTTGCTTCTGTTGCTTCAGAATATATATCTCGTTTCTTGATCGGTACAGACTCTTTCTCGTTCTCTGATTCGTCGTTCGATGAGAGTACCACTGATGATCTTTTTGATCGAGGAACACTTACAGAAGCTTCGGATGAATGCGCAGCTGTGGTAGAGATGCAAATCGCCTCGCGTCCTGGAATCTCCTTTTGGATGGAAGATGAGGCTGGATTTTCGATCACGTTCAATGGTAAGTGCCGTACAATTTTATTACAGTCCTTAAGCGACACGTTGGGATATATATCTCCCAGCCATCGTGCCATCCCAGCCAGCTTGAACGTTAGGGCTGTTAGCAAGTTTGTAAGTGCTGAGCATTCGCTTCCATGATGTTAAGTTCTACACGCGTCGTATAGGAACTGGGCGATTTCGGTTTTGACTTTATCGGACCGTCGAGTGCTGCATTCATCTTGGTTAGAATTTTCGTATGCCAAGCCCTTGTAGAGGCGCTCTTTAAGGGTCATGAATTCGGGACTATGGTAGGAAACTTCACAGAAGCTATATCCGCGGTGAAAATAACTGCCGCACAATGTCAAGCAGCTTAAATGGCTAGAAGAAAGGCCAGGTAAAGTCATCTCGAGAAGACAATACTGCGGCCACTTCAGGCAAGGGGCAAAGAGGACAACAGGTTTTTTGTGGGCTTGTGAATCCCATACTACCATGGCCTTACCAACGACGCCCGGTGTGCATCACACCTTTTACCAGTTACCTCTATATAAATAAATCACCCTTCAAACAGCATTAATACACTGTAGTTCTAGTGTGAGCTCCCGCCTAAACCCAAGATTCGCAAAACACTACAATGAAACCAGTCGATTATTTTTCTTCTAATTCTTAAACCGCAATAAAATAACATTTGTCATCTTACAAGTACCAACAATGTTTACAAAGCATTATTTCTCAACTAAATAAATAAATCCTCAACTATATATCAAGCTCCCAGGCCCGTTTACTTGTAGCTGCGCCACTCTAGGCTATTAGAGACCAGCATTCAGCAAATACAATAAATATCAACGAGTTTTGAGGACAATTGTTACAAAGCGTATCTTTGAACATACGTAATAGTTCTCACGTTAACATATTAGTTAAGATTTTGGTTTTAAGAGTATTTTGCTATATGTTAGTAAGTCCATGGCTGCAGCTTGGGGCATAGTGCCTCAATTGCCGGTCTTTAAACCGCTTAAAGAAGTTCTTTTATTAAGCTCCGACGTGTCACCGAGTATCTCAAAGGTTAAAACTAATAGTCTATAGTTAGGTCACTTAGTTTTTGGTAGTAGATGCGAGGCGTACGTCCCGCATCATTTTAGGCAACATTAAGATAGAATCATAACACCTATCAAGCTAATTGATTCATTCCAAGTTGTCGCCTATAAGTGTCCGCTATTTTGCATAGGTGCAACCATCAGGAGCACGGGATGCGAAAATTATTTTCGTTCGCCACGCACGTAACTTTTTATTCTGATCATCTTGAAATCCTTACAGTAGTCTTCTCTAGAAGACGAGGTGACATCTTCTAGGACGATCCGACAGACCGCTAACCAATTGAGCCCAACGCAACCAAAATGATTCTACACGGCTCCCCACATGTGATATTTGCCACTCTTAGCCAAGTAGTACATTCTCTAGAAGTGTTCCTGTGTCTTAGCAAGCCATCAATTGAGATTTAAGTTCTCGCAACAGCTGGTTCATACGTGGGCCGCACCTGTATTGCAAACACAACCTGTCTGCACGTGTAAGTGACCTTATAGACACTAGTAATAACGTGAAGGTCATCAGTTTGACTTGAACAATCTGCTCACAAGCTTGACTTTCATTAGAGCCAGCGCAGTAGCTTGGTATCATGTTTACTGAAAGCAATTAAACTATGCTTTGCCCCCCGGCATATCGTATAACACCGCTAGCGCAACAGGGGGCAGTGTTTAATTGTTTGTGTACACTCCTCACACAAATCACAACCATCGTGGATGTGCTGGTAGCATCGATTGGGAAAAGTTCTGTCCAGGCATTAGATTGGGCATGCACACTGGCGTGCTATAGAAAACTTATATATATATATTTGCTATTTTCTAACGTGTCGCAATGAAGTTACGGACTGCATCGCTATAATCGCATGGCAAAACTCGGCCTGCATTACTGCTGATCACACGGCACAACCCGGCCTACGTTGTCCTGCGTAGTGCGGCAGACAGGATGATGGCTTGATTCTCTTAATTATGAGACTAACCCAAAAGCTTTTTCGCTGGATGGATGCTGCTCCTTGAAGCCAACTCCTTCCCGGCGTCATTATCCTTATCTTTGATTCTAGGAACTGGTCACGCACGACCGATAAACGTTGCTGGGTAACGTGGAAGTAGAATAGGCCAGACACCTGTCCGCCCAGCATGGCAAGACTCGCTCAACTGGGTACTGACATCAAGATCCAGGTAACAGCCTTAAAAGCCTCGTTAGGACTGTCGTCACACCCGTAGACAGGTTCCGGGGAAACGTCGACAACAACCGTTAAAACGGAAGCTTGTCAATTCTTTTCCGTATAGGCTTGTAGTGTTACTTTGCATTCTAAAAGTCTGATGATATAAACATCAAGTTAGTATTTTATGTTTGCCTTGTTTGCTTTGCCTTTGCATCTAGCACATTAAAATGACTGATCCATCACATGTGATTATCACAACTCAGAACGCAAGATGATTAAACTCCACACTAAACTCTACTTGTGTTCTCAAAAAGCATCATTAAAACAGCGTCGCAGCAAGTATTGATATAGTTAAATACTATAAGACAGACAACAAGCGCAAATATATAGTGACTGCTATGATGCTGGATATTTCGATATGCCTTAATAATAATAATAATAATAATATGGTTACGTCTGTTGCGTTTTGATGACTTTAGTAGTAACCACAGATGCAGCAATACTAGAGAATGTTCCTCATTTACTGCGCTGGCAAGAACCTATATCAGGTTTACAAAACGGTTCGGGGGTTAGAGACGTGTTAAATAAATATTTCGTTACTTAGCGTACATAGTAAAACTTACAGCTGAAACATTCACAATAAACTTATAACGTAAAAAAACTAAACGTAAAAAACAATAAACGGAGCAGGTCCCGTCGTACCTTCTTGATCCGTATAAACATCGATTCGGCGCACTAGTTCAACGGCTACAAGTGGGGACCTCTTGGCCTGCGTGACCGGCGTAGTAACAACGGTAAACAACTTAGAACAAGACGAATTTTTGACGATATTCTTTGGCCTTTATCGTCGTCGCTCATTCGGTTCCCATGAGACAGCTACGCATAGTACGCTTGCTCTGGACCAGAACCACACACACATATATATATATATATATATATATATATATATATATATATATATATATATATATATATATATATACACATATTCCAACAAAGTTGGCTTATTTCGTCACTGTGCAAGGGTGATACGTTGTGCTTTTGAATGTTCTAATGTGTTTCGTGCGCCCTCCGTGGTGGCTCCCCCTTCCGCAGAGAGGCCATACGGACTTGGCTGACTGCGGATGACTAGCGAGCAGCACACGGCTTGTGCGTGTGAGTAAGCGACTGGCCGAGTTAGCAGCAGACCGAGGTAGTAGTAGCAGTAGTCATACTGGACTCATACTACTGAGGCTGCGCGCGCCAATATGGGGGCCGCTAGGACGCTAACGCCTGATTTCGTCGCCAGAGGCTTACCAGTGCGCCGATGCGCTCCACCCCATATGCCGACCCTTGGGGTTCGTTGGTGGGCCGGTCGTCCTAAGTCCAATATGGGCTACGATACTACGATGTTAGATCAGACGGCTACCAGAACGGTCGACGAACGTTTGTTGTTTGGCTGGCTGGGTGACTGGCTTATTTGTCGCGTCGTTCGTACGTGCCCAATGGGCGCAATGCCGTGTTCCGCCGGGAAACAGAACGGCAACATGTATGTCGGCATGAACGTAAATGACTTGTGTTGCAACGTGTCGTCTTGCCCATCTTCACCCCCTATCCTACCGCTGCTACCACCCCCACCACCACTGCCAGTACCACCGCTACGAGCCCCTGCGATTGCCCCCTGCTCAGCCGGGTCTACCCAATGTGGTACTACTGCAACAGCGATTGCTGGTATTACGGTCGCATGTCATCATCATCATGATCACTATTATCCCGTTGACCCCCCTCCGCCGCCCCCCCCCCCCCCGCTGTTTCCACCTCTATTTATCCCTCGGTCTCTTGCGTCCTGTGCGTATCTGGCGTTACTGCATGTGGCCCGTGGGATTGCCGCAAAGCAATGAGCTATATCTGTCTCGTACACATGCGAGACACGAAAGCCCTAAACTCATCAGCCGGTGATTTCCCCATACACACTCGAATAGGAAATATGTCTCCGCTCTGTCCAACGTGGTGGGTTTCTGACGTGTTGGTACAAAACAACGGAAGCAATAGTCGAACGTCTGAAGAGTCTGGCGGGCACTGCGCTTTCGTGTCCGCAATCTTCGGCCAGTCGGAACAGCGATTGCCGGCGCATAATTCGTGCATACTTTGTAGCCCGTTGTGAGGTTCATTTTGTAAAGACGTACTAGCGCTACAGGGGACAGAGGACATACGCATTTAGATGATGCTGTGGATGCGGAGATCACGCTACGTATCGGCGGTAGGTCGGCACGCTTAAGCAAGTAAGTTTATGCTCTATTCTTCGCAATGCTCTATTCTTGCAGTAACGCAGTCCTTTGATGGAGGTTTCAAATGGGCAGTACATCTCGGTTTGCAAATAAAAGTCAAAACAGTCTTAACACAGATTTGCTGTCGTTTTTTCGATTGCGCGCTCAAAATGTTATTGCGTAAAACCTTTTTCTGAGTCACACTCGGACCCAGCATATCGTTTCTGTAAGCGCCTTAATATAATGGCGTCTCTTTTTTTGTTTCGATCTATTTTATATGCTCTGTCACTGAGCAGCCATCATGACAGTGGGTATACAATAGCTATGAAGAGGAAATTTAGAGCTTTTAAACCGCACAGTCTGCCACACAAAAGCTTAAAGCGCAAAGTTGCGCTTCGTTATAAATGACATCAAGCGAAACTAATGAATATACTATGTCGTCCCTACGTCAATGCCAAGTAAGGGCCGCCCAACAAATGCGAAGTTAGTCTTCAGGTAGCTGAACCAAGCTGTGTTGCCTTGCTGCTGCTGCTGCAACAACGTTTGTCTTTTGACATCTATCTAGTAAAGCATTGCTTGCTTCCTCCTTTTGCTCCTGACTGTGATGTCGGCGGATAAGAGCAGCAAAGGCCCACTGTGGTCATTCAACCTGGTATGCTAGCCTCTCTTATGTCTGCCTTTGTCTATTGTGATTTTGCGCCAGCTGTGCGTTTTGCCAGGAAGAGCACACAATGGGACTCCTGCCGAGAACCTTTTGCTAAATATAAACGTAGCAAGCAGTTTGCATTTGGACCTTGCCGGCTCTACCGCTCTCAGCCGGGTCTTGTTCGCTGTTGTTCCAACTTAGACCCCCGTTAAACATTCGACAATTTATTTTGGACTGCACTCAAACATAAAGTTTCGAAGTATAATGTGTATAATTTATTGAAAGGTAAGTTGTAAAGATATATATATATATATATATATATACTGGATAGATACAAAAGTAGCATGTATTACAAGCAGAGACGGATTAAGACCGCGTACCGTTAATTATTTAGTGAAGCTCAACACATACAGTCTAACGATTCCCAGTAGCTTTGATGCTACGAGCAAAATATTCCGAAGTTTACTCCCTCCCCCAAATGCTCGTCTACGGCGAACATATTAAAAGGAAACGTATGGGCAGGCGTATTGTCGTGGTGAAAGAGCATACCTCTTCCGCATCGCGGGCCGTAGTACTGCGATGCGATCCTTTAACAGACCCAATAGTATTACGAAGTACTACCCAGTTATCGCTTTTCCTGCAGAAAGGTGGTCAATTAACAGAACATCTTTAGGATCCCAGAAGACGGACGTCGTCGGGACGCGGAACGTTTCCGCTCGATTACCCTGGTAGGAGGCCTTTTGCCTGGTGCGACCCACTCCCTGATGATATTTTTCCGTTCTGGAGTGGAGTGTTGGATCCAAGTTTCGTCAGCGGTTTACGAATCGACCCAAAAAGTCCCATGAATTTTAACTTAAAAGTTCTAAATTGATTTATAAAATTGACACGCGTGTCAGTTTTGCTCAATTGTTAGCTCGTATGGTAGCCTTTTTGCTTTAATTTTATGGATGCATAAATACTGATACAATGTTTGATGTACTGTATCGTGCCAAAAGACAGTTTTGTTTCTGCTAGTTTGCGCAACTTTTATCGGCGCTCAGTCATCACCGGTTAGTAAACATCTGGCACAGTTTTCTAATTTGAAGCTGTCTTTGGTCGCTCAGAATATGGCACTTTCTTGGTGTCCATACTGCCTCTTCTAAATGAGGCAATTTACTTGGTAATGGTACTGTACGCCGGCACATTCGTTTGACAAAGTGCCTCAAATTTAGCATTAATTTCCGTAGCAGTTAAACCTAAAAAAAACACATTTTTAATTACAGCAAGGTACTCATTTTGCTCCAATGTCACTGGAGGATCTGACATCTTACAGTTGCGTGATTTGCTACAAACGCAATTCGAAACCGATTTACATAGTACTTAAGTTTATTACTTCCGAAAATACGTCTCCCAGCAGCACTGCAGCCGGTTTTTTAATTCCCACTATATATATATATATATATATATTAGGGCATAAAAAAGTCTTTTCAGTTTTGGCGCTATAAAGAAAACACATATACAGGAGACACATTTACGGGAGGTCTTATTTATTGACTTATATATTCTCCGCCGGAAGATATAACCTCTGCCCAACGATTTACAAGGTTTTCGATTCCTTTTCTGTAAAAATCTGGGTTTTTAGTGGCAAAATATTCTTCCAGTCCAGAACGCACGTGTTCGATAGAAGTGAATTTTTTACTACCTAAATTTTTTTGCATCGATCTGAATAGGTGGTAATCAGGTGTGCTAAGTCGGGGGAATACGGTGGATGTTCCAAAAGTTTTAATTTTAGCTGGGAAATTTTCGAAAGGGTTTCCCTACTCACCTGGGGCCTTGCGTTGTCTTGGTGGAACAAAACACCCTTCCTTGAAATTAGTGCAGGGTACGACTGCGATAATTTTTCGTGAACCTTTTCGAGTTGTTGACAGTACACGGCCGTATTTATCGTCTGGTTACGCGGTAAAAGTTCATAGTGCACTATTCCGCCCACATTCCACCAAATACACAATAAAACCTTGTTTGCGTGTATGTCCTTTTTGGGCTGGGTGACGGAGGTGCCAGGTTCACTTGACCAGAACCTTTTCCTGACAGGAGAGTCGTAGAAGACCCATTTTTCATCGCAGGTCACAAAACGATCGAAAAAAAGGCAAATTTTGATGCCTGCTGAGCAAATAATGTGCAGACGCGCATGCGCGTCATCTTGTTGAAGTCGCTGAGCTCGTGAGGTACCCATTTGCACAGCCTGGAAGTTATTCCGAGGCGTTTTAAAGCTGTGCTAACAGCTTGTTGGGTAATATAAAGCTCCCTCCGGTAAGTTCCACAGTAGTTTTAGTGGGATTTTCCTGGATTTTCATTCGAAAAACCTCCTCACCGACAACACTTGGCCTTCCTGATCTAGGCTTATCTTCGAGGTTAAAATTTCCCTTTCGGAACTTCTCAAACCACTGTTGGCACATTCTGTCTGTACAACAGGCATCTCCAAACGATTTTAACAACTTCTTGTGAGCCTGAGTTGCACTCAGTCCATTTTTAAACTCATGGAGTAGAATCGCCCGAATTTGGCATTTTTCTACCTCCATTTTGCAGCACTTTTACGAACAAACGGCTAAACAGATTTCAAAATGGTTGATACCAGCAGATTCCCCGCTCTTTTTCACATGAAAACAATAAAGGGTGAGCCAATGATCTATGCCTAGGCGCCGGGGCGGGCGCTGTGAAGGCCGCGCAAGCGCCAATCCGAAAAGACTTTTAGTAGACCCTATATATGCGCATTTGCTTTCCTTGAAATTATACTCACTGGCATTTGATACATTACACATTTGTAATTGCACTACGGATTGTCGTTAATTAAACAAAACTATTGAATTCCTATGTGTATTCACCTCGTTTTTGGTGTTGGCCAGGCGAAGATGCCAGGTTCTTTCGCGGACTACATTTTACACTGAATACTCAACATTGTATTAACCCGCAAAAATAACAATTGTTTCCTGCAATTTAACAATTTCAATAATACACGTTAAGTGGTACAAGTACAAATATGTGCATATCATGCTACGTACCCCACAGAATAAGCGTAGTCTCTCGGGGTGTGAGGCTTTACTGAAGTGTTTTTAGAGAGAAGAAAATGTATGATGGGTAGTATGAGACTCGACACAGGCTGCATAGTGCCACGTGTAATAGCTACTAAAAACTCTCTTTGGTCTTTATAGCCCAGACATGCTCGGAATACTACTTCTGGTAATACTTTCCGCTTGTAATTACTACTGAACGCTTTGTGGGATGCTTCAAAAGACAGCTCTCATAAAGCACTTGCTGTGGACTTAAGGTGTTGCATGTAGCACAAACATGTACTGCAACAGCATTTATTGAATTTATTTAAATAGTGAACTGTTTATTTTTATAATTCTAGGTCATGTTGACGCCAGTTCACCGTTAAACGAGCATGTTCGAGATTGGTATTTGGGCTTACCAATGAGACCATTGGCTATTGGAGTCATGCGCTCACCATTGATGAGCTATTGACAGCTTTAAGCAGCTGCAAGTTTCATCAAACTAGCCAATTAAACAAATAATAGCTGACTTTACTCGTCATTCTTACTGAGAAGAAAGTGATAAATTAGTAACTATTTAGAGCAGTCTTAGCCATTTTCGCTGCCGCTGGTAGTTTGATTCCTTGACCTTTCTCACGTCGCGGCCCTTTAGATCTTATCATGAGCTGATGCTGGAAGGCCGACCAGGTAACCATTAGAAGCTTGACTTAGTTAGAGTTGATATGAATATTGCACACTCATAGACGAATGGACGAAGAAACCGTAGCATGCGTTTTCCAGCCCTGGGCGGGTGGCAGTCGCTGAAACAGGCGTAACAGCAGCACCGTCAGCTTTTGCCCGGGTCATCATTTCTTTTAACCTGGATTGCAGGTGACAGGTGAACCTGGTGACACTCACTCAGTCTTTCTCTCAAGAGTAGTTGTCCCGTGCCACCGTGACATTGCTTGAATTCAGCGATAGTACAAGGTACGGACTGGCTGCACACGCTAAGGATTCCGTCAAGCCGTTTATGCTTTGAGCGGTCCGCAACGCATAGGGCCAGAGCGCGTTGGCCTACCGGGATCGTTTTCTAACGCTCCTTTGCGCGCTGTCTGCGCAACTTTAGTAGCGACTACGCGACTTTCCTGAACTGAGCGTCCGGCTGCGCTGCCTGCCGCTGGCGCCAGTCGTGCAGTCGGATTTGGTTTAATTAGAACGGCGACCACGTTCGACCACTTTTGCCACACTGCGATCGCAGCAATGATCTCGGAACGCGTACGTATGCATACCTGCATTTGCTTTACGTGGCAATGCAACGGGGCAGCGCAGTGTATGACTCACGCAGGCGGGCAGGCCGATAAACGCGCCGCTGAACAAAACTTTTCAAGATAACTTCTGAAGCATTCCACGTACTACGTGTAAATACATATGCGTACGCGTAAGCGGTGCGGCGGTGGTGGTTGCCAAATACGCAGCAGCAGCAGGTGCAGCAGCACTGGGCATGAGCGAGCTGTGGCACGTTTTCGAGTCAGTTGCCTGCTCAGTCGCCAGTGAACCGAAGCAAGGGAAAACGAGGGGGACTGACTGGACAGCACATACATAGAGTGAAGGCAGCGGGCCACGTTCCTTGCTTCGCTTGGTCTTCGTGTTCACCCTATACTTAAACGCCACTCGCATGGTATCCACCTAAGCTTACATCAGACCCTGATCTGTCTAGGTGTGCACACAAACATGTATGTATATATATATATACATATATATATATATATATATATATATATATATATATATATATATATGTATATATATGTATGTATATATATATATATATATATATATATATATATATATGTATATGTATATATATGTATGTATATCTCTCTCTCTCTCTCTCTCTCTCTGTCTCTCTCTCTGTCTGTCTCTCTCTCTCTCTCTCTCTCTCTGTCTCTGTCTCTGTCTTCTCTTGTCTGTCTCTCTCCGTCCTCTCTGTATCTCTCTCTCTCTCTCTATCTCTCTCTCTCTCTGTCTCTCTCTCTCTCTCTCTCTCTCTCTTTTGTCTCTCTCTCTCTCTCTCTCTCTCTTCTCTCTTATCTCTCTCCTCTCTATCTATTTTTTTTTTTTTGTGGCGGAGGGTTCCATGCAGTTACGCACTACTGCTGCGAGAAAGGAGTTTCCATCTCGAGCTGTGTGGGACTCGACCCCAGCGGATGGATGTTACGCCGCTTGAGACCCATACCCACTAAACGCACCTCCCCCCTTAAACTTCACTCTCTGATGGCCCAGATCTCCATAGAACAGTGCTATGGGCCATCAGGAGAAGTGGCGAGTGCCCTATCGGATCAATTGGCCGGGGTCACTCACGGGTTCCCCCACCTGTCAAGCGCACTTTGTCCCAGCCCTTGCGAACCCGTTTGATTCAAAGTTGCGCTTTCTTCAGCCGTGCTGGCCTCAAATGATTCTGTCTCTCCTTGCATCTTCTGTGCTTTGTTTTTAGCACTTCCTGTGCAACTTCCGCTCCCAATTCCCATGTTTGGGTCGAACACAGGATGTATTCCACGAACTCTTTTATATCATTTCGCGCGGGGTCCTGTACTTCGGGATAGGTAAGTCCCGCTCTGGACCATCTCTCACGAATCTTTCTAATTGCCATGGTTCTGGCCTCTTCCCATGCCTGGCACCTGAGGAGTGTGTGTTGTGGGGTGTCTTCCACGGCTTCGTTGCAAAAAAGGCATGTTTCTGATGGGGCCTTCCCTATTCGGTAAAGGTATGACTGGAAGTTGCCATGTCCCGTGAGAACCTGCGTTAGGTAGAAGGTTAAGTCCCCTCCCGGCCTTGCTATCCACGCTCGTATGTTTGGGAGCAGTTTGCTGAGACTCTTTCCGGGGGCACCAAAGGGAATTGCGTCCCACTCTGCTTGCCAGCTCTCTATAGTGGCGTTTCTCTCTCTTTCTTTGTCGCTCTCTGTGGGTGTGCCAATATCCCACAGGCGCTGTCTTTCGGACGCCTTAAGGTCCCAGGGGATTTCTCCGGCAAGCAGCAGAGCTGCGTTTGTGCTGACCGTTCTGTAGCCTTGTATTACCCTAAGGGCTGCGATCCGCTGTGTTTTGCGCAGGATCAACTTTGCTTTTTTTGACTTAAGAGTCGCCCTGGCCCAAACGGCAGCCCCGAAGAGCGCAATTGACTCCGCTACCGTCATCAGTAGTTTCCTTATACGAGCCCGCGGTCCATGTATATTCGGAAGTATCCTGGCAATAGCGTTTGCCGTCTTTAATGCTTTTTCCGTAGCCTTCTTGATCTGCCATAAGCCGGTCATGGACGTGTCCAACGTGATCCCAAGGTAGCGGGCCTTATTCACGAATCTGATTGGTTGTCCCGCGACCTGTATGTTTAACGGTCGAACCCTCTTTTTGCCCGTTAAGAGAATTATTTCACTTTTTTCTGGGGCGAGTGCCAGCCCCGAGGCCTTCATCCACTCCGCGGTCGAGTGCAATGCTTTGTTTGTATTTAGCTCGAGCTCATCCTCCGTTTTAGCCTGTGCTACGACCGCTAAATCGTCAGCGTAAGCAATCAGTTCTATTCCCGGGGGTAGGCCGGTTTGCCGCAGAACGTCGTCATATGCGAGGTTCCACAACAGTGGGCCTAGGATTGAGCCCTGTGGTACCCCGGCTGTCATGGGGAAGACTACGTTGCCGTTTGAAACAGACCTTTCCTTAAGGTATCCAGAAATTACCTTAACTAGGTACGGCGGAACTTTTTTGCGAACAAGCGTGTCCAATATGGTCTTCCATGGTAGGCTGTTGAAGGCATTCCTCACATCCAGAAGGGTGACCATGATTAGCTGTCTTGTACAGATGGTGGATTCACGCACCTGTTCAGCTCTACTGAGGACTCTGTGGATTGCTGTTAGGGCCGATCTGTGCTTACGGAAGCCAAATTGTGCCGACGACAAGAGTCCGCACTCCTCCGCAAACAGCCTAAGCCTTTCTTCGATGATGGCTTCATAGCCCTTGGCTAGGGCGTTTAGTAAACAGATTGGCCGGTATCCTCCATTCGCTTTGGGGATAAGGACCACTTCTGCCTGTTTCCATGTTGGTGGAAACTCTCCTGTTCTTATCGCGGAGGTAAGAGATTCTGCAACTGCAGCTGGGTGCTCTTTAAACAGGATTTTGACTGCAGCGGGAGGGACGCCGTCAGGGCCGGGGGCCTTTCCCGTCTTGATCTTGTCAGCCGCTAGGCGAACCTCGAGAGGCTGGATTACCGGGAATTCGTCTTCTGTTACCTGGGGTGTATTTTCGTATGCAGCTCTCTCGAAGATGTCGTGAGTCGGGAAAAGCTTAGTAAGAATATCTACTGTTTCCTGTTCGTCGAGGGCTTCCGTGGCAGCTCTTTTCTTCTTACCGC
>QVRM01006326.1:0-10000 GCA_003439945.1 Dermanyssus gallinae
CGCATTGCTTCGTGAGACGGACCCCAAAAATACAAATCGGTGCAACGGTGGGGCTCAAACCCGTGCACCTATGTGTCTCCTCCGGTCGCGAGGCGCACGCCAATGCACCCACCACGCCACCGGGCTCGACCATCTCTGAGATCAGGAAGTCTTTGCCCGCGGTCCGCCAGCCACAAGTTCACAACACACATTCAGCTCCACATTGGCGTCGCTGCACTGCGCGCCAAAAAACTGCAGTGGATACATCTTCGGCTTGAGTAGTGCATTGTTTAGCTTTTGTGATTCATAGGTGGCGTACCGCCTGCGTCGTTTTTACATGGCCTTCCTCGTCTGACTTTCCGAGGACAGGAACGATTTCGTGGTTTCGGGCACCACCGGGTGATTTGTTGGGACACAAATTGCTCACCCGAAGTGGCGCTTTGAGAACAAGCTGTTTTTGCCGTGCTCGACGTGTCGGTTTGAGTATTATTACCAAAGGAAGTAGAGATGGTGATGTCAAGCAATCTGCCTTGGGTAGGAATAATCATTGGTAAGATGCCTTAACCTTTCGACGGAAGACTTAAGATCATCAGAATTTTTGCTTCAGAAACTGTCGCTCGACATTCAACGAGGAAATGCAGAACCTGTTCGGGGTAGGTACATAGTTAAAATGGGCTCATTCTGGGTTAGAGAACCTGTGACCACATGGAGACAATTGTTCATAAAAGTGAGTATGAACAAAGTGATCATAACAAAGTTATATAAATAACGGAATTATAATAATTGTCATTATTGTCTCCATCATCAATCATTATCAACAGAAGAAGAAGAAGAGAAGAAGGTGATAAAAAAGAAGAAGATAAAAATAACAATTGAGTTGTCCGCAAATATCATGACGTAGCTTATAAAACACCCTGCCGTCCTAACCACTTCGCAATCCCTGCGTTATCTATTTGGTCTCTCAGCTCTCTCTATCCTGATATGACTAATATGTCTTAGTATATATATATATATATATATATATCAGTTAGTTGATTGACGTAAGACATGTGAATACTAGTTTTTTTGCACCTTTATTGAGTGCTCTTCCTATTATAGATAATTATTTTAGCTCTCTAGACTTAGTAAAGTTTGCCTAGTGATTACCTGTCTGAAAGTATTGGTAATAAAATTATGTACAACGCTTCTTCCTAGGAAAGCTTCACAAATTAAGTAAACATAATTGTTTGTACATAACGTGTGAGCAACAATAATAATTTCTGGATATTGTAGTAAAGCTATTTTTCTAATATTGTAGTAAATATTGTATATCTATTATAGTTACAACGGATATTTTAATTAGTGTGTATTTCATTGTACGTATTCTTAGGGACAGTGCTTAAGTGCATATAACTCCACCATATGCGGTTTTATATAGCTAGTCGTGTTTCCAAAACATAGACTTTTATATTATATTGATTTTGCCGTACTTAGGTCTATAAATAAATATTATCAAAACAAGAACAGCAACATTAACAGCCGCTAAAGTTGGTAGGTTTCCTTTTGCTTCATATATCGTTATATCAATACAACTAAAAGGAACGACCTAAATTATACTATCGGGATATCGTTACAACAATACAATTAAAAGAGACAACCCAAATTATACTAGACATGAACTATTTCTCAATAGTTAAAGGTTGCTGAGTGACAGCAGCACCCGTTAATTGCCACCTCAATCAATGGAAGCCATCGAATTTCACAGGTAGCCAGCCACGGTAAAGGTAAGTTCCTCTAATTTCTTAAATGCGCTGCAAGATGTTTCGTTTGACCGATTAATACTGGGCAACTTGTTTGCTAACACTCTATGTTTATTTGCTGCAGCAGCAGCGGAAAGAAATCACGCAAATTCTAAATAAAACCTTAGTTCTATTTTCGTACTTCGCTCTATTTGGCCGGAAAACAGTCGCCTTGGACAGGCACGATGTGTGCATTCAAGTAAAAGCAACTGGCCTTTAGGTCAATCATGACAAATAACTATCCTCATGTGGTCACTTTAGTATACATTTGCTTGTCGCATTTGAGTTGCGAGATTTATATAGTACACATATAAGCGTGCTTCTTTTTATAAAATATTACATCTTTAGCTTATAGAACGCGGCACCTATGAATATATTTTCGCTATTACGAGGCTACACTGAACATTGCCTAGATGTTCTAGTATTATACAGCGTTCGAAAAGTTGCAAAGCAAACCGGCGCGAAGCCTTCTGACGTCGACCAGTCATTATAAAAGTTAATCGCCTCTGATAAATCTCTTTTCTCCGTCCCCCACCAGCCCTAATCTTCAAATCTCGTCGGTCGCCACGGGAGTCAAACCACAGAGCGACTAAAATACGAGCAAGCCTGACCGATGCTATTGTCTATGGTTGAAGTAGATAATCCTGCCGCGTTTATATGCTGCCGTCATCTGCTTCTGCTGTGGTCTAAATTACGGTGGATCGGTTGCTACAGAACATATCTGAATGCAATAGATATGTGCGGTATGTGATTTTTTGTGTGCGTGAGAGAACTAGGGACCTAAATAACCCGTTTGCGTGAAATTTTGCTTTCTCGCTATCACCAAGGACTGCTTGCGATTGGTTTGGCGGTTTGGTGGAGATCTGTGCGGCTTACGTGCCTGAATTTGTTTGATTTGTAAGAAAAACTGAAACTGCAATTGTACGGCAATGCAATCGCTTTTGCAGTAGAGATTTTGGTGTGAGAAATCAACTACGGGCAGGTCGGACTCACATATTGGACATGAATGAAATAATTGCTTTCGTGGTGCACATTTGACACTCGACGAGGTTTCAAAGGATAGCTAGGCAACGAAGGCCGTTCCCGTTCCCAGTCTACTGAAACTTTTTTTTTGGTGAGAGGGAAAAATGCTTTTACGCACACCCAAAGTGGGTAGTGTGGGACTCGATGCCGATGTTGTTAGCATAGTACCCACTAAAAACCATTCACCTAAATGACTTCTGGAAGAGGTGAGGAGCTGGAACCATTATTTAATACTACTTCAACCCCTACTTCTTCCTTAGGGCGTGAACAGAACGCAATCTTTTTTTTATTATTATTTTTTTTAGGGCGAACAGCGCGGTCTGCACCACTACTGGAACTAAAAACGCAAGGTGTACTATGAACTTCTGCAGAGTGACGAAACAACTAACAGTGAAAAGTACTGACATTTGCTCGACAGTTTGAAGGCGCCCTAAGCGCCAGCGATGCGATTGTAGAGGCGTCCTGTTCCATCATGAACACCGCCTACACACATTTGGGGCGACCTGCCGCAAGTAAGCTGGAGTTTGGAGGATTTTTTACCCCATCTACTTTATAATCCTAGGATTATAAAGGATGACGTTGATCTGATCCACTCAGATTATCATCTGTTCCGAGGAAAGAAATGTTTGTTTTGAGCGTATCAAAATCCACCTTGATTACCTTCTTGCATCTGAAAACACAAGGCATTACGCAAAATCTGGATTTTTCTCACTAAAAGGACGTCTTATAGAAGGAGATGCAGCACTGTATATATTATTGATTATAGTGTATTGTATGTAAGAAATACAATGTCAAATTTGTCATACGAAATCGGCCTACAAAGAAGTATGTATACTAAACTCAATTTGCTTTTATAACGAGTACCCTCAAGCGATTCTATGTAAGCGATAACGCCCTGTCGCGTACCAAGCACATGTACATTATTGGCGTCAAATAAGTTATGAGAGAAAAGCAGCGTTCTGGCATCTCGACTGATTCGTGACCGCAACAAACCCAATCATAAGCATGACTCCTCAGAAAGACGCACTTCGACATGACAGCCCTTCAGAGTTTCCGTCCCCCTTTCGCCTTGTTCTGGTCGACGGTGAGTTTGTACAGTGTACAGACTTTATGTCTATATATACAAAGGGCAGACTGTAGCTGATCTAGAGTGCTCAAGGAAACAAATAACAATAATTAAGTTATTAAGGCGTTAAACACTCGAAAAAGTCGTGCGTCAACGTGCGAAATTTTAGTGTTTTTTTTTAACAAAAGAGGATCATTAGCCTTTTCGCTGTTATATATATATATATATATATATATATATATATATATATATATATATATATGCTTTTTATCGTACATGCTTGTAACATTGTTTTATACTTATTCATTCTACAGTCTAACTAAATTGCTATAGGCGGCAACTTAATAACTGTAAACATATACTAATGGCACATGTATATTCAGGTGTTCACAAATAACATTCATGTTTAACAACATTGCGATATAAGTGCTACTGTTTTTCGCAAAGAAGTCCACACTTGTGATGTACGCAGATGACATAATGGCCGCTCATCACGACCTGGATGCCATCAAGCGAATCCTCTGGCGGAGGTGTTCCTTGTCTCAAGGAGGCTGGAAATAAACGCCATGAAGACCAAGTCCATGAAATTTAGAAGAGAAGGTAGGTCAATTGATTGCCAAATACGTTATACGTTGCGGCGGTCAATCCTTGAAATTTGTCAACTATTTTCGGTATCTGGGACTTCGGCTTCATTATACTGGGACGACCTTCACTGCTCACATTTGTCGAGACAGTGCGCACAGCCCTAAGTCTCCCTTTATGGAGAGGCAGGCGACGTTCGGTGACTGTCCGTCCCAACGGCACTATTCTACCTCAAGATTGTTACAATGCTGATGTTTGGTCTTGACAGATGTATGGGAGCACCTCACTCGGGCAAAGTTTGGTTTGTTTCCAAGGTGTTTCACAATGTACATGAAGCGAGTACTTTGCCTGTCAATACGGTCAAGGAGCCACTTTGTGTACCTAATGTCAGGCTGTGCACCGGTTGTTAAGATAATTCGATTGAGGTTGAAAACGCCGCGTATAGTACAATTTACGAGCTTCAACTCGGAATGGGAAAATAAAGTTGAACAAGTCCGACGAGAGGTTGGTAGACCTGGATATTTTCAGTGTCTATCACCTCTGGTCTGTTCTTGCATGTGAAAATCGCCACGTCTACACCAGAAACATAGTAGATGGCTACCACCACCTTGTCTGTCAAACACGAGCTTCCACGAGGAGTACACGGAGTGCTTCTGTCGACTCTGCCCTCAGATGTGTACGAAGTTTCATGCGTCTGCCTGCCTGGCCTGACGAAGAGATCACTGCACTGCCTCTCTCGAATAACGTGCCGCGACCAGCTGACTGTATGCCAACCCTATCTTGGATTGCCTCCAAGTTAAAACATTTTCATCAAGTGAAATGGCCAGATGACGACAAATACCATCCGACAGTATCCAACGTACTACAGGCAGTGAATGCGTTTCGCAGATTGAGATAGCTGCAATGAACGTCACGGTGGTGGCTTCCGGCCAACTAAACACTGCCACTACCTTCGAAGGCAAAATTCAGCGAACAGTTCCGAAATTCCCTTTGACATAACCGTAGCGACAAATGTCTGTTAAATCATACCCGAATTTCTATCAATAATAAAGTTCGACATATACGTATAGGGTCATGTGCTCGGTCACATTATGGTAATCAGCTCGAATGAAACCTTTTCACCGCGACGGATAGGTAATGCTAGTTTTTATGTCGTTATACTCAATGGTACACGACTTAGACCCTAGCCTGTGCTTCAGCCGATGGCGGCAGGCGGAAGACATTTGACGAAATGGCTAGTTACCCAAACATGCGGACTCCAAACATGCATGTAGCACCTGCACGAAGTCGGCTGGTATAAATTATATTACGTCTGTTTGGACCGTCTTTATCAATAATATTTATTTTTATAGATTAAAGTTTATCTAGGCTCTTTTACCCGTCGCGGCATGAAGTCATCTTTCAACGCGTGTTTCTGTAGACTAGTGATCTTTTTTATTCACATCTGGTGACAACCGCTGTGGGCGGTTTTCTGATTTTAACTGAATTCCATGTTCTGTCAGTTCTTCTAAATGGGAGCGTTTAACGCCGTCGATAGCTTAGTTGCTACATAGTAATTAATTTATCACTGTCATTGTCTTGACCGTGAGGGCTTGGGGAATAAACTGGGTAATAAAGTTTGAGGTCCCTAGAATATTTATTATATTTTACCTCATTATGGTGTATCTTTGTTAGTATCCAAAACGAAGACAACATAAACGGGGGAAGACGCATCAGCCTTGCGATGCACTGGATAGGACAGAGTGGGTCTTACTTAGAATGTCGCCCGATTTGACCTAAAACTGCCAATCACTTTAATATGTCGTAAACCACGATAGGTGGCTTAAGAGGGCCCAACCGCTGCACATTGTTAGAAGAAAGGCGTGTGCGGCACAATCAAAATCGTGTTTAGGATCAAAATAAACGTAGTGAAATTGCCTCTAAGTACCTATAAGTTTGGGCAGTCTAATTCAAGGAACGTAAAAGTCTCAACGATTTGGAACACGAAATTTTTAGGTATATATATATATGTCCTATTCATGTTTTATTGAAAACTCTCCTGATTTTCATATTCGTTTGTACAAGCCGCCCATCGTCACAAACGTTAGTTCCATTTGACTTGCTAATGTCGTTTTGTAGCGTCGTTCACCAATATAATATTCCTAGTCTAATAAGCACACCTTATTTGACCATTGCGCGACATTCATTCTACCGCTACTTTTACATATCAAATTGTAGATGAACGAAAGAGCATTGTAATTATATACAAATTGGAGTCTTAGATGCAGAAGAAGAGCTGTATGACTTGGCAGATGAGTGCGTGTGTAAGTGTAGCCCTATCTGGCCAGCAAGCTTTATTGTACATTGAAACTTCCTTTCTATCAAATAGAAGTTTGCGCAGCGCTTATTAGATGGCGTCACCCTAATGCAGCGCAAATGTCTATTTTTTAAATGCCTTTTATCAAATATGGTTGACACAAATACATATATATATACAGTCGGTGCTGTTTTAAGTATTTATTTATATAACTTTTTTTATGTTAGCACTTTGGAGTGAACAATTGTTCCGCGTGAACGTGTAGTCACGGGTTCTCTAACCCTAGGATTAGCCCAGTTCGACAATGTGCCCCGAACAGATGCTGCGTTTTCCTCGTTGAATGTCGAGCGACAGCCTCTGACGCAAAAATTCCGATGCTCTCGAGTCTCCCGTGGAAAGGTTAAGGCATCTGCCCACGCGCTGAATCAAATTCAGTGTAAGCGGTGCTGTTATACTGTACCTTCGCTTAGTGCCATCCAAGTACCTTTAGTAGCGAATACCCATGTAGCACCAGCAAACAGCGTGGCATACACTTATATTACTTAATTGTTTTTGTTTGTATGCATTATAAAGACATGACACTGTAATGCTTCCTTATCAATTCTAGTCGACCGTGCTATTAATGCTTTTACAGGGGCCAGAAACACAAATACAATGTGATCATCCATTGCTGGGTCGTGTAGTACTCTCCTAGACCGATGGCGTGGTGCATTCGCTTGCGGCTCGCTGACCGGAGGAGATACATAGGTGCGCGGGTTCGAGCCCGGTTGCACATTTGTATTTATGGGGGCCCGTCTTCATGCATTGCCGTCTCTTTCCGTCATCTCTGTCTTCGCTCTTATAACGACCACATCCCCAAACTCAGACCCCGCGTTCTAGCTCTTTTTCGAGCTGAGCAATTTTGGGAGTGGATCTCTCATTGTGCTGCCGCATGTCCAGTCGTGATGTACTGTTTGCTTCGTGTCATTGAGAGTCCTTCATGCGATAAGCGTATGATCTACGTCATCAGTTTTGCTGGCGTCAGACAGACTTATCTACCTCAGTCTGTTCGACCTTCACCATATAGATCCGGAAGCTGTCATGACCGGTGAGAACTTGAGTTATGCTTAGATTCTGCGTTCATATACATATATAAATATATACTCGTTGTCGAGCCGGGTGGCGTGGTGGGTGCATTCGCCTGCGCCTCGCGACCGGAGGAGACACATAGCAGGTGCGCGGGTTCGAACCCCACCGTTGCACCGATTTGTATTTATGGGGGTTGTCCGTCTATAAAGCAATGCAAAAAGCAGTCCCATGGACGTTAAATCTTGGCTGAGAGTCAGCCCCGAAAGGGTTTTAGATTCTGCGTTCTTCTTTGATCAATGCCCTAACATTCTGATTAATTGATTGAAATTAAAGTTAAGTGAAGTAACGGTCAGTTTTATTACGTTAATTTTAAAAAGTTCGACCCAACCAGCTAGCGAGAGTGACCTAGCCTTAGGCTTACAGATGTCTGGTCGCTTCCCGGTACGATTCGCAAACATTTCTTTGTACGAATAGTGATATGTTTACTATTTAGTGTTTGTGTCCCTTTCAACGTTACACTGTGCCTTATGTTTGTATTGCAAAGGATGTCATCACAGTATCGCCAGCGCGTAGCATAGCAATTCATACGTCAATCCCTAGCAGATTCATATGTTCTTTATGATCTTCTTTCATCGCTCCATTATAACAAAATGTGCGTGATTCACATTTCTGTTTGGCTCTCGTCAATCGCCTCTTTGCTACAGCAAAATAGAAGTCGCAATCTTTTTGGCATTACATAACGCAGTGCCAATGCTATTTTCCATAGTTTATTGACTTATTTATAGAGCTGAAACTCACGGCAATGGCTGTTTTAAAACGCTGCGAAATAAAATAGGGCAAATCCACGACGCTTCCAGTTCTTGACCCCTCCTGGCTTAGTTGAGAACAACAATATTGGTATATATATATATATATATATATATATATATATATATATATATATATATATATATATATATATATATATACGAGATAAAGTAATATTCCGAGTGCATAGGTTCTCGGGAGAGAATGGTTCCACTTGAATTCTTACTAATTGTATATATATATATATATATATATATAATGTTGTTTTACATGCAGCCCCGCGATGGGAAGCAATCGGGAGTGACCGGCCAATGGCGACGTAAAGAAAACGCTGGCCGCTAGCCGTAAAGTTAGTTAAAACATATAGGACCACCGCATTTGCAACTGCAGTAATGTGTGGCATCTGCACCCTAGCCAGTAGTTCGGCTTTAAGCCCCTTACCAGACTTTTAGCAAAGATACAATAGTTTCTAGTTATTGTTATTAGAGTGAATCGTGGAGCGATTACTGGATCGTGATTTAATCGGGCCAAGGTGTGTTGAACTCGCTAGATAATCCTACGTCTCAAATACGGTTTTACCTTCGAGAAAACCACCTACCTCTTTACCCACTAGTGCAGTTTTTCATGAGTCTCCAGCCGCTAGCATCATATGGTTTAGCCCTATTATGAAAAAGAACTCGATTAGATGTAATGTCTGATAGAGAATTAAAGTTTTGTAATTTTTTATTTAACAGCACCTCTAGTTTCTCACTCTCAACCGGAACGGCGTTAAGGGAGATCGTGCTAGAAGATAGTCGGTTTTGTGCCGAAGCACCACACCACCTTAGAAGACCTAAGGTGTACGTAAACGTGCTTCCTTCTTTTAAAAACGGCGAAGCGCGAATGTTATGTGTTACTATAAACAGAACCAAACGTAAAATGCTATTTAACGCGGTTAAGGTCATACTTTCTTCTTTTATATATAACGGCCTTTTTGAAAGGTTCCTTGAAACCCAGTTAATATAAATTGTTACATCTTCCTCGTCTATAATGAAACCAAATATGCACATGAACACATTGCAACAATACTAAGTGTAAACTACTTAGTTCTGTAAACTCCAGCTTACGTTGTATCTGTCTGACTGTTTTAAACTGACACATATCCCGCTTCTATTGGATAAGTAAAAGCACATGTAAAAATGTCCTTTCTATTAATGATCGTCTCTTTGTGTGTCCCAAGTGTCGTTTCTATATGTAACTACAAAACTGTTTATATATATATATATATATATATAACAGTTTGTAGTAATATAACGACACTTATATATATATATATATATATATATATATATATATATATATATCACGGTAGATGGCATTCCTCTTGACTTTAATTGTTGAGTCTCACACTGCCAAAGTAGT
>QVRM01006326.1:15000-60000 GCA_003439945.1 Dermanyssus gallinae
CAAGAAAATGTAACATTATTCCGCGTGTAACTGTATTGCCTTTAGTCTCTGTTCCCTAAAGAAACAGTGACCTTCGTACTTTCAAAAGACCCACCAGTAACGCCCTTTTTCTGAGATTTATCGCGCATCTAAATATTATCTAAGAATGGCGAACACATGCTGACCGAGCACTCAGTAACCTTGTGTAAATAAAAGAGACGGTATAGGATTGTAAAGCTTTTTCTTATATATGCCAAACTATTCAGTTAAATAATTAATAGTGTATATATATATATATATATATATATATATATATATATATATATATATATATATATATATATATGTAGCCTTTGTTGCACTTGTTGTCTGTTCTGCAGGTTATAAGCTGTCGGCTTATACTTGGCTTCGTTGAGAGTCGCTTTTGGCAATGACAAGTTCTGCTTAGATTATGCCACCCTTTCAAGAGGTTGCTTATCATCACTTCTAACGTTAATTAATGTTAAATTCTGCGCAGACGTTCTTTTGCACGTCCTCAGATCGAATACGGCGTAGTTAACCACCTGTTATGCCAACTTGTTAATGGCGGCGTGGCCTGGGTAACTGGTGCGTAACACGTAGCTGGCTTCAGGTGTTCATGATCGCAGGTTCGATCCTGGCTATGAGGATCTATTTCTTGTGTTCAAACATGTGAGTAGCGTATATGTAACGCATTAAAAAAATATGTCACAAATTGATGGCGCGCTTTGATTTATATTTCCAATACTGTCACAGGAGTCTAATTATGTTGTTACAAAAGACCTACGTATAAGTGTAAAATCGCCGAGCATTGCATAAGGGAGTCCGAGCGTGGTTGATTGGAAATATAGTTATTATGTCATGCCAACTGGTTGTAGCGCTGTGTGTGGAATTGCTCGTCTACAAATGATTTCAGACGACCTATTTCGTCGAAAAAATAATAACATAGTTTCTCGATTGAAGCGCCTGCTACTGAGTTTTTACAAACAAAACAATTAAGGTGGCGATTGGGAGGTGATCGCTCTAGATTTGCCCTGGTTTTTATTCGTCAAGGTGATCTATCTCAAGAGAAACTATCTGTACCTTTGAACAGCCCATGGCGTGCGTTGTCAATACCATTCACATAAAGCAAAACTGAAGCCGACACAGATTTGTCAGCATAGTATGTTTTGGGGGAAAGGTAGCTATACGAGGGCATTACGGGTAATATTATATCTAGCTTTGTACTTTAATGCTATAATTGAAGGAAATGTACTTTAAAGCATAGAGTGCTATGACAAACGTATGGCTATATATCAAGGCTGAGGGAGGTTTACGGTATACATGCGGCGCACTTATATTGGCCTTTTCTTATCATATTTATATGCAAATGTTTACAAACGAGTAAGGGTTACTTAAATTAGTTAAGCAAATCTCCTATTGCACAGGCATAAAAACATTTGCGCTCCTTGCGGTCATTTTTGCGCTTCCGTGCAGAAAATCTTAACGAATTTATGAACTACGAGTCCGCTTGTCCACCTGCTGATCAGTGTCCTTTATTTACCGCATGGCATCTATCCTAAAGACCAATCCGTGATAAGGTGTAGATTTTGTGCGGTGATGTCATGCTTTATGTTTTCGTCATCGGGCAACAAAGTATATCCGCATTTAGCTTTTGATGAAAAACATTCTAATTCGAGTGCGATCTAGTGATGCAGTTGATGAGTTCTTTTTTTTCTAGACTTGGCTTTTCCGTTGAGTTGTCGAGCAGTAGAAAAAAGTTTCACAAACGTTCGCTTCGCCGGGCGAGCCGCTCGTGTTGATAGCAATGGCCAAATGTAGCCACAATTGTATGTGTACAAAAATAAAACGTTTTTTTAATCGTTTTTGTAGACGTCTTGATGGCATCAAAAGCCATGTATTCACAAAAAAGATGGTGCGATCTGCTCATTGTCAAGTGTTTTTAGCAGCCTGACCAAACCCTTCTATGAACTGCTTTGCTTTTGTGACTGAACCTACATAAGATCTATAACACGACGCCCACGTACAATTGACATTCGCTTTGAGACATCGTTAATTAACTTAATTACGTTTATTTTACTCCATTTAAAGTTCATTAGGATTTTTTCGTAAGGCTTTTTTTTCCTTACGCTTCCGCCGAGAGAAGTAGTGCAACGATCTATATAATCTGATCAATGTTCCGGAAGTTTACAAAAAATATAATATAATAAGAACTTAATCGGTAAATTCCAACTGCGTCGTTCCTTGCTCTGAAGCAAGGAAACCTGTTATACAAACAAGAAATTTCCCAATTGTCTATCCCATCAGCACCGACCAAAGCTTGCATAAGAGCCTGTGTTGATCAGTATTCCGATATTCCGTAAGGGGATAGCTTGTTAGCCACTTTCTGGAGTCTTTGTGGCCTGGAGAAGTGGCCTTTAAATGTGCTCTACTATGTGCGTAGAGGAAACCCGACAGCAGCTTTTCGAGGCGATAGTACAGTGTTGTAGAAGCTCTCCGTGGCGATTGATTTTCCGACATTCGTTGTATTAGAGCTCAATGCTAGTGCTTCCAAGTGTCTATGAATTTCTGGTAGGCCTACGGCGCGGGACGTTCTAAGCCACGTGTGGGGACGATCTAAGCCAAGGTAATATTATAGGGGATGATGTTTTTCACCTTTAGCTACATTAGTTGCCAAAAAACATGCATTAGACGGCATATCAGGCTCCACCAGGCGGCTTCCGCCAACTTTACATTGAGTGTGCATTCCAATGCTTAACTCTCAACTTTAGGATCGAACTCGGAAACTATATCACTACGGAGTTCCGTGTTTATGCTGGGCAGCAGGTGTAGTACCCAAGCGTTCTTGAGGCAAATTAGATATACAGTTAGCGATTACTAACTTCATTTGATAGATTAGCTTTCAAACAAGGGCGTATTGGCCCCATCAATGGAAGGAGGCGGCGGAGACGTCTTGTTCAGAAGTGGGGATGAAATTTTTAAACGTAATTATTCTGCCTTTTTTAAACGCAGGGGGGTTGGTGGCTCTCTTCTGAGCGTAATTTCGGCGACGTCCGGCGACTGTCCGTCCCGACGGCAGTGGCACTTTTCTACCTCAAGATTGTTCCAACGCATGAAGACGCCGCGTGCAGTACCATTCGAGTGTTTTGTCTCAGAATGGGAAAATAAAATTGAACAAGCCCGACAAGAGGTTGGAGACCTGGATATTTTCAGTGCCTTTCACCTCTGGTCTGGTCTTGCATGTGACAATCGCAACGCCTATACCAGATACCAGATAGTTCATGGCTATTATCACCTGGTCTGTTCGAACGCGAGCTACCACGAGGACTACACGGAGTGCATCTGTCGACTGTGCTCTCAGGCGTGTACGAAGTTTCATGCGTCTGGCTGCCTGGCCCTTACGAAGAGATCACTGCACTGCCTCTCTCGAATAACATGCCACGAGCAGCTGACTGTATAATTGTATAATCTGTATAATTCTATCTATGTTATATGCATACTCAATATGAGTGAAATAAATATGATGATGATGATTATTCTGCCTTTTTTTCTCTTACATAGTTGTGCAAAATCTAAGTTTGCGGGAGAACCAGTTGGCGCATGAAGGAACCGATCGCAGCGACGTGTTCGGTGGAAAGACAATTCGCTAGCTTGCGTTACGAAAGGCTATTAACCAGATTAAGGAAAATCATAAAAAGTCGATGTGTTGTTATGTTTTACGTTAACGCTTTTACGTGCAGAACCGTACAATTTTACCATTACGACCAAAAGTGTACGCCCACAAGACTATTCTCGGGCAATAGCAAATTTACGACCCATAATTTTTCAAACCAAAGTGTTGGCCCTACTTGACGTAATTGCCGACTAACTAAACTTCTTCGCATTATCCAGAATTTTTTTTTGCCAGTTTGCAGATTGGGTCAGGTTTACCTGAATCCGCAGCAGGTTGATATGTTTTCACTATACAAACTGGATATATATAGCTGCCTCGCGGAGGCAACCCATTATTGCTGTTTCGCTGTAAACTCGACTGGTAGCGCTCCTCGCAAGTCCTAGTTTGGTTAGATAAGCACATTTACCTGTAACAACAAAATTAAATATTAAATATGGCAAAAAAACAGTTAAATAAATAAATATATGTATATATATATATATATATATATATATATATATATATATATATATATATATATATATATGTATATATATTACAATTTAATTTATTTTACACTTTATCTTGTCATTATACCTAGTTATGTCTTATAAGCTGACATTTGGCGAGTATACACATATGTTCATTTATATTTCTACTTATAAAATACATATGTTCATATGCCAACATCATCAGAATGATAAAACGTTCAATTCTGTAAGTTGGGTCAATGACCTAATTTGATTACAATTTCCCACGTGATATCTTTCACACAAGTTTCGACAGTATTTGCAGACACAGGTTTGTGCAGGTTTGTGATTACCTTGTGTCATGCACGTCAAACGGTGGAAGCCGTGCACGGCAAACCTGGTGACCAAATGACGATTCGTTCTGTTTGTCCTCTTTCAGCTCGAGCCAGTCATTGGTCGTGTCATATATATATATATATATAAATCAGTGCGCCCTATTTTAGTGTCGACGACACCGATAACCTGACGCTAACGTTACTGCATGTAATTCTGCTCTAAACCCTGATGCACGTTGTATTGCGTACATACTTGGTAACAAACGGACAGAGCAACTAAGATTCGTTCTTTTTCTTACTATTTTCTAGAGGCGGCTTAATATATATTTTGTGGACGTTCGTTTGGGTCTTTCGGTTGCAATCGGCGCATCAGCCGAATCCGGAAGGTAAGAGTCAAAGCGATTGCCGATCGTCGCATAACGGGCATGGTATTACCCACCAAACTGAAACCAACATGGCTCTACTGATTTACGGCTCTAGATCTCGAACTATGACAACATTAGATTCGATTGTAGTGGGTCCCAGTAATGCCTTGTTTACACGAACTCTATGAAAGACAGCAGTGTTGGGCTTCGTTACTCGATTCGCAGAGCGATGAGAAATGAGGGTTGCCGTTATCGGCTATACATACGGACATACATACAGAGTCAGTTGATCAGAGGCGAAGACGGCTGGTAAACCTGTGTTGTGTTTTCCGGATAGGTCAACATTCGATTGCGTGTTGACATGTGGTGCCGTCTGTACAACACGCATCCAGATCGCGTCTTAAAATGAGCATTCCCGGAACAGAGCAGGGAGATTATCGCTGAAGCAAGAACGAGAGCTGTCGACGACGAGATCATAGAATTCAATACATTTAGATCACCTGGTCGGGCCTATCCTGGCCCGGCCAGACCCCGCAGGTCACCAAATCGTGAAAATTGCTCCGCTTGGCAGTAATAGTAGTAGCCTGCCGATTTGAGTCAGTGTTAGAACATAGAGTACAATACAAAGAAACAACAAACAAGCAAACAAACAAGAGAGCAGAGAACTCGACGCGTTGACAGCAAGCAGTAGCTTCGTGAGTTCGAGTTGCTTCAGCGAAAAGCTGTCGTTCGTAGCGGGCAAGCAGCGGCCCTTGCCGAGATCGTCTGTACGTGGAATATGTACTCTAGTAGGTCGGCGTTTCCTCTACCAGTTGTCAGTTAGTTAGTTAGTTGTTCGTGTTCGCCGACTCGACGGGTTGCCATGTCGCGTGGCGCCAAACAATGTAGAGCAGTCTCGTTGTATGTATGACACAGACATACATGCTTGTGTCATCACAAAACGTCACGACGGCTGTGGCGGTGGTTGTGGAGGTGCCGCAGCTGCCGCCGCAAGCGAGGCGGTGAGTTGAAGCTTCCGCCGTGATTGACTGTCCTCGGCGCGACGCTCAGTTCTCGTCCACTTTCCATGTGTCACACGTCTGTCCCTTTTCCTGTATGCATCCTCTTTAGAGAGGCGCTAGAGTCGTTAGAAAATCTCGAAACACACGCAACTAGTTACGTGTTCCCGTTACTGAGGCGTTAGAGTCGTTAGAAAATCTCGAAACACACGTAACTAATTACGTGTTCCCGTTACTGAGGCGTTAGAGTCGTTAGAAAATCTCGAAACACACGTAACTAATGGCTCCCGTTATTGCTGCTGCTGCTGTTGCTAATGTTGTTGCTGTTGTTGTTGTCGCCGCTGACACCGCTCTTGTTGGCGTGTTTATTTTATGCTCTTCTGTGGCTCATTCGAGTTGCGGATGCTGTATTAGAGGTAGGTTGACGTCTTGGCACCGAAATAGCAAGACTGCCTTACCAATGGTGGTTTTACTACTCCGCTGTTAAAAAAACGGGAAGTCCTAAGGCGCTGTCTAGCCCTGGATCAAGTTTGGTATACGATAATTCAAGAGTGAGTGGGCTATTGGCAGATGCCAGGGCAGAGATGTTGGATACAAGGATACAAAGAGCTAAATATAAGGAGGGGCAAAGTACAGAACGTCGAGCATGTGGGCTAGAGAATGAGTCAATCGAACATCTTATTAAAGAATGTATAGCCTTAGGGGGGAGCAGAGATATAGAGCTGTCGGAGGCCCTAGCTTTAGGACCAAATGTTAGAAATGACCTGGTCGATATTACAAATGAGAGGTTGTCACATTGGAAAGCAAATACTCAGTAGATATTGAAGTAGACATGAATTATATAGATGCGTAGGTAATATATATGCTGCCGCTCTAAGCGCCCCTGATACAAAAGCGTGACATGTGTATTTAGGTAAACATGCCAAGCGAACAATAAATTAATCAATCAATCAATTGTAGATGTAAGGCCCAAGTTGAGAAAAGTGCAAAATTAGCGTGCAAGTGTTTACATTAAATAATTGTTTTACTAAATAAATACTTCAAATGCTTAACATAATATGAAAACAACGAGATAAAACGTATTTCGAACAAGAATCATATAGACATAGTTTAATATAAAACGTATGTATGATCTTATATGTTATATTATATTAAACGTATATACATTTACATGTACACGTGAAAATCACCACACTAGTGTGCCGTGATGACGTTATCGGCAGTGAAGGCATACATTGAAGCTATCGTGAACTGTCTGCGCTAGACTTGAACGTGTCCTACCTCTGCTTCCGGAGTACGGTCAATTTCCTGGACCTGTAGCGGAAATCCGAATTCGGCGAATTTAACTAATGTCTAAGATTACGTCTACAAGACAAAAATCGACAATCGATCTAAGTTGGCCAAGTGATAAAGTTTCAAACAAGTTTTTACATAAGGCTAAAAGCCTTCAGCACGACCCCCTATATTTGGTTTTCCTCGGCACGGCCGTGTAGGCCATCTTTTCAAGATTTGTCGGCGGGAGCTCTAGGTATGATCAAAGCCAGTTGTCCGTTGTGTTGACGATTAGGAGACTATTATATACCATAATTTCATCTTTACCTCTTTAGCGTGGGAACACCGGTGTCCGTGCGAAGTGGGCATTTGGGGAACCCACGGGCTATCCTGCAACATAAGCGAAGGACGTCAAAGCCGTCACAGCGAGATTAACAAGATTACCGCCCGGGCCTTAAGGTCAGCTTTACTGCCATGCATTCGAGAGCCAACTGGCCTCCTGAGAAGCGACGGAAAGAGACCTGACGGTCTCACCCTTATCCCTTTTGAAAGGGGAAAGGCGCCTATTTGGGATGGTACAGTCACCGACACGCTCGCCCCCTCGAACATGGAGGCTAGCGCATCAGCCGCTGGCTCCGCAGCACGCAAGGCTGAACGTCAAAAGACCAACAAATACGCCCAGCTCCCCGACGAGTTCATTTTTGTGCCACTAGTATTGGAGACACTAGGGGGGCCTGGCCCTGAGGCATGGTCACTTTTACAGAAGATTGGCAAACGAATTGAACTCACGACGGGGGACAAAAGAGCTTTCGACTTTCTACTCCAGCGGCTATCTCTGGCGGTTCCGAGCGGCAATGCGGCAGCAATTATGGGCACAATGAAGGGCTGCCTCGAGGATAAGCTCGATTGGTAGCACCCCTCACAAGCCCAAGGGTAGTTAGATATTCATATTCCACTGTAACTACAAAATGAAATAAAACTAGAGTAATAATAGTATCGTTAATATACGTACGGCCCGCGGTTGACCCTGAGAACGGTCCGTGGCTGCAACGCCGTGGTAGAGATGTCGCGTTCACCGCACAACGGACGAGTACAGGTTAGTTCTTTGTCTATTTTAGACGGTTATGCGTAACTTGATCTGGCATATATGAATAGATGTATATACATATATGTTTTTTCTTGTTAACGAGCATAGCTTTGCTGGACAAGCAGAAAGCAAAATCATCTCGAGCATATATAAGAATAAACGTGAACATTTTAGGAATTGTTCTTGGAAGAATCTGTCACATTGTATCTAATTTCAGTAGGTACAGTAATTATATGCGCAAGTCCAACTCTTATATTATGTTTTATTTGTTTTTGAGGTCACCGGCAAAGATAAGGAAACTATGCACGTAGTATATTCTGGGCTACATTCACATAATTTGCTATTTTACAAATGCTTTGCATATGGTTGAGTTCATACTAGGCAACATATTTACATGGGAAGAATATCAACCGAAAGTCAAATAGGCAATAGCTATTCCCACTCCTGATAGGTTTCCGCAATGATAATGCTCGCCACTGTCCCTACATCGTTTTATGCGCATATCCGGGTTAGGGCGCATGACATAAACCATTTCATTATACTTCATAGTTCACGTCTGCAATTCGAATTGTGATATACAATGGCAAGTAAGCAATTTAAATTTTTCGATATACGCTGTGGGCCGACATCCAGCATTCAGAAAAGTATCTGCGCTAGCACCAAAATCATTGACGCCTAACCACAAATATGCCATAACTACAGCAGGGCGGGTCTGTAGACTGAAGTACGTATATACGATTTTACTAAGCAATTAATTGAAAATACACCGGTGTTGCTCAGGGTGATTATCTGAGTCCCTTGTTGCTCTCAATGCTGGTAAGCGATCTCCCAACGGAAATACATAGTCAGCCATCACAAGTGCAAACGTTCGTGCTTGTAACTCTACAGCGCTATGTAAACCGGAACAAACTGGAGATTAATGCGAGCACGACTAAAGCGATGAAATTTCGACGAGGAGGAAAACTGGCCAAGGGCGATGAATTCCGACTGGACTCAGGAATAATCGAAACCGTTCCCTACTTTCTCTACCTGGGGGTGGCGTTTTCAGGACGTGGCACAAGTGTCTCCAAACATCTTGAGGATAGAGTCTGACAAGGCGTACAATCTTTTTACAGTGTCAAGGACCCATACAGGCTATCGGCGGATGTTGCTGTTAGCTTGTTTAACCTGAAGTGCGCACCCACCGCACCCTACGGTGTTTAGGTGGTTTGGCCTTATCTCTCAAGACTAAATTTAAAGGCTTTGATCAACTTAAAGCCCGTATCCTAAGGAAAGCATTAAACGTCCACCGCACTAGCCTGAATAGGCTAGTGTACCTACAGGCGTCGTCGTCGTTCTTCGTTGAGGACTTGTAGAGGACGTGCAACCTATCAAAGACGACGGCCTTTAGAGAACACGTCTTAAATTGGAAAAATATTATGGTCGACATCGACCCGCTGTTCTATGAAACAAAATCAATGACGTCGGATTCGTGGAGAGCCGGCAGTTATGTGAACCGACATCTACTCACCAGATTTGCCGTCCACGGCTTCCACCTGAAGCGCGAGAAGTTTTATGAGATCTCGCTGGAGTGCATATAGAAACTTTGTGACTGCCCGTGTAATCTATATCACCTTCAGCGTTGCGATAGAGCAATTCCGTTGTCTCAACTCTGAAAATGTGATACCTATGATGTACACGTAAAAACCAATCATTGGTTAATGAAACTAAAACTACTACTTAATTGAAAATACAGCCAGCAAAACACTTTCTAGCGGCACGGATATTTGTATTTCCCGGACTAACCTACATAAGTTTGAATTATCAAGAGTTTCAGGAAGACAACATACATTAAATACATAACAAAAAAGTTAAACAAAGTTAAAATACTCTACTACGACATATTCGTCAAGATGCTCGAGAGGAAGTATAGCTGCGCTTGATGTGCGCAATAATGGTCCAGAGACAAAGGAGCAGTTGCGGCAGCACTTTAGTGCTCTTCTGCTCGATGCAAACGCCCCCGCGCCTAACCCATTATTGAGCAACCGCTCACTCTGGAGCAGCACTGCATGAATTCGCCGTTTACGGTGGAAGAAGTGGTGCAGATCTTGCGCGGGTTGCCCAAGAGGAAGAGTAGTGGTCCTGATGGGATCTATTACGAACACTGGGCTGAGTCGTCCGAAGTTTTAGCAGGGGAGCTGTGTAATCTGTTTAATCAGATACTCAGCGGGGGACACATACCCCAGGTTTGGCACGAGGCCAGGCTTACTCTGCTATTCAAGGGCAAATACGGTGACAACTTGGACGATCCAAATCTCTACCGGGGTATCGCGTCGGAACGCACTCTTAAGAAAATCTTTCCCAAGTTGATTATCTCGAGGGTGTTTCCAACTGTGGAGAAGACCCTACCTCCGGAGCAATTCGGATTCAGGAAGGGTCGAGGTACACAGGACGCGATCCACGTACTCCAGTCGGAAGTTGAGCGGGTGTTGGCTGTGCCCGGGGGCCATTTGTACGCCGTCTTTATTGATTGTGTCAAGGCCTTCGACAAAGCTCCCCGTCACTTACTAGTTGATTCATTTCGACATGCTGGGGTGGGTGGTTCTTTTCTACGAGTGCTCTCCAGCTTCTTTGCTGAAGACCGCCTTGAAGTAAACATAAGGGGCGAAGACACCTTGCAGCTAAGGCAAAACGTAGGGACCCCTCACCTTTGCCAGTTTGCAGATTGGGTCAGGTTTACCTGAATCCGCAGCAGGTTGATATGTTTTCACTATACAAACTGGATATATATAGCTGCCTCGCGGAGGCAACCCATTATTGCTGTTTCGCTGTAAACTCGACTGGTAGCGCTCCTCGCAAGTCCTAGTTTGGTTAGATAAGCACATTTACCTGTAACAACAAAATTAAATATTAAATATGGCAAAAAAACAGTTAAATAAATAAATATATGTATATATATATATATATATATATATATATATATATATATATGTATATATATATTACAATTTAATTTATTTTACACTTTATCTTGTCATTATACCTAGTTATGTCTTATAAGCTGACATTTGGCGAGTATACACATATGTTCATTTATATTTCTACTTATAAAATACATATGTTCATATGCCAACATCATCAGAATGATAAAACGTTCAATTCTGTAAGTTGGGTCAATGACCTAATTTGATTACAATTTCCCACGTGATATCTTTCACACAAGTTTCGACAGTATTTGCAGACACAGGTTTGTGCAGGTTTGTGATTACCTTGTGTCATGCACGTCAAACGGTGGAAGCCGTGCACGGCAAACCTGGTGACCAAATGACGATTCGTTCTGTTTGTCCTCTTTCAGCTCGAGCCAGTCATTGGTCGTGTCATATATATATATATAAATCAGTGCGCCCTATTTTAGTGTCGACGACACCGATAACCTGACGCTAACGTTACTGCATGTAATTCTGCTCTAAACCCTGATGCACGTTGTATTGCGTACATACTTGGTAACAAACGGACAGAGCAACTAAGATTCGTTCTTTTTCTTACTATTTTCTAGAGGCGGCTTAATATATATTTTGTGGACGTTCGTTTGGGTCTTTCGGTTGCAATCGGCGCATCAGCCGAATCCGGAAGGTAAGAGTCAAAGCGATTGCCGATCGTCGCATAACGGGCATGGTATTACCCACCAAACTGAAACCAACATGGCTCTACTGATTTACGGCTCTAGATCTCGAACTATGACAACATTAGATTCGATTGTAGTGGGTCCCAGTAATGCCTTGTTTACACGAACTCTATGAAAGACAGCAGTGTTGGGCTTCGTTACTCGATTCGCAGAGCGATGAGAAATGAGGGTTGCCGTTATCGGCTATACATACGGACATACATACAGAGTCAGTTGATCAGAGGCGAAGACGGCTGGTAAACCTGTGTTTGTGTTTTCCGGATAGGTCAACATTCGATTGCGTGTTGACATGTGGTGCCGTCTGTACAACACGCATCCAGATCGCGTCTTAAAATGAGCATTCCCGGAACAGAGCAGGGAGATTATCGCTGAAGCAAGAACGAGAGCTGTCGACGACGAGATCATAGAATTCAATACATTTAGATCACCTGGTCGGGCCTATCCTGGCCCGGCCAGACCCCGCAGGTCACCAAATCGTGAAAATTGCTCCGCTTGGCAGTAATAGTAGTAGCCTGCCGATTTGAGTCAGTGTTAGAACATAGAGTACAATACAAAGAAACAACAAACAAGCAAACAAACAAGAGAGCAGAGAACTCGACGCGTTGACAGCAAGCAGTAGCTTCGTGAGTTCGAGTTGCTTCAGCGAAAAGCTGTCGTTCGTAGCGGGCAAGCAGCGGCCCTTGCCGAGATCGTCTGTACGTGGAATATGTACTCTAGTAGGTCGGCGTTTCCTCTACCAGTTGTCAGTTAGTTAGTTGTTCGTGTTCGCCGACTCGACGGGTTGCCATGTCGCGTGGCGCCAAACAATGTAGAGCAGTCTCGTTGTATGTATGACACAGACATACATGCTTGTGTCATCACAAAACGTCACGACGGCTGTGGCGGTGGTTGTGGAGGTGCCGCAGCTGCCGCCGCAAGCGAGGCGGTGAGTTGAAGCTTCCGCCGTGATTGACTGTCCTCGGCGCGACGCTCAGTTCTCGTCCACTTTCCATGTGTCACACGTCTGTCCCTTTTCCTGTATGCATCCTCTTTAGAGAGGCGCTAGAGTCGTTAGAAAATCTCGAAACACACGCAACTAGTTACGTGTTCCCGTTACTGAGGCGTTAGAGTCGTTAGAAAATCTCGAAACACACGTAACTAATTACGTGTTCCCGTTACTGAGGCGTTAGAGTCGTTAGAAAATCTCGAAACACACGTAACTAATGGCTCCCGTTATTGCTGCTGCTGCTGTTGCTAATGTTGTTGCTGTTGTTGTTGTCGCCGCTGACACCGCTCTTGTTGGCGTGTTTATTTTATGCTCTTCTGTGGCTCATTCGAGTTGCGGATGCTGTATTAGAGGTAGGTTGACGTCTTGGCACCGAAATAGCAAGACTGCCTTACCAATGGTGGTTTTACTACTCCGCTGTTAAAAAAACGGGAAGTCCTAAGGCGCTGTCTAGCCCTGGATCAAGTTTGGTATACGATAATTCAAGAGTGAGTGGGCTATTGGCAGATGCCAGGGCAGAGATGTTGGATACAAGGATACAAAGAGCTAAATATAAGGAGGGGCAAAGTACAGAACGTCGAGCATGTGGGCTAGAGAATGAGTCAATCGAACATCTTATTAAAGAATGTATAGCCTTAGGGGGGAGCAGAGATATAGAGCTGTCGGAGGCCCTAGCTTTAGGACCAAATGTTAGAAATGACCTGGTCGATATTACAAATGAGAGGTTGTCACATTGGAAAGCAAATACTCAGTAGATATTGAAGTAGACATGAATTATATAGATGCGTAGGTAATATATATGCTGCCGCTCTAAGCGCCCCTGATACAAAAGCGTGACATGTGTATTTAGGTAAACATGCCAAGCGAACAATAAATTAATCAATCAATCAATTGTAGATGTAAGGCCCAAGTTGAGAAAAGTGCAAAATTAGCGTGCAAGTGTTTACATTAAATAATTGTTTTACTAAATAAATACTTCAAATGCTTAACATAATATGAAAACAACGAGATAAAACGTATTTCGAACAAGAATCATATAGACATAGTTTAATATAAAACGTATGTATGATCTTATATGTTATATTATATTAAACGTATATACATTTACATGTACACGTGAAAATCACCACACTAGTGTGCCGTGATGACGTTATCGGCAGTGAAGGCATACATTGAAGCTATCGTGAACTGTCTGCGCTAGACTTGAACGTGTCCTACCTCTGCTTCCGGAGTACGGTCAATTTCCTGGACCTGTAGCGGAAATCCGAATTCGGCGAATTTAACTAATGTCTAAGATTACGTCTACAAGACAAAAATCGACAATCGATCTAAGTTGGCCAAGTGATAAAGTTTCAAACAAGTTTTTACATAAGGCTAAAAGCCTTCAGCACGACCCCCTATATTTGGTTTTCCTCGGCACGGCCGTGTAGGCCATCTTTTCAAGATTTGTCGGCGGGAGCTCTAGGTATGATCAAAGCCAGTTGTCCGTTGTGTTGACGATTAGGAGACTATTATATACCATAATTTCATCTTTACCTCTTTAGCGTGGGAACACCGGTGTCCGTGCGAAGTGGGCATTTGGGGAACCCACGGGCTATCCTGCAACATAAGCGAAGGACGTCAAAGCCGTCACAGCGAGATTAACAAGATTACCGCCCGGGCCTTAAGGTCAGCTTTACTGCCATGCATTCGAGAGCCAACTGGCCTCCTGAGAAGCGACGGAAAGAGACCTGACGGTCTCACCCTTATCCCTTTTGAAAGGGGAAAGGCGCCTATTTGGGATGGTACAGTCACCGACACGCTCGCCCCCTCGAACATGGAGGCTAGCGCATCAGCCGCTGGCTCCGCAGCACGCAAGGCTGAACGTCAAAAGACCAACAAATACGCCCAGCTCCCCGACGAGTTCATTTTTGTGCCACTAGTATTGGAGACACTAGGGGGGCCTGGCCCTGAGGCATGGTCACTTTTACAGAAGATTGGCAAACGAATTGAACTCACGACGGGGGACAAAAGAGCTTTCGACTTTCTACTCCAGCGGCTATCTCTGGCGGTTCCGAGCGGCAATGCGGCAGCAATTATGGGCACAATGAAGGGCTGCCTCGAGGATAAGCTCGATTGGTAGCACCCCTCACAAGCCCAAGGGTAGTTAGATATTCATATTCCACTGTAACTACAAAATGAAATAAAACTAGAGTAATAATAGTATCGTTAATATACGTACGGCCCGCGGTTGACCCTGAGAACGGTCCGTGGCTGCAACGCCGTGGTAGAGATGTCGCGTTCACCGCACAACGGACGAGTACAGGTTAGTTCTTTGTCTATTTTAGACGGTTATGCGTAACTTGATCTGGCATATATGAATAGATGTATATACATATATGTTTTTTCTTGTTAACGAGCATAGCTTTGCTGGACAAGCAGAAAGCAAAATCATCTCGAGCATATATAAGAATAAACGTGAACATTTTAGGAATTGTTCTTGGAAGAATCTGTCACATTGTATCTAATTTCAGTAGGTACAGTAATTATATGCGCAAGTCCAACTCTTATATTATGTTTTATTTGTTTTTGAGGTCACCGGCAAAGATAAGGAAACTATGCACGTAGTATATTCTGGGCTACATTCACATAATTTGCTATTTTACAAATGCTTTGCATATGGTTGAGTTCATACTAGGCAACATATTTACATGGGAAGAATATCAACCGAAAGTCAAATAGGCAATAGCTATTCCCACTCCTGATAGGTTTCCGCAATGATAATGCTCGCCACTGTCCCTACATCGTTTTATGCGCATATCCGGGTTAGAGCGCATGACATAAACCATTTCATTATACTTCATAGTTCACGTCTGCAATTCGAATTGTGATATACAATGGCAAGTAAGCAATTTAAATTTTTCGATATACGCTGTGGGCCGACATCCAGCATTCAGAAAAGTATCTGCGCTAGCACCAAAATCATTGACGCCTAACCACAAATATGCCATAACTACAGCAGGGCGGGTCTGTAGACTGAAGTACGTATATACGATTTTACTAAGCAATTAATTGAAAATACACCGGTGTTGCTCAGGGTGATTATCTGAGTCCCTTGTTGCTCTCAATGCTGGTAAGCGATCTCCCAACGGAAATACATAGTCAGCCTTCACAAGTGCAAACGTTCGTGCTTGTAACTCTACAGCGCTATGTAAACCGGAACAAACTGGAGATTAATGCGAGCACGACTAAAGCGATGAAATTTCGACGAGGAGGAAAACTGGCCAAGGGCGATGAATTCCGACTGGACTCAGGAATAATCGAAACCGTTCCCTACTTTCTCTACCTGGGGGTGGCGTTTTCAGGACGTGGCACAAGTGTCTCCAAACATCTTGAGGATAGAGTCTGACAAGGCGTACAATCTTTTTACAGTGTCAAGGACCCATACAGGCTATCGGCGGATGTTGCTGTTAGCTTGTTTAACCTGAAGTGCGCACCCACCGCACCCTACGGTGTTTAGGTGGTTTGGCCTTATCTCTCAAGACTAAATTTAAAGGCTTTGATCAACTTAAAGCCCGTATCCTAAGGAAAGCATTAAACGTCCACCGCACTAGCCTGAATAGGCTAGTGTACCTACAGGCGTCGTCGTCGTTCTTCGTTGAGGACTTGTAGAGGACGTGCAACCTATCAAAGACGACGGCCTTTAGAGAACACGTCTTAAATTGGAAAAATATTATGGTCGACATCGACCCGCTGTTCTATGAAACAAAATCAATGACGTCGGATTCGTGGAGAGCCGGCAGTTATGTGAACCGACATCTACTCACCAGATTTGCCGTCCACGGCTTCCACCTGAAGCGCGAGAAGTTTTATGAGATCTCGCTGGAGTGCATATAGAAACTTTGTGACTGCCCGTGTAATCTATATCACCTTCAGCGTTGCGATAGAGCAATTCCGTTGTCTCAACTCTGAAAATGTGATACCTATGATGTACACGTAAAAACCAATCATTGGTTAATGAAACTAAAACTACTACTTAATTGAAAATACAGCCAGCAAAACACTTTCTAGCGGCACGGATATTTGTATTTCCCGGACTAACCTACATAAGTTTGAATTATCAAGAGTTTCAGGAAGACAACATACATTAAATACATAACAAAAAAGTTAAACAAAGTTAAAATACTCTACTACGACATATTCGTCAAGATGCTCGAGAGGAAGTATAGCTGCGCTTGATGTGCGCAATAATGGTCCAGAGACAAAGGAGCAGTTGCGGCAGCACTTTAGTGCTCTTCTGCTCGATGCAAACGCCCCCGCGCCTAACCCATTATTGAGCAACCGCTCACTCTGGAGCAGCACTGCATGAATTCGCCGTTTACGGTGGAAGAAGTGGTGCAGATCTTGCGCGGGTTGCCCAAGAGGAAGAGTAGTGGTCCTGATGGGATCTATTACGAACACTGGGCTGAGTCGTCCGAAGTTTTAGCAGGGGAGCTGTGTAATCTGTTTAATCAGATACTCAGCGGGGGACACATACCCCAGGTTTGGCACGAGGCCAGGCTTACTCTGCTATTCAAGGGCAAATACGGTGACAACTTGGACGATCCAAATCTCTACCGGGGTATCGCGTCGGAACGCACTCTTAAGAAAATCTTTCCCAAGTTGATTATCTCGAGGGTGTTTCCAACTGTGGAGAAGACCCTACCTCCGGAGCAATTCGGATTCAGGAAGGGTCGAGGTACACAGGACGCGATCCACGTACTCCAGTCGGAAGTTGAGCGGGTGTTGGCTGTGCCCGGGGGCCATTTGTACGCCGTCTTTATTGATTGTGTCAAGGCCTTCGACAAAGCTCCCCGTCACTTACTAGTTGATTCATTTCGACATGCTGGGGTGGGTGGTTCTTTTCTACGAGTGCTCTCCAGCTTCTTTGCTGAAGACCGCCTTGAAGTAAACATAAGGGGCGAAGACACCTTGCAGCTAAGGCAAAACGTAGGGACCCCTCAAGGGGACCCTCTCAGTTGCCTAGCCTTCTCGTTGCTCATTGCAGACCTAGCCCGCCACGTGCGGAAGGAGTTTAGAAACGCCGTCGTCGTTATGTACGCGGATGACATAGTAGTGGCCCACCAAGACCGCGGTGCCATTCGTCGTATTGTCGGCGACGTAGAAGGTTACCTTCACCGTAAGGGCCTACAAATAAATTCGAAAGCCATTAAGTTTCGCCGTGGGGGTCGATTGGCTGCAGCAGACGTAATATTGTCATTAATTGTGTCATGTCAATAATTGTCAACTCCTTCCCGTATTTGGGTCTGAGACTGCACTATACGGGAACGACCTTTACCAAGCACATCGGCGACAGGTGTCGGGCGGCTTTTGCCTCTATTTACACAGAGGTGAGAGATCTTCGACGACTGTCTCTGAGTGCTGCCTTGCGGCTTTTTGAGCTTATGATTGTGCCAATGTTGAGCTACAGCCTTGGCAGGGTGTGGGGCCATCTTTCCGCGGCAAATTTTGCGCAGCTAGAAAGATGCTTCACAATATATATGAAGCGCGTTCTTTGCTTGCCGCGGACGGCAAGGAATCGCTTTGTGTACCTGCTAGCGGGTTGCGGACCGGCAGTAGAAACAATCAGAGTCAGGCTTAAGTCACCTATTACAATGCCACTTCAACAATTTTTGTTGGACTGGCAGGGAAAAGTGACCGAGGCCTCGGCTGAGGTAGCGCAGTTAGATGTGTACCTCACCAGGGAGCTTTGGGAAGGAATGGCATGCACTAGCCGGCACGTGTACACAAGGTACATTGTACATGGCTATCATCTCTTGGTGTGTTCGACTCAAGGATTTCACCAAGTTGGCAATCAATGTCGTTGCCGGTTCTGCTCGCAGGTATGCGCTAAATACCACGCAGCGAGCTGCCAGTCGCATCGGCGGTCTTTGCACTTTCTTGCCCAGTGGGACGGTCGCTTAAGTGTTAAAATTGTATATAAAGATGATTGTATTGTAGTTATGTACCATCTTGAAATGCAAAGTTATTGCGAAATATACAATATGTATTATGTAAAAAAATAAAATAATAATGGTCCAGACGATGTTTCCTTCTGAATGCCCAAATCATGTATGAAGTGTGGAAAGTCGATATTTAAAAAACGCATCAAAAACGATCAGTACACGAGGCAGCTGAGCATCTACGTTCAGCTAGACCGACTGTAACGAAACAACGAGCGTAGTCGAAACGTAAAACACAAGCAGTCGTTGCGGACGCCGCACGGCTCTCGTAGCAGCACGTCGGCATGGCAGCAAAGTGGCGATTACACAATATTGCACGCTGTGACGACATCCTGCATTGTTCAGTGCACTCGTATGCCTAATCGTATTCGCGTATAGGTTAATATGCAGTGTGTGCGCCATGGCGAGCGACGGCCGGCGTAAGCAAATGAGTCGCTGCTAAGGGTTTGATCAGGCAGGTATCAGCCAGTATCGGCATCAGACAGCAGCGCCGCTGACCGCCGACGTTCTCTCGGATGGTTAACCGCGTAACCGCGACACATCTTGAGAGAATACGGCCAGTGAGAAGGGGGCGTGGAGGGGGGAGGGGCAAACAAGCAGAGGGGTGATGACCTTCTGCATAGGGCAAGCGAGTGTTCAAACTGCCATGGGGTTACAGAGTGGCATTGAGACCAACCTTGGTCGAACTGTACGAGCTTTCTACGTATGCATTGTAGTGAGAGCTTCTAGTGATTGGTATACCGTCTACACATGTCACTTTCCATATATGCTTGCATCTCTTCGGACAGCAGCTTTCACGCAATTCTCTCTCGGCGCTTTGCTTCTTCTCCATAGACAGCAAAAGGGCCTTTCAAATCGGAGTATAGTGATAGATGCAAGGGAGTCTGAGAGAGAGAGAGAGAGAGAGAACAACATATACTGACGTCACCCCATGTTATTGCATTGCCGATATTGCCAGAGTGGGACGATGGAGCTTGCTCGCTTCTAATTTCCAGAAGCGTAACACAGTTGTTCTACGCATTTATTTTGTTTTTACTGCAGCGGTAATTCTGTGCCTCTTTTCAAGAAAATTCCCTCGATTGCAACAACCTGCTGCTCATTGTCATGTTCTTAACATTATCTATCAAGGAACTAAAACCAAATCGGAGCCGTGTGTTCCGGACAGAATTGTTCTAAACAAACTAAGCTTCGCAGTAATCTAACCTCGGGCGAATGCAACTCTTTGTCCCACTAGTAGTAGAGATATAGGTCGGGCATTTCCCACTTACAACACGTCTACTGCAGAAGGTAGCTGACCATTTAGTGGTCGTAACCAACGAGTGCAGGACAGAAAATGTTTACCAACGAGAGGTACGGACTAAGACAATGCCAAAACGATTTCAAGAACGATGTCTATTACGCAATAAAAGTAAGACGTTTTTTACTGACGTCGTAGGCCGTCAATATCCCGGACAAAGATATTTATTTACCATTTGCGCTCGTGAGGTATCATTCAGCCAAAGCAAACAATGGCGTTGCGCTAAAACCATATTCCCTATGTTTCAGCTCTTGTTCTCTAGCGTGAGCATAGCATCAACTCATGAGGCTATCCATGTCCGCATACACTGATGGAACAGGGCATATTTAAGAACTACATAAGCCGCTTGAACCAATGGACTCCCGTTTCTGTGTGATGTACGCCGTAGGTAGTATATTCGTCAAGTGTAAATTTGTGTAATCTGAACAACGCAAATTCACGAATCTCGTCGTCTTCTAAACTTTTTCGATATTTGTGAAAATAATACGCGCTTTACTTAAGAATTCTAGTTTAAGGAGGATACAAGCGCTCTACAGAGATAGTGGAATATCCACCGAATGTCAACAGAACAAGTTAATCTCAAGACAAAGATAACGCAACTTTGTAATAAAATTAAAGGATTAAGTTCTACAACATATACCAATAAACATTACAGGGACAATAGATTCCTGCTTGAGAGAATGCGTAGCTTTATTCGCCTAATATTTTCCACAAGCCAAATGTTTTTTGATTCTATACAATAAGCTAGTATGTATGTGCAGCTGATGCATGTGTAGAAGTGCGATATTCCTCTTATATATATATATATATATATATATGTATATCTATATATATATATATATATATATATATATATATATATAAGAGGAATATCGCACTTCTACACATGCATCAGCTGCACATACATACTAGCTTATTGTATAGCGTACGGACGTGTTTTGTGAGTGCTCCGTGATAAAGGGTGATAGTGGGAGCCTGTCGCATCTGCGGCAAACGCAACCACTACTCCCGACACCTCTGGGCAGCACCAAGTTCCGGACTACTCATCTACGACAGCAACGACTACGCGGGTGAGAAATTTCCAACTTCATACTGTCTAATACTTAGTGTAAGAGACGGCAATTCGAACGGCACCACGTGCGGCAATTCGAACGCCGTTACGTGCAGAATCGAAGCGCCGCCACGTACAATTTCGAAACACCGCCGCGTACAATTTCGAAACACCGCCGCGTGCAGCAACTCGAACGGCGCCACGTACGCGATAACTCAAGAGCGGAAGCGCGCCAAAACTTAAACGTTGCGAAACGACTCCAAGTCGACAGATTAGCAAGTGCGGGTAATACACGCACATTCGCTAACTGAAGGACGGGAGTAGCTGAGCACAGACTCGGCGACTCAAGACTTAAGCCCGGCAGGTCTCAGTCTTGCCACCCCCCTCCGTGATGGCCGCCTCTGGCGGCAGCCCGACAGGGCCCTCAGCTACTCAAGAGTTACATGACGAGGAACTCTCTAGCATGCTTGAGGAAGCATGGAGACCTGCGTCACAATTCAGTAGACGCAACTCTCGCGCTCTGAATCGACAAGCAAGCCTCCAGACAAAACAGGCTCAGGAACAGCCGCCTCTACCAGTAGCAAAACCTGAGGAAGCAACACTCCCAGACGAAGCTATGGACACTCAGAGCGAGCCTAGATCTGCCTCCCTTAAGAGAAAAGCTAGCTACACTCCTGAATCAGAGAAGAAAACCCGCGCGCCTACTAGTCCTGAGCAAGAAGAGCCTCCTTCGCCTAGCTATGTAAACGAAAAAGACCTACAGTTCCTACTGACGTCAGTGGCCGACATAGAACAACTAGTCAGCAAACACCGAACTACGCACCTGCAAATCTCTAAAGCAGTGCGAACTATGGGCCTAAATATACGTGAAATCTGCCGTAGAGCGCTTGACGTAGGTTTCACTCCCGCCAGAACAAAGGGACAGTCCGTCGAAACAAATACCGACCCACTCCCAGAGCTTGCACCTCTCCCGCCGCCAGAGGAATTTATAGCTGCAGAGATACAAGGCCTTCTCGTTAAAGAGGAACTAACCGACGAACAATATGCAGACCTCATGCAAAGGGAGTGGCCGGCGCGCACTTATACTAGCACCAGCCTCAGTAAAGCAAGTATTTTAGCTGACAAGGCCCCAGCAAGAGCCTTACTGCTTTCACAAAAGTCCGACAAAGACGAACGCCTTATAAACAGACTATCGCCACAGTTCCCTGGACTGCAGGATGCATTGCCGCACCTTAAGGAAGGGAAGACTATTTTCCTGCAAAATCGGGACATCCTAACAATCGAGGGAGTTGAAAACACTCCAGCTCCAACACGAGCACTCTACGCACGGATGATCCCGCATACTGAAGAAAACGAAAACGATTTTTCTTTGCAAGTCCTGAGAGAGGCAGCAACCAGTCTCTGCGGCTTCCTTAGAACTAGAGACATCCAGGCAGCGGCAGTGGCCATCCCGGCAACAGCCGATATTACTTTGTTGAGAAAAGTATTAGAACAAGCCCTCGCGAAACATCCAGGAATGACCGTGGAAATCCGAGTTAAAGGCCGGAAAATAGAAGAGGCTCACGACAAAAAGAAGAGAAAGAAGCCTGACTCTACCTTTGCAGTTGTCGTGAAGTCAGGCAATGCATCCTATGCTGAAGCCCTACGTGCACTCAGGAACAACATTGACCCAGCAACAGCTGGAGTGGATGTTAAAAGAGCCTCAAGAACAGCTACAGGCGAAATCCGACTGATCGTGCAAGGGACTACTCCCGATGCCACCGGCAGATTTCTTCAGCACATAAAGGAGAAGGCGTCTTTGGAAGCGACAGCCCAAGCGGTCTCACAGACCAAGGCTATGATATCTATATATATATATATCTATTCTATATATATATATATAGAGATATATATATCTATATATATATATAGAGGGGGAGGGAGAGAGAGAGCGAGAGAGACAGAGAGAGAGAGAGAGAGAGAGAGAGAGAGAGAGGAGAGAGAGAGAGAGAAGCGAGAGAGACAGAGAGAGAGAGAGAGATATAGATATACATAGATAGATATAGATAGATAGAATGGGTTATATAGAGATATATAGATAGTGTATATATATAGTATATATATATATATATACATATATAGATAGATATATATATATATATAGATATAATATATATATAGATAATATAATATATATATATATATATATATATATATATATATATATATAACAGCTACATTGAATTAAACTTTTGATTGTTATCAGTTAATTCCGTGTCAGCCATGGCGCCTATAATAGAAGCCACGTATATATATATATATAGTAGGTAGTTCAATAAGTTCGTAGAAGGCGCGCTTCCACCGCTATTAGGAACTGCAACCTTTCGACTGCCAGCAGTCAAAATATTATGGTGATTGGCCGTTGCGATTTCGTTTGATCGCTTTTCCTGTGCAACGTATCGGCGTGATTTTGAAAAATGGAGAAAAAAGAGTTTCGAGTGGTTATCAAGCATTTTATTTCAAAGGTTGGAATGCGACCTAAGTGAAAACTGAGTTAGACGAGGTGTACGGTGACTCTGCGCCATGTTTTGCCACTGTTTCCAACTGGATTAATGAGTTAAAAAGAGGTCGCAGGAGCACCGGGATGAACTACGTTCAAAACGCCCAAAAACGGCAACTGATTAGGAAAACGTGGAAAAGGTGCGGAAAATCGTTGCCGCAGATAAGCGAGTGAACATTGGGGAGATAGCGGAGGCCTTGGGAATCAGTTTGGGTAGTGTGCATTTCATCCTGCACGAAAACTTGAAGATGAAAGAGCTCAGAGAAAAATGGCTGCCGCATTTGCTCAACCAAGGCCGAAAAAACGCGCCTGTTTTCGCTTCACAGCGAAATTTGGCCAAGATGTCGAACAATCCGTCGGATTTTTGGCGCAGATTCATGACCGTCGATGAAAGCTGGGTCCATCACTACACTCCCGAGACCCAAGAAGCATCTTGCCAATGGTGTGCACCTGATGAAGGACCTCCGAAGAGGGTGCGGACAACGGCATTGACCGGAAAGGTGATGGCTACAGTTTTTTAAGACCAACGTAGAATAATGCTGGTCGACTACCTTGAGAGCGGTAAAACGATCACAGGAGAGTATTAGGCAAGACTGTTAGACTGCCTTTAGCAAGAACTCATCGTGAAACGGCCCGCTTTGCAGAAGAAGGTTGTCATGTTTCACCAGGACAATGCTCCTGCACACAAGTCCCGGCAAGCATCGGCAAAACTGGCCCAACTGAGGTTCGAACTTATTGAACAACCTTCCTATTCTCCAGACCTGGCCCCCTCTGATTATTTCCTCTTCGGACATTTGAAGAATAGTCTCGGTGGAAAGCGTTTTTCCAGCAATGAAGAGGTTAAAGCTGCTGTAAATGCCTATTTTCAGTCTAAAGACGCGGAATTCTACTTAAGAGGTATAAAAGCTCTGAAATCTTGGTGGGAAAAGTGTATTGAGCATCTCGGGGAGTATATCGAATTAGATAAATTTAAAAACATGATTTGGAAAATGCTTGGTTTTCATTCTAAGAACTTATTGAACTACCTGTATATATAAATATATATACATATTGCGACAATGACAGATTGTCGTTACTGGCCGTTTACCTACGCTTTACATTTATCCTATAGAATTTACAGGTCCACGTAAAGTTTAAGTCGCAACGATGACAATGAACTTGCATGCGTCAACTGAACAGTGTATATATATATATATATATATATATATATATATATATGGCAATTTCTGTTCGTTATTCAGTATCTACATGTAAGCGATCGCAGGCAAATCGGGTGTAGCATGCACTAAATGCTCCGTTAGTGTCCTAATCTTGTCTGGAGAGTCTTCAAGCACATGAGCTGATCGACTTGGATTGCAGAGGAATGCTACAGCTGCTGAATTATCTGCGTTAACCCAGATTCCTTAGAAATTTGTCTCGAACAGTGTGACTTATGCGCTGACTAAGCAGCTGAAAGGCACAGCGGCTCTGTAATCTAACCGCAAGCAAGCCGAACAATGTTTATAAACTGATAACGCTTTTTTCAAAGAGGCAGTTCGGACAGAATATTGGCTTCATGGCATGATCTTCGACGCAAACGCATCTACCGACTATCTAATTCTTTTAGATTGTGTGCTAAATACCGTAGTATCCTAGTAGACAGCAAACATTGGGCATGTCTAACTTTGTGAAGTGAATCGTCAGTCGTTTAGGCCACTAAACAACTCAACTCGGTACTTGCTGATTCCTGTTCGAGTTGTAAGCCTGTATAGTGCGTGGTGACCGTGATGTTGTTTGCATAAAGATGCTTGTTTCGGCTCAAATAGGCGGCTTAAAAACTTGCCATGCATAAGCTAACTCGATTTTGGGAGGATAATATGGAGAATAACAAATCTAAGATAACGTGCTTAGCGCTCTGCGAAGAATGTCAATTCAATTTCATCATATACATACTGCCTTTTTGTTAAGTCTAAAAATCTAGTACGTCTCCCACAAAATATAGCAAGCTAGGTTTTATACATGCGCATGTAGAGCTTTATGTAGGCACATAATATAAAGAATGTTGTACTAACATGCGCGTATACACACACACAGATGTCAACTTGTTTCTTGTTAGCATCTATGCGTCAAGACAGCATATCTGCTTGTCGCAGAAATAAGTTTTTTTTCTGCCTTTGTTGATGGATTGAACATTGTAATCCATAATTATATCTAATATACATGATAGGCTCGCTCACCTATGCATTCTGTTGAAGGGCCGGGACGGTTTCTTTCAGCAGTACCACCACTGTATTAGCAAAGTTTACTCTACATCATTCCGCGTGTACAATTCTGGAAAGGCTGACGTCGCAAAGGACATGGAAAAATTACACATTTATTGTGTACCATTAATTACACACGTCTGAGCTCACGCATTCGTTTGCACGGTCGTAGGCTCTCTGGCTTGGCAGATAGGGACTTCAGAAAGTTTTTGCATGTTGCACCCGCGTGCTTGAATATGGTAAAAATAAAAACAATCCGACTCATTGGCGGATAGCGTCATCTTTATTGAGGTTTAGGAACACGAATCGAGTTGATTCTTTCACAGATTGCAGTGTAAAAATATGGCGAACACGAGCATGTTGATGGCATATTAGCCGTATCAAGAAGTAGGTAAAACTGCGTAAATTATTTTAAACGTAATGCGAGGACTATTATTGTGTTTCGATTGATCTGTATGCCAATATCAATCCCTGACGAATGTATTTGATTTAAAATAATTTTGCATTTTAATCTGTACGACCATCCCGTGAAGGAGAATATGAGAAAAATGTGGTCCGTTCAAAGGCTTCGATTAACTAAAAAAACAAACATCACAAGCTTTGTAAAATCCTTTATTTAACGCGTGCGCTACGCTTTGGTAACGTTTGAAACCACACATTATTTAATTTTAAAAACGGAAATCTGCAGACGCTAGATCCGGAGAAAAGGGATACAAAAATCGCCCTTTATTAAAAAAACTGCTTCTGTTCTTGAAGCGCATATATATATATATATATATATATATATATATATATATAAATATATATATATATATATATATATATATATATATATATAAATATATATATATATTATATATATATATATTATATATATACATATATATATATATATATATATATATATACATATATATATATATATATATATATATATATATATATATATGACGTCTTGTAGGCATCCTAGCCTTTTGAGGATGGTAAGATAAAAATACAAATTGGATCTCTATTTTCAGCCTTAGAGGGTGTGCAAATGCTTGGCACTGTTTCCGATATCGACTTAAGAGCTATTAACCTTAATTATTATTTCACGTCTGTAAAACTAATTACATTTTATTTCGATCTCCTAGGATTAAGTTTTACTTCAATGCCAAACTGTCCCGTGCAGGTAAAAAGCAGCTTTTGGGGATGACTATGACCAAGACGTCTCGACCTTAAACTCCACGAATGCATGTAGTGGCATTCGCACGTAGAAAATATTAATCCCAAATGCTATATCATTGTCTTGTCTCTACGTCGTATAAGGGCGTTCCCATTTACGGCTTGCTTGTAGTTTATAATAGATCATTTTACGTGTTTTTATAGTTTATAATACATTATTTTTTCTGCTGTGGCATTCTTATCTGGAGAGGTGGATACGAGCTAATTCTTTGCAGGGTTGCCAAGATAAGTAAAAGTAGGATGCTGAGAGCCATGTTCGCTAGACGACGTAAATACTCACTTAGCGATGCCTACCTGGTGCTTCTCCATATGGACTTGCTTTGCACGCTTCGAGTTGGGGTGTTGGGTGTTGAAATAGCGCTTAAAAGGACCCCTAATAAAATTTCGTTTTTCCTAGTCCTAAAACGTCGCGTCGCGCCACCATGGTGTAAGTGCCTCTAGTCTTTTTTACATATACATGAATAATAGTTTTATTAGCCGATGGTTGGTTTACAATATTGCGCGTACAGAGAAAGCACACATTTACATATACGTGAATTCATCACGGTTCTAAAAGTCGAGTCAATGGAAGTGCTATATCGCATTGTTGAAGGTGATATAAGTCACACTGTCTCCCACAGAGTTTGCACAAGCATAACGAGGAAATTATATGGAATTTCTCTCATGTCGAAGCCATGTAAAGCAAATCGTGCACCTAGGTGTCTATTTTCATAGTTGCAGCGCTTTCACGAACTACACGTACTTGCCTGGGTTTCATATAAGAGCGGGCCAATGTCTGCATGATAATATCTACTACTGATGCTAAGAGACGGTGCCGGGAGTCGGTTGCTCCTTTGGTCCGCCGGAAGATTTTTCCCGGCTCTGCTGATGCTTCAGCCGCTTTTTCCAGGATCGCGGCCAGATACATAACCACGGGAGCGGGTGTCACTGGGTGTCCTTACAGGTGCACAAAAATTGCTTCTGCTTTTTTTTTTGAGGTATTGTGACGGTGATAACTTAATTCGGGAGACGCGGAGAATGTGCAGTCAACTGCGGTCCGGAGTACCCGAAGAATGTGCAGTCAGTTGCATGCAGAGCTGCTCGTTTTATTTTTGTTTTTTGTTTTGTTTTTGAAATTGGGGAAAAATGCTTTATGCAGTGCCTCTAGTCTATAAGAAAGCTAATGGCTATGCCCCGTCGTGTTACTTGCTGACTTGCTATCTGGAGAAGCATTCCTCAACAAATTCGTCGTATCATTTCTCCGAAGCACTTTGTTTGCGAAGTCAACGAATGGTGTTTTTACTCGTTAAGACTAAGGCATATCTTTGTGTTTGCGGTTACTTAAAGAGAATGGTCATTATTGTGACATGATGTATAGTCGAGAACTAAAGCGTTGTAAAATGCAGTTTTGACATTAAACTACGTTTTGAAATTTGAATAAACATACATAAGATCTTTTAATTTAGTATGAGACACATTTTGAGGACATAGGTTTGTTCGGAAGATGAAGTTAAACAAAACTGAAAAAGGGGACTTGAAACAAAACTGGAGAAGTGCGTTTCACGTGCTCCGACTAAACCATGCGACCTCCAGGCTCAAAAATGCGTGCAAAATAGTCAATAAGCTATGCAGGTAGGCAGAAAAAATCGCCAAATGCGAGAATAACTCATCCATCATAAAATAACCAAACTTGGCATAGTTAAAGTTATCTACGTATGTATATGCAGAAAAATCGAATATATTTTGTGTAATATCAATACATAAATTTGCTCCGAATTGTATGCAAATAAATGTATTTCTACATGAAGTCGCTTCCGTTAAACCCTGTTCTAAACAAATTCATATTTTATAACTTAATAAACCTAGAAGCAAAAAAAAGATGTTTGAATTTACTTAATTTAGACGTATCCTCTTTAGTCTAGGCAATTTGGATTGATTGTCAGAAATTTCAATGGCAGCATAAGCAGAGCACGATGGCAAGAGAAAAATAAAGAACTGAAGTCCGGCAAAAAAGCACGGCATTTTTCCATCGATGTCAGAATAATTACGAAAATAATGAATCATTTTCCTCAAAGGTCAAAATATATGTCAAAAGCGTATAGATTCTATTAAAAATGTCATAAGAAAATTAAAGTGCTCTTCTTTCGTTAACAACGAACTGGCACGCGTGGTGAACAGAAATAGTATAGGTATTATTCAAGCGCAGATAATGTCAGAGGCGTTTTTGCCGCTGGAATAACCAGGAATTTGATCTGTACGAAAATGTATTGTGCGTCTCTGAATCGCCGCTGAATATGTTCGATATTCATAGGAACAAAACAGAATGGAACTAGTTTCATTGAAACGACAGCTGACATAACGATAGAGGGTTTGGGGATTAAATTTTAGTTTGAGAAAGGTTCTGCGTAAGCTTTATTGGATTCTGGTGTATTCAAAGCGTGTATATATTGCTCGATCTATTGGATACGTGCATGACAAAAATAAGAGCTTTTCTGTGAACTTCGAGTACGTAAAGTCACGGATATGAAATGTATGATCTAGGTTCCTTAACAACAGTTTGTAAAACTATGTATAGCTATTTTAAACAACGCGTCGCCACTTTAAAGGCAACTCTTAATGCAATGTTGCATTTCCATGTTGCAATTCCATGCTAGGGACTGAATTTGGCACACTAGTTAACGACAGTTTAGCACGTGAGAGAATACCTATAAAAACAATACGTTTCGTAGTAGCGATTCTTTCAATGAGGGTGCATGAGGTTATGTGCGTTAATATTAAGTGAGAAATCGCAATGGAAGAGAACGACCAAAAATCTTTATGCAAGAGTCGTCAGTGGATTGGCAATAAATGCGAAAGCCCTTTTAGAGCGTTGCGGTAGAGTGCTGCCGATGTCTACTATACTACTACGTTGACAGTAGAAATAGGAGAACTGCTACAGCACTTCCAGGGGACTCTGCCAGAGAAGAACACCATCATGAAAAAGAACATTAGGTGCCAGGGCCTTTAAGCCCAAAAAACAGATGAGTCTAAAAAGTTAGCGACACGAAACACTTCAATCGTGTGTGTGCAGGCCGACGTGCACGGCACTTCGCTTTAATAAAACTTTTAGTCGGGCACTGAGACCGTGTGCCGGTTTTCTCTGTATATTAGAACCCCCGGGTTTATCCAGAGGCGATGGAAGAAACCGGACGGCCTCACTTAGGCTACCTCAGGTGAGTGTGGCCGCATGCTTGTTTCAGATGCAACTGTAACCGACTCATTAGCCCCTTCGATGGTCAGTGCAAGTGCGGACCGAGCAGGTTGAGCATTCTTTCAGGTTAGCAGAAATTAACAACCTCTTAACCTAAGTCAGCGCATGAGTAGACGCCTCAACCCGTTGACGGGAGACTCGGAAGCATCCGAATGAATTCGTTAAACGCTCTTGCTTAATATTGAACGAGAACATGGAACATGTATTTAGAGTTAATTGTTAGACTAGGCTAATCCTGGGTTAGAAAATCCGTGACTACACGTTCGCACTAAGACTGAATTGTTTGCTCCAAAGTTTATACTCCGCCGAGTAAAATAAATTGAAGCAAGCGTCAGTAGATCGGAGATGCGCCAATTGTAAAAGCCCAGAAAGAAACCTAATAGAGAACGAGCGCCTAAGGGACGCGCTAATACCTGCTGCGTGCTGTCAGGCCTTATTCAACGAGGGTTTACGGTCAAGCAATATACTAAGTGTTTGTGGCGAGACAGCTTGACTATTGGTGGTCCCCAGGGGTAAAATAAATGAAATCGAGGCAAAGGTATGGAGGGGCATAGCAATAAAAGCAATGCTTATAAGTTAGCTTCGGGAACATTAGCAAGCCTAGTAGAAGAATTTGAAAATGAGAGAGAAGCAGTTCTCAGAAAATAAAATGGATTTAGGAAAATAAAGTCAGCGTGCATAGCAATTCTGTTACTGCTACAGAATATATATGGCAAATACTGTCCAAGTGGAATCTTTTAGAGGCATATTTAAAAGCGGCGTTTGGCCTAACTTCTTGGAAATAGTATTATGGAGAATCTAGCTATAGATAGAGTTCGAAACCACTATAACCACTTACTACAAGGTCATCAAATACAACACATTTTATGAAGACAACCGGGTTGTAATAAAGGAAATAATAACACAAAAAACTGAGGTAGACCAGGATGAGGCACTTAGTCCCCTGTTGTGTTCGGATCTGCTTGGAAATCTACCTGAGCGATTATTGATGGACTGGCCGAGGGAAAATTTTAAAAGGTTTATGCGCAGATTATATTGTTATTTGTAGGGAAAGTCCGTACAGTATTAAGCAGTGAATGCTGTCTGAATGTAGCTTTGTAATTGAATTAGAACTAATCCGTAATAAAAAAAATACAGTGGCGGTTCAATTCCGAGTAGGGGTTAGGCAATGAGTATATACAAGAGACTTCAGAAAAGGAGGATTGAATTTGCGGATTTTTGGAATCACCATTACAACGACGAGGATTTGCTTTTGAGCTCATGTTTGTCCAGGAGAAAATGAGTAAAGCGGCAAGGGCTTTTTTTGGTTGCAGGGTTGGGCTGGTACATTCAAGCATCATCGACGTAAAAAAATATATATTGCCATGTTCTACCTAAATCAACTTAAAGAAAGTAGAGTTGTGATGCGTAATTCATATATATCAATGTTCAAAAGCACACACATATGCGTTCGTTAGTGTTCTTTATTGAATATGTCAGTTTGCCGTCCTCTTCTTGAATTGAAGCTGAATTAAGTTCCTCTAAATGTCCTCGAAAGCAGGAGGTTCGAACCTTTCAGTCTGTTTTATACTCGCATATTCTTTTTTTGATGTGTGAAGTGCCGTCCGCCCTACTGTTCATACCACGAAAATCTTACGCGCTGTGCATTGTTCTGTTTCTAGTTTGAATTTCACACCCCGTTGCTGCTTCTTTTAGGAGAAAGAATGCAAGTACAAATTAGGCGTAAAATCAAAGAAAATGAACTATGTTGGGTGTACGCCTTAGTAGAGCTGCACTAGATATGGCATTAACACCAACATTTAGTGACACAACTATTCATGTCCATTGTATATTGTCAGGTATGGCCGTGTCACGGCAATTTTTTATACGACTTATTTACATTTCATCTTGTCGTGGTTTATTAAACGCCCGTTTGTTTACATCCAATATCCTACATGTTTCTGCTCTTGTTCAACATGGTGTTGGTCGCAGCAAATGTTTTGTGTATACTCAAGTGCAGTACCATCGATAAGCAGGTATTTGCTATCGATCCGCCGTGTAAGAAAATGTAATTACAGTACATTGTGTATACTGATGGCCTAATTACGCTCCTTAGGGGGACACCGAAATCGTCTTAGATCTACCTCTGACATGTCAATTGCACGTGCGAGATCGGGAGATACGGCCACGGGCCGGTTTGCTTTGTCACCTTTAAAAACTATCGCGCTTTCGTTTTCTGTAATGCCATTAGTGCTACTTCTGTACTCTTGCCTCTTCTAAAGCCAAACTGGTTATAGGGCCTGAAATTGGCGATTTCTTGTTTGCTAGCTTGTTTGTGTGCGAGCACTTATTCAAATTGTTTTAGGCCATTGTAAATTGCCCGTGTAAAAACATAGCGTTGTTAATTTCAAAACAATGTATATATGTATATATATATATATATATATAGATGATGTTTCTCCGTTGACAAACTCAGACGCTCACCGACTGTAGACATGCCTCTGGCACTTTGTTGTTTTATATGAGCAACATTGACTGAATTTGTTTTTGTCAGTAGATGATCAATTGTAGTGGCGCTGTCTGCTGCGATTTCCGTGAGGTCTGTATTTTTATAGTGTAAATTCTTCTTTCGACAGGGATGTTTTGTCGTTTATAAATAACGCAACTCCTGCCGCTCTGCTTTTGCTCTCAGGTGAGAAAAAGCTTTTGCATCTATCTATATGTATGTTATCAACATAATCTTCTCTCACTCAGGGTTCCGTTGCTCCAAAACGGCCGCATTATTATGATAAACTCAATATTGGTGGCATGTCACGTTTTGCTGCACGTATGTCCTTGTACCTTCCCTGTATAATTGGTCTATATCAGGTTGATAGAAAAGTGGATACACGATGTAAAGTAATAAAAAAATATTGTGTTTTATGTTTGAATTTTTTGTAATAATCTATCGCAGTGCTGAGTTTGTCTATTTAGGTATAATTATCTTAAGGCGAGCATTTTTTTTGTAAGTGCATTTTTAGAGTCCTTTCTTGCCGCTTAACTCTGCAGTAGTTTTTCTCGTTTCCCTTCCAACTCATGGCTGTAAGCCCGTTATCCAGACACTGGTTTGATCTGGGTCTCGTGACCGGACTAGTTTTCAATATACCGTTTGTTCAAAAAGTATCGCGGGGGGAAAAATTTTTGCGGGTTACGTATATTCGAATTTCGATTTTTTTGTGGCGTTATGTTGTTACTCATGTCTCTCACTTATGCCGACAAGCTCGGTCATTTTGAATGTTCACTTAATTGTTGACAGCTGCTTTGCTTGCACGTGTTTTGGATCGTCTTCGATTTTTACCTATTCAAAAAAATGGATCAAAGAACCTGTATCAAATTTTGTGTGAAAAACGAAATTAAGTGCGCGGATGCATTTCGAATGTTGACTGTGGCATACGGAGAAGCTACCTTGGACCGAAGCAACGTTTATCGGTGGTACAAAATGTTCTCAGAAGGCCGAGAAGATGTGAACGACGAAGAGAGTGCCGGACGCCCGAGCACTTCAACAACAGACGAAAAAATTAATGAAGTGGAGAAAATGGTATTGGCCAATCGTCGAATCACCGTTAGAGAAGTTGCTGAGGACCTAAGCATATCGATTGGCTCGTGCCATTCGATTTTTATCAATGATTTGGGCATGAGACGGGTCGCCGCGAAATTCGTACCAAAATTGCTCAATTGCGACCAAAAACAGCATCGCATGAACATTGCTAATGAGATGTTGGACTCTCTCGACGACCCAAATTTGCTCCAGAGGGTCATAACTGGTGACGAATCGTGGGTTTATGGTTATGACGTGGAAACCAAAGCTCAATCATCTCAATGGAAGCTGCCGCACGAACCAAGACCGAAAAAAGCGCGCCAAGTTCGGTCGAATGTGAAAGTTTTGCTGACAGTTTTCTTCGATTGCAGGGGCGTGGTGCATCATGAGTTCTTGCCACAGGGTAGAACGGTCAATAAGGAATATTACCTGCAAGTTATGCGCAATTTGCGCGAAGCAATCCGCCAGAAACGCCCGGATTTGTGGAAGAACAAAAATTGGCTTTTGCACCACGATAACGCCCCTGCTCACACATCGTTGCTTGTGCGCGAGTTTTTGGCCAAAAACAAGACACTAATGATGCCGCAGCCACCGTATTCCCCAGATCTGGCCCCCTGTGACTTTTTCTTGTTCCCTAAACTGAAGAGGCCCATGAAAGGACGACGTTACGCTACGCTTGACGAGATAAAGACGGCATCGAAGGAGGAGCTGAACATGATAAAAAAAAATGGTTTTTTGAAGTGTTTCGAAGATTGGAAAAACCGTTGGCACAAGTATATAATATCTCATGGGGATTACTTTAAAGGGGACAAAATAGATATTCATGAATAAATGAATAATTTTTGAAAAAACACAGAAGTCGCGATACGCTTTGAACAGCATATGTAGACTGCGCAGTGTATGGGTGGTCGTTTGCGTGTTTATATTATACTTGTTTTCTAAGTTAATTGCACGCTGCTTTCAGTGCGTATAGTTGCGGGGCAATATTAGAGCTGGCTGTGATAGTGTCTTGTCTGCCGATGACCGACTGTTGCGATTGGCGTTTTGGTAGGTGCGGTTTGGTAGGCTCCGCTGATGGCAAATGGTCTGGCCATGTCTCCAACACGGTTTTTAACTTTTCAAGCATTTTTGTTTATGTCGAGAGTGGCACGAAGCACGCCACTATGGCGTTATTGGCTTTTATGTAACGTCTCTGCTTCGTCTCCTCTAATGAGATGTTGTCAACGACAGCAATACTGATCAACTATTGGATCAAGCAGGCAGTCGCGACTTGCGAGTCCTTGGGCGGACCTTGGCGCAGTGGGACTGAAGCACAGCGGGTCAATTAAAACGTATATGAGGATAAATGGGAAGTAAGACTAACGGAATGCTTCAGGAAATGTAAAAAGCAAATACTACTGAAAATATTGATCATAAACATCACAAAAAATCGTACGACAATCATAACATTCGCAGAACGTATTTTTTTTGTTGTTGTAGTACTTTTATACATAAGGATATGTATGTATGTATATATATATATATATATATATATATATATATATATATATATATATATATATTATATATATATATATATATATATATATATATATATATATATATATATATATATATATTATATATATATATAGGTCTTCCATAACCGTATATACTTATTTAAAGGTTTGGTAGAACTCAGCATGAAAATATTTTTTCCCCAATGGAAGGAGAGGCGCAACCGTTTTGTTTAGGAGTGAGGGTGAAACTTATAAAAGAAGGTGTTCTGCCTTTTTCCTTCTATATAGTTGTGCAAACTCTACGTTTGCGGTAGAACCAATCAACGCACGAAGAAACCGATCATACCGCAGTGTTTGGCGAAAAACTTACACAACCCAAATGACACCGGACGAAGCTTTCACGTAAAAACCGTTAAATTTTGCTATAAGGACCAAAAATCTATGCTCAAATAAATAGTAACTCAGGCAATAGCAAATGTAATACATATTATTATCGTACGAAAGTGATGTTGACGCGTTGAAGTTTTCATGTTCAGAACCGTACACTTTTGCCAATACGTTTTTGCCCCTTCCTTTCGTTGGAAAAAGCATTTTTTTGCCGAGTTCTACTAAGCGTCAAAATATGTACCTAACGTTCTCATACACTCTATGCAAGTATGCAGGTTTTCGCTTTGGATATGGCTGTTATATATAAGCTGCTGGATACGGTTATGGAAGAGCCTATATATACATATATATATATATATATATATATATATAACCGTTGCCGATTACTTAGCATTTTATGTGGTCGGAGGCGGCGCATCCAAAACTGGTTATGCAGCCTACCTTGACTTACAATGCAGTTTATTATATGCAATTTAAACACTTCAGCGACCGTCCTATCAGGCAAAAAGTGCAAAGAATGCCGACAGGAACGCCGACTAATGTGGGAAAATAGTCCACGTAATCCGCGCAACTATATGCTACTGAAGTTCAATATTGTGCAAACCAATACGCACTCTAAATATACGGCTACAAACAATTTGTATATCACCTTGGGAACACGGTGATGATTGGCCATTAGTATAAGTACACAGTACAACTAAGAAAAGTTTGATACGCGTATGATAATGCTTTATTGTGATGCATCTTGGCGCTTAGTTTGCGTTCGAAGTTACGACTTATTTCAGATTATTATGCGACTCATAACGTGAAAGGTAATGAAAAGAGTATACTGCCGAGTTATAAACTGGGGTGAAATGCAGCAGTAAATATTATTTTTTTTTTAATTAGGCGCAGAAACAGCAAATCGATTACCTGGCGGCGAAAATAACTGTGCAATTGCACTTTCGCAGCGCTGAGCAAAGGTACTTATTTTCCTCAAGTCGACAAGAAGTTGCTTGGCATGTATACGTAACACGCTTAGTTAACCGTGAGTCCAGCTCAAAACAATTCCAGCGACACAGGCTATATTAGCAGCAACGTCAAAACGACCACATCGATAGCTATTTAAAGAAATGATTTATAATAATAATAATAATAATAATAATAATAATAATAATAATAATAATAATAATAATAATAATAATAATAATAATAATATCGACAAACGACCAAAGTGAGAAGGCAATCCGCTTAGACAAAGGTAAAAGATAATCGGGGTAGAAAGATTCATGGGTAACATTGATTAGTGCAGCAATAGAGCCTCTAGCCACTTGCAGACAAGCCGCTACAACTGCCTCGATTCCGACAGTCAACAAGTTAGAGACTATGTTAGAAACGCTTATGCTTGTTATGTATGAGCACAGTGAGTAAGTAGATCCTTATATAGATGATATGGGGGCACGAGCTCAAGCTCAGCTATCATATCTGCAGCGAATACAACAACAGTAGAGGCACTGGCAATCCTAACAGCATCAGCAATCTCCTCGCAGTAAAAGTAACAATGACGATAACAACAATAAAAATATTAACAGCATCAGCAACAACAACAACAACACAAACAGCAACGACAACAAAAACCGCCACAACAACAACAATAATCAGAAGAAAAGCAGCAATTACATGCGCTACCTCAACACTCATCGTAATCAGTACCACCGTAGACGGCAGTAAGAACTAGCAAGGATAATACGAACGACGCATTCACGTAGCCATAAACCTCTGACGACGAGTACTTGCGACCGGCCGCTGACTCAACACGTGATGGCGAACATTTTCGAAGAATAACGACGTGTTCTATTGCTATCGCAGGTTTCGTATCACAAAACAGTTTACTCTACTAGTGTATGACCATTGTCGTAAATGCCATTATTCTGTATCTGTAGGAAGTTGCGCCCGCTCGAAGGCTTAGCTCGTTCGAGCTCGTCTCTCTGAATTTTTTTGTTGAGAAGGGACTAACTGGAAAATGCGGTTTGCACACACGAACACCACGGCAGGATGGCTCAGCTGCAAATGTGGGCCGGTAGTCCCACATTTGCACCGGCCCTCGGTGCATTGAAGATATACCTCAGGTTAAGTGCCAAGCCCGTAGGGGACGGAGGATAGTCTAGAATTAAAAACAACCTCCTTAACAAAAAATTAATTCTAGGGGGTGAATAGTAGCGTCCTTATTTTAGCTGCCCAATCATGCCTCACGGGGTTTGGTCAAGTAAAAACGACTATTTTTTCTTTGGCGTGCATAATACGTTCGATTGTACGAGCTATGTATAAGATTCCTGTCGTCTCTGAGTGATATCCGTACTAGTAATGCTACTGCGTGACAGCAAGGAATTTGTGTACATAGATACGTGCAAATACATGTATACGTATACATGCAAATGTGTATATGCATACGTTTATGTACATGCTAGTGCGTACACACGTAGCTGTTCAAAACGTTTTTAGCTAGCAGGTGAAGCGTTGTCTTTTCCAGTAATGGTTAGAGTCCGCTAAAATTCGAATTCTAGAAAAATAAGATGAGCTGTCAGAATGAGCTACTTAGGAATTACCGAACAAGATGGCTTAGTGGCAAAAACATTTGCATTGCATTCGGAAGGCCCGGAAGGCCTTTCAAGTTCGAGACCCAGACCGGCCACTCCTAAATTGGTTTTCATGGTTCCCAACTTCGACAAGGTAAATACTGGAGCAGATTAAAAGTCAGCCCTGACATGAAAAACCGTACACGGGCATTAGCCTTGAGGAACAATGAAAAAAAGTCTCAGTAGCTCATTATAAGATTTTTTTGAACTACCTAGTATTTACATCTACGCACATGCGCCTAAAATTTGAGTTTTAGTGGCTAGTATTTAGCTTCTCGTTATGTCTCAAGGATGATATCAGGAAGATAACCGCCCCGAGACTTTTCGCCGTTGTCTATACGAGATACATCATTTTTGATGACTTATTGAGTCTTATGAATATTTTCTTTCAGTTCGTCGGTGGTAGCGGGGTTACGAGCGAGCACCTTGCTCTTCAAGACACCCACAGAAAAGTCCAGGGACGTCAGGTGTTCAAAGTACAGTAACAAAAGGTTATAGTACAGCTGAATGAGCTCTACACTCTGGGACAAATATCTCGGTCATGTAGGTTAGAGGATCACCAGGCTTTTAGTGGGTTTATGATTTCCACTCTACCCCGACCGAAGGGTGTACGTTACGCACTTTTGTTCCTGGCATCTGTAAAAAACACTTTGCGAAGTATACAAAGTGAAATTGTAAAGAGTAATGATGTTTACAAACATCTTGCGTCAGCGCCGCCTTTTTGGTGGTGAGTGTGTGAGAGCGGCAAGTGGCTCTTGCTGCACTCTTGTAAACATACATTTGTTTGCATATATATATATATATATATATATATATATATATATATATATGCATGTATATACACCCTTGAGTACTTCTACATACATACATACGCACACATATTTATAAATCAAGCTTATTATTAAGGAACATGACGAGGGTTCCTGCGAACGAGTATATATATATATATATATATAGTTATCAGTGTAGAAACGGTTACACAAATCTTAAAGTCAACGACCCGAGTTTTATTTTCCATTTTACAACAGTAACAATGTTAATAATCACAAAACGATAAAATAGCTACCACTGCAATAGTCGAAGTCCTGTAAAAAAAATGAGCTAGGAACTTCTACAAAAGCATAGAATGGCTACTAAAAACCTGCCTTGGTGATAGCTTGAGAAAGGAACAGGTGCAACGAGGACGACGACAATAACGACAACAAAAACAACAACATTAAGCCTGGAATATAAGCTATTGGGCTAAATTGAATTATTCGATGAATAAATTACTGCCATATCTGGGTCAAATTCTAAACGGAAAGTTCCCCGACGGCAATGAGCAGGGCAAACAGAGCCGCAACACGCTGCGCCAATGTAACAGTGAGTCTGGGCAAAACAGACCATGCGGATTGAGCCAATAAATGACTAAGCATTCCAAGCACACGCCACACCACTCAGTGCCATGCAGTTATATATATATATATATATATATATATAAATATATATGGTGGGTTCAAATGAAAAGGTACGAAATGTCGTAATAACCAAACCGGTTGAAATTTGACTATGCCACTTCGAGATAACGTAGTGAAGCGTCGAAAGTTGCGAATAGAGTAGCCGGCGTGAATGTGTGCATGCGTGGACGTCTGCGCGTGACGGAGGAGGAAGGCAGGCAATTGTGTCTCCCGTCCAATTGACGGGGCATTGCGCATGAGGACATCGTTGACATTGTTGTGTTACCGAAAGGTGTGCGCACATTGAGTATCGACGAAGTTAAGCGAACCGCAAGAGCTGCGTATGGGGCTAGCACTGCAACACATATTGCGATATCAGAAAGACCCCTTTTTTTAGAACGGATCGTCACCGGTGGTGAGAATTGGTGTCATCACGTCGAGCCAGAGACAAAGCGGGATAGCATGCAATGGAAGCCTCCTCCAAAAAAAGCCAAAGGCGCTTTAACTCCGGCTACCAACTGAAGGACACAGCAGACGACTGACTCTCGCCACATGTCACAGCCGCAGTAATTCTGTGAACAAGACATCCATCGGCTCGTGAAACAGTAAAATATGTAGTTGTGCTCAGGCCTCTGGTGATTACTTTTGAATAAAGACTTCGTTTATACCCACAATTTCGTTTCGTACTTTTTTACTAAAACACAGTTTTTATATATATATATATATATACGTAGTAGCGCTCGCCCCGACAGGGTATATGAGGAAATCTATTGACTACGAAGCGTACAAAAAGCGTAAAAGTTGTATACTTCTCCTGCCTACTCCCTTCGACTCTGAGTTTATTAGCAATGCCCCTGCGATGTAAAACCCTGGATCAATGTCAGCCGTTTTTCCCTCATACTGCTCAATGAACTGGTAATAGACTTTATTCTCTGGAGGTGCGAACTGCTGTCTAGTCTGTTGTATAAGGAGTGTTGGCCAACAAATAAACAAGACGATTAAATGTGAAAGTTTGTAAGCCTAACGCCCGTTTCAGAAAAGCAAATTTTACGCGATCGAGCACCCATAGGCACAAGACGCTAGTTAGTTTCACCCATAGAAACTGACTATAAAATGCCGAAAAGAACTGCCAATGAGTTAAATCGTCTGCAGGCTGTTGAGTGTGGTTGACGCAATCATTGTTTTCCATGCCCATACTTCGGCAAGCTTGAGCAGCATACGAGCGCTATTTCAGCGTACGTGTCTTGATCTCAAGTTGAATGCCGCACGTGAGTTCACAAATACACACTGTACAAAAACTGACTTTTTAACGCCGGTGCCTGTTTAAGACTAGAATTAAAAACATTTTTTAAGGAGTTTGTTTTCAATTCTAGACTATCCTCCGTCCCCTCCCCTACGGGCTTGGCACTTAACTTGAGGTATATCTTCAATGCACCGAGGGCCGGACATGTTAAGATATCTAGGGTTTCCCCAACAGTCCTTGAGGCAGTATGGCTGCTGACTCTCAGCCGTATGGTTTATCATATATTCTCAATAAGCATCGCTCAAAGAAAATTCGACCAACAACAGGGATCGAACCGGCCACACCCCGGTAGATGACAACCATGACTAGCGCACTAGTCCCCTCGACCACGCCGCCGCCTGTTTAAGACTGTGGAAGGAAAACTGTGTATGCATTTAGCATCGATCTCTGAATTCTGAAACCATGCATACGCGTTAGGGAGTGTGTTGTACTCCAAAGATGAGGTAAAGCAGCCTACCAGATGGCCTGCTATATATATATATATATATATATACCCTAATTGAATAAGCAAACAAACATTATATATATATATATATATATATATATATATATATATATGTATATATATTCCTTCTCATTCAGATTTCCACTCGGCCAATGAGTTACGGCCGTGCTCTCGTGTCTCGATGAGCCAATGAGTGTGCGACTACTCCGCTACGGGGAGTATACATGCACCACCGTTGCTGTTGTGACGGACGTCATCGCCGCTCGCTCGCTCGCTCGCCCGGCTGGTCGATCGGTCGATCTGCTGTTGTTGCCTCCTCTCATGCTCGTAACGCCGCCATGCCGATCGTGCCGGGTGAGGAGGTGCGGTAGCGTTAAAAGACGCCCGCCAACCGCTGGCTTCGGCAGTGTCCGACGACCAGCGACGAAAGCATAAGCTTAGCGTGCTTAGGGAAAGCGCGCGTTTCTGTGAGCTGTGTGAATTGCGGACAGTGCCTTGCCGTCTTGTGTGGCGTCTTGTGTGGCGACACAACCCATTGGATTACACCTGCCGGACAGACAGACAGACACAAACAACCAGCAAGCCAATCCAGCTCAGAAACCCGGTTATCAGTTACCACGCTACTTCGTTGCTTCTCGCAAATCTCGTTCGTTTGTTCGTTTGTCTTGTCGAAGTTGATTTGTTATTTGTGTCACGTGTTCATCTTGTGGTGGTGACGACGACAACAGACGACGAACAACAACAACAACTCAGCACTGTTTTTTCTTTCGGTTCGTGATGACGTTCGAAAGCCGACAGCCGTCGTGCGGCGAGCAGTTCCGGGCAACGCGTGCGTGGAACACGATTGTGTCGGCGGTCCGTGCCGAACTACCGCTCGGCCGCCACCGAAAAGGTCTCAAGGCGTTCACGAACTGCTTTCTGGGCAACGACGCCGTCTCGTGGACGCTGGACTACCTGCAGCGCAACCGCGAGACGTTATTTCATCCACAGCGCACCGAGACGCCGATCACTCGCGAGAAGGTCACGCTTCTGCTGCAGAAGTTCGTCGAGCAGAAGATCATTGAAGATGTGCGCGGCCGCGGCCAGGAGTTCAAAGACTCGTCGCACCACCTCTACACGTTTCGTCGGGAGAGTGTACTGCCGCTGGCTACGTATCGTTTGGCGGGAGCCAGTCGAGACAAAGGCTACGCCCGCAAGACCCGCAGCGGAAGCCTGACTCATGTACGTCCGAGCGACTTGCCCACTCTAACGACGACAGCAACGGGGCTGCAATCGCGAAGAGGCCATCTTGTGGCAGCGGGCGCGACCCGAAGGTACCGGTCGTGCTCGGTTCCCCGCTGAGTGAGCGACCTACCCAACCCCCTCATGTCCATTGATGATGATGATGATGGTCATGATTATGATCTCGATGGTGATTGATGAGACTGGGCATCGCAGTCACGAAGAAGTCGTCATCGACGTTCTCGAAAGCGCTCTGCATCCTTGTGATGGCTGCAGATCACCTGCAGTCGGTCAACGCAACGGCGAAATGCGGTGCGAGAATCGTGCGCAAGTCGTCGGTATTCAGCCTGAGCGATCGCGCTCAGAGAGCGCCGCTGCCAGGGTGCAATCGTGAACGGTGAACGTAATCACGACTTCCAGCCTCTGGAAAGCCTCTGGTCTACTAAGAAGTCTCAATCGAATCGATTTGGCTCTATCTGGTACGACACAGTCGTCGACACAGCATCAACGAGCCGACAGTGCTGTTGACGGCGCCAGCGAAGTCATGAGGCTTAGCGCTCTGGCGTTCGTTCAGCGCAGCCACAAATTCGATGCGTCAGTGGTCAACCTGATGCCCTTTTCTGACGTCAATAGCGACAACAACAGCAGCGACAGCTATGACGGCATCTCAAGAAGGCCTTGGAATTACGTCCACGGTAGTCTCAATGTCGAAGAGGCTTTGTCTCTCTCCCGCTCTCTTCCGCACTAAAGACGCGTTATCTTTACGGACAAGATTGCGCTTGAATGTAACGTCATCTTTATCCAAAAAGCAGGGTTAGAGAGAGAGCCAAAGCAAGTGAGCGCGTGTTCCAGAGAGAAGGAGAGTAACAGAAAGGGTGTGATAGGCGTCTTTTGGTACGGAATCATAGCTTGAAGGCTCCGACTAAACCAACCAACAACGCAGCAATGGCAAACCTTTAGACAAATTGCCACCGAACTTCCTGAGAGATATGATCTCGTATCTTAGCTGCCCTAAACTGCGACGCACCTGCACATAGCGCAAATTACCTCCCTCTTAGCATAGTATGTGCTAAGAATTGGGAGAAAATATCAAACGGAGTTTGGTGCACTCGCACCTTACGTAGCCCGTCTAGCCGACAATGGACAGCTGCTGTAAATGCCCGTCAGAATATAACTTGGTTATGAAAAATCATTTTGCATATATATATATATATATATATATATATATATATATATATATATATATAATATATATATATATATATATATATATATAAATATATATACATATACACATGAGAATAATAAAACAACATGTAAATCTAAGTAAAAACTTCAGAATTTGTCATTTGGTGAAACTTGACATAAACGATAAGACATCTGATCGTACCACTCTTGGGCAAAGAGCGTGTGCTTAGTCCCATCATGCATCATAGTCTAGATGTGCAGGCTGTAAGCAAATGTTTATATATATTTATATATTGCATAGGTTTCCCCCAAAAGATAACTATATCATCTGAGCGCACGGAGCTTCGTGTCCGTTTCCTCAAACTAGCTCTTCGATAACCGTTCGGACGGACCTAATTAAATATTAGAAGATTACGTCCGTCATTCTGGGGCACCCTAGTTGTTTTGTTTCACTATTCCCTTTTTCCAACTCCGTTATCTACAGAGTTTGATCTGCTTCTGTAACTCATAAATACTAAAAGTATGTCTAGAACCCCTTTTCTAGTTACCTTCTTCACGATATTGTGGCTAGAGTAAACATTGTCTCTGAATTTACAAAAATTGCATAAATCGGATTTCAGGGCTTGCACAGTTTTTGCCATTCATCCTCTAGCAACAGCCGGATTACACTGTAAGCTATTACTTTGCCCGTCTAAATCCGTATCGTTCCTCGAGAAGCAGAATTCGAGCTTGGACGCATCTTTAACATATCGCGCTCATACTTGAACGCAATATATTTAGCTTTTAAGGCTTACTTTTCGGGCCGACCTCCAGCCAAGATTTAACGTCTACGAAACTGTTTTTTGCATTGCTTCATAGACGGAGCCCTTATAAATACAAATGTGCAACGGTGGGGCTCGAACCCGCGCATCCGTATGTCTTCTCCGGTCGCGAGACGCAGGCGAATGCACCACGCCACCGGGCT
>QVRM01006326.1:65000-74831 GCA_003439945.1 Dermanyssus gallinae
GGTATAAGCATACAAGCTCCAAGATTTACCGCCGCAACTTATAGCGCCTTCGACAGTCAACTGACCCCTGTTCTGAATTTCACAGCCTTAGCATTCATGGCATTTATTACAGCCCTCTTAAACCAACTATAATCTTTACCAGAAAAGTAATGCGCTTGATGGCGCTCAGGTCACGATGAAACAAGGCTAACAAGTTCCTGACGAGAACAAGGTCATATATTACAAGACGACGCCGGCGAGGAGATGATGACTCCATCTTTCTTCCAGCCCAGCAACGGGTGGACGAGTTGCAGAGTACTATAGAGACTGTCGACGAACACTGAAAACACTCGTTTCTCAGGCAAAGACGGCAGCGCCGCGGGAGCTTGTGGCGGCGGTCGGGGCTGACCCCTGGGGCGTACCTTACCGGGTGGTCACGGTAAGCTCTACCGACAACCCCCCCCCTTGTCACCTGAGAAGACCCTGGAGCAGGTTCAACTGCCTTCTCCTGGCCAGTCCCCGCACCCGTTTCAGACCTTTTTCGTTTGCCCAGATGACATACAACCTGTCACGGTAGATGAAATCTTACGCGCGGGCAAATAGCTTCCCCCCGGGAAGGCACCCGGCCCTAATGGCGTGCCGCCAGAAGTCATTCGCCTTCTGGCAAAGTAGCATCCGGATGTAAAGAAAGTGTTTAATACAGCAAACTGGGGGTGAGTATAACGACGCTGGAGCATAAAAGTATTTCACCTTACCTCCAGCGGATAATTTCTTCTTATTTGAACGACAGGACGCTCATAACAGGGCATAGCCAGCACAGTGTGACAGCCGACGTGCCGCAGGGCTCCGTTCTTGGCCCAGTTCTAAGGAACATGGCCTACGACGTTGTCCTGCAGCTGGGTCTCCCGGAGAGCGTAGAGATCGTCGCGTACGAAGTCAACCTCGCCCTCCTCGTCATGGCTCGCCGAGAGACAACACTAGAGGAAATAACTAACGCGACGCTAGCCGACATAGAGGCATGGATGACCGCCCATCATCTACAGCTTGCCCCACAGAAGACGCAGGCAGTTTACTTTATGGGCCGGAAGGTTACACGTGGAGTCAACCTGACGCTCACGGTTCAGGGAGGTGACATTGCGTACGCCTGACACTTGCGGTACGCCTTTACCGTGCCACATGCAATCTGTCTCCCTGTCATCTCCAATATTCACTCGCCTGGGTGTCATCATCCTGCGCAAGCTTGGCCAGGCGGCAGGGCTTATGGTATTCTCGCGATGGCGGACCTCTACTATTGCGGTACTATGGTCTGTTCGAGAACTGCGGCTAGAACGTGGGTTTTACTCACGATGTAGGGGGGGCTTGCTCCCCGGCCTGCTGGATACACTGAGTTCTCGAGTCACCCAGTAGGTTACCCTGCTGCCTTGGGTAATAGGCATAATAAGAACTCTGTTCCTTTAAATAGGTGCCGCGCATATCAAGCACATTGTCGCCAAGATCAGCAAGGTTGCTCAGAATCTGACCAGGATTCTCCTTCAAGTGGGAAGGGCCATGGACGGGCGCCGTCGGCTTCTAGTCTCAGTCGCGGAGTCCTCGGCGATGTACGCGGCGCCTGTGTGGGCCTATCTAGCCCTACGCACCGCTCGCAACACACGAGCTCTTTGTGCGACACAGCGCAGCATGACCCTTCGGGTCTGTCATAACAACATGCACTTATTATAAGGTTTGGTAGAACTCGGCAAGTAAATATTTGTCCCAATGGAAGGAGGAGGAGGAAACGTCGTGTTTAGGAGTAGGGATGAAAGTTATAAAAATAGCTATTTTGTCTTTTTTCTCGTACACAGTTGTCCTGCGTTTGCAGGAAAACCAGTCAACACACGCAACCTAGCAAAAGGCAAATAGCGGGATTAAGGGCAGTCATAAAAAGTCGATACGTTGCTATGTCTAACGTTGAAGCTTTCTCGTGCAGAATCGTGAAATTTTCCATTTGCGACCAAAAATGTACGCCCAAACGTCTATACCAAAGTGCCAAAGTTTTCATACCAAAGTGACAGTGCTGCGTTACGTAGTTGCCAAGTAACTAAGCTTTTTCAACAGCCATAGTTACTGTGTTTTACGTTGAAGTTTTCATGTTCCAAGCATTTTGCTAATACGTTTTCGCCCCCTCCTTCCATTGGGAAAGCATGTTTTCTTATCGAGTTTTACCAAAACTCAAAATATGTATCTAAGTTCTGATGCACCCTTGTTGGAGCAGGCCAAAATGCTAGCAAGTATGCGTGCCCTCACTTTCGATATGGCGGCAACTACGTAACGCAGCATTATCACTTTAGTACCAAAAAGGGTGGACATTATATTTGCTATTGCCTAAGACTAGTATTTTGGGCGTAAATTTTTGGTCCCAATAGCAACATTTTACGGTTCTGCACTTTCAAATTTCAACGTAAGACATAACAAAATTTCGATTTTTTTATGACTTTAAAATCCTGCTATTTCCTAAATCCTGCAATTCGCCGTTTGCTAGCTTGCGCCGGGTGTCATTCATTGCCGAACACGATGGTATGAGCGGCTATTTCATGCGTTGACTGTTTTTCCCGCAAACGGAAATTTTGCACAACCATGAATTACAAAAATGGCAGAATAGCTACATTTAAATTTAGCTTAATTCTATCCTCACCCCTAGACAAGACTTTCCCGCTCCCTCCTTCCATTGGGAAAATTATTCGTGCCGAAATCTAATAACCTTAAAAGAAGTACATATTGTTATGAAAGACCCTATATATATATATATATATATACATGCATACATACATGCACCTTCTTATTCACAATTGCTTCCACTGTCGTTATCCTCGAGTCGACACTCGGGACCTTGTCGTAATTCCTGTCTTCCGTTCGTCAGTCAATAAATTGCGGTCATGGTTATCCCCCCCTCCCCTCATTAGCCAATGCCGTCCTGCCCCGGTAATCCGCAACGTAGAGTGTACACACACACACCATGTGTTGTTTTGTCACTACCGTTATTGTTGTCGCTAATGCTGTTGTAGTTGTTAATGCTGTTGCTGTTATTATTGTTATTGTTTTTGTTATTAATGTTATTGTTGTTGTTATTGCTGTTGTTGTTGCTGCTGCTGCTGCTGCCGCCGCCGCTGTCCCGCCGCGGTCGTAACCATCATCATCGCCATCCGCCGTAGGCGCCCAGCTGGCTGATCGGGTACTAACTGCCCTCTCACGCCGGTAACGTCGTCACGGTCGAGTCGGGAGAGGACCGGAGGTGTGGCGGCGTTAAAAGGCGCCGCTCGATGTCTCGTGTCCTCGATTTCTCGTGTTCCCCAGTGTTCGACCAGCGAATAGCAGTAGCATTCGTAGTACTACAGCGTGCGTACGGAAACCGCGTGTGCTGTGTGGTGTGAACTGAGTGAGCTTGCGGACAGTGCTTGTCTGTAGCCCCTCGTCGACAGCTGACGCCCCCCCGGGGGATTAACGACCCGATCAGCACCTGTGTACACTGTAAGCCGCGTAGTGACATTACGTTGCTGCACGTCGAGGAATTCGTTGGCGTTTGGTTGTCCGGTGGTGGTGTTGTTGTTGTTGTTGTCGTCGTCGTTATTGTCGTCGTCATCGTCGTCGCCGCGTTTGCTCGTCCGTTGTAGCGTTTGTCGGTTCGTAATGGCGTTGGAAAGCCGACAGCTGTCCTGCGGAGAGCAGTTCCACGCAACGCTGGCGTGGAATACGATTGTGTCGGCGGTGCGCGCCGAACTGCCGCTTGGCCGTCACCGGAAAGGTCTCCGGACGTTCACCAACTGCTTTCCGGGCAATGACGCCGTCTCGTGGACGCTCGGCTATCTGCAGCGCAACCGGGAGGCGTTGTTTCATCCACAGCGCGGCGAGCCAACGTCGATCACCCGCGAAAAGGTCACGCTTCTGCTGCAGAAGTTCGTCGAGCAGAAGATCATTGAGGATGTGCGCGGCCGGGGGCAAGAGTTCAAGGACTCCTCGCACCACCTCTACACGTTCAGCAGGCAGAGCGTACTGCCGTTGGCCACGTGCTATCTTCAGACGGCCAGCCGGGACAAGGGATACGTTCGCAAGCCGCGCAGCCGAAGCCTCAGCCATGTACGTACTAGCGACGGGTCTACTTTAACAGCAACAAGCACAACCACAGCAACAAGCACAACCACCACAACAACAACAGTGCTCCACTTTCGTAGAAGTCATTTTACGGCGGCACGAATGGCCAAGAGGCACCAGTCTTGCTCTGTGCCTCGCCGCTAAGCGTACGGTGCTGAGGCCGCGTGACATCTTGTGCATGACATTTCAGCAGTAATAGTAGTCCCCGACCCCCCATCCTCATACCCTTTGCACACCTTGGTCTATGAAAAGGTTCTTATGATCACGATGGTGCTGACTGAATGGGCATTATTATAATCATAATACACTGATTGATGACATGATCTGTGCCTAAACTGATCTGCGTTCTTGCGATGTTTGCAGATCACTCCGCCAACGATGAGGTGTGCGACAAGGTTGGTGAAGTTGGCGTTGCTTGTCCTGTCCGCGCGCAAGGTGCACCGCCACCAGTCGGAATCGTGACGATGGACGTCGTAACCACGAACGGAACTTTGGAAAGCTCCTGTGGTCTAGTAAGACTATTACTACTACAACTAGTCGAATCAAGGAACTTGGCTTGATATGGTACGCGCAAGCGTCCCGACATCAACGGGCCGGTAGTGCTGTGACGGTGCCAGCAAGGTCATGAAGCTTTTGTCTGACGTTCAGCATAGCCATGAACTCGATGCGTCCATGGTCTGTCACAACAGCATTAGAGTAACAACAACAACAGCAGCAGCAGCAGCAGCCGATGCAGGAACAGCCATGTGTGACGGCATTTCAAGACAGCTCCGGGATTACGTACACGGTAATCCCGATATCGGAGAGGCTTTACTGCTCGCCCTACGGATCGAATGGCATCGAAAAGTAATGTCAATGCTTTGTCTGAGAGGTAGGATTTAAGGCAATCAGAGTAAGCGAGAGAAGGAGAGACTGGTCACGTTACGATGAGAGGTGTTGTAGGGCATATAATCGTAGTTAAAGACACCGACGACAGAAAACCCAAGGTGGGTCGACCTTCAAACCAGTTGCCATCGAACCGCCACGAAATTATGTTGTCGAGTTTTTATTATGCTCAAACAGTTACGGCTACAAAAAACGACAATAGCTTGTAGTTAAGCTGCATCAAGCACTGACGCTCTAACAGATGACAGTTCAACTCGCCTCCCCTTTTAGCATGTTTTGTGCTAAGACCTGAGAGGAAACGCATTAAACGGTGTTTAATTAAGCGCGCAGCTCACGCAACACTCATTCGACAGAAGAGGAAATGTCGTCGGAGCCAATCAGAATCTAAACAGACTGTGAGAATCTTATCACATATGTCTACATATGTAAAATAATAAAATACGTGGTAAGCCAAGGCGAATCCTACAGTTTGCTAGTTGGCATACCAGTTCGAAAAAAGAGCGTGTTCTGATTGCATTGTTCTCCTCTACATGTCGATACGTTAAATGCTGGTGCCATGTCGACAATTTTACGGAATTTGAAGTTGTATCGAAAAGACTGCAGAAGAACAACATTTTTTTTTAGGACTAAAAGACACCTCTGTTTGGAAACAAAACAATAATTTGTAATCAACTGATAAAATAATTTGTGTCAATGAACGTTCGTACATACATTTCACCTTATAGAAATTGTATTATATAATTAAATTGTTCGTTGAGGATCAACTATAAGAATACCATTAAAGGTTGGCTAAGAGTTTTGTTAGCACAATGTGGTAGGATCCGTGCGTTTTTCTATTGCGCTGGCCTTCTTGAAAAGAGACAGAGGTCTAAAAGTCTACATGTTTGTTGAGGATCTGCGTAAGGCTTCTATCTTCAAAAGGAACACAGTCCTATTCGGCGTGCCATGTCTCCATTGCTTTTTTCTCTATTTTCTCACGGCAGCTCAGGCCGTTGTCCCACAGTATTCGCCTCTCCTTTATCTTCAGGTACCAGGGAAGGGCTCCTGCCAGCACCAGCGCCGCGTTGGTGCCAAGCGTGCAATACGATTGGTTAATCCTGAGGTCCGCCACCTTCTGAGTGCTTCCAAAGATCCCTCTTGCTCTATGAAAAGTAAGGTTCTTGTGCTTATTCTGTGCGTATTTGCAATGACTAGCTGCCCAGTCGAGTGAGGTTCTTCCATTTCATCATTTTTGAAATCCACATGTTTCATTCGCTGGGCGCCCGATCTGTGATTAGTGTTGCCTATTGACTTCCCGAGTTCAGCAAGAAGCCTTTTAAATTTTCCTGTGAGAATTCGGGCTGATATAGCACGGGTAAAGTCTCCACGCACTGGCGACACTAGCCCACACGTATCCTGTTCTTTTTTATGTTTGGTCATTTGTAGGAACCGGTAATAATAACTGTAGCGCTAAGCGCTCGATCCGTGTACCATCCTTCTTATTCACTTGCTCTTCTTCTATATGCTTTGCGTCCAGCTACTATTTACTTTTCATAACGCATGCTTGCCTGTAGTATTTACAGTTTACTGATTAAACTCAATTTTTATTGGTTACTCAGAGTTTGTCCGTTCGTGGCTTAAAACTAATTGGCTTTTTCAGTGCCCTGTTCCCTTCATCCCTCTAAGTTTGTCTTGCTCCAACAGGCCTCCTTCTTTAGTGCTTTTTCTGCTCCACAGTGAGTTGCTCTCCTTCCGTTACTCGTTGGGAGGCTTGCTGTTTAATCTCCGTCTTCTGAACTGCCAACTTATTTCTGCCATATTTGGTGCGGTGGCCCACATTCCAACATACGTAACACTTGGGGGCTTTGGCGGCGCAGTCTCAGACAAATTGCCTAACATTCCCGCACCTATAGCCTATCTGTATTTTGGCTTTCTTGTTCCTGCATTCCATGGTTAAGTGTCTTCTTTCCTGACAACTATCGTAGGTGTGGAGGGTGATTTGTTTCTTAGGTCTGCCGCTGATGCCACCAAATTTGATTTTTTTTTGGCAGGAGTTTTCGCATCTCTTGCTTTGGCACGGTCATCAAATTTTACTAGCCGCTTTTCTGTTAGGTCGAGGCGCCTCTGCGCGTATATGAGTCTAGTCATGAAGACTCAAATCCGTACGGATCATTGTCCTACTGGCCTTCGTGCTGGCGAATGGGTTAACCTCGCGCAAGACAACCGTCGTGGTGGGGCCAGTAACCACTCGGGTGTCAACCACTCCCCGGGTAACTTGGCGTAGAGCGGTAGCAAGTAACGTTGCCGCCCACTCATTCCTCCGTTGTCTAGAAGATGATGTCTCTGGTACAAGTCGTTTTCAGGCTTTCCTACTAGAACGGGGATCTTCTCAAGCATCTTGCTAGCTTGCTAGCTGAGATTGCTTCTTTCGCCCGGACTCCCAATGATGTCATTCCAGTCGGCGCGTTTTGTGGAACAGTAGTACTTCGTTCTGGCTGGACCCTTCGTTGCCTCTTGTCTGTGATGTATGCCGAAGTAAGCTTACTTATCTGCAGCAAGTTTCGATAGTTCTTCGAAGCAATGTCCCAATCAAGTCCTGGGATATGCAGAGGGCCACTGGTTCTAGATAGAATATCTGCAAGAGCCCTTGTGAGAAGACTTCTGGGCTTATGACTTCTATCGATGTTCGTTAGCAACCGGTTCAGCAAGTGGAAACTGGGTGGCGAGCTTGGCACCGTCGACTCTTGTGTAATGCGCATAGCTTATATATATATACGAGTATATAGATATAGAGAGGAGATAGAGATAGAGAGAGATATATAGAGATAGAGAGATAGAGGGAGAGATAGAGGAGATATAAGATGAGATATAGAGATTAGATAGAGATATATTATTTATATATATATATATATAATATATATATATATATATATATATATATCTTATATATATATATATATATATATATGCAATGTTACACTGCGTTAACTCCCTTTAGTTGAACAGCCGTTAGAGCTCGATTTCAATAGGCGAGTGACCGCTCAAAGCCTTCCGCCCATTACGCGAGTGCTTTTCGCACTCTTTGGCCCCAAACCAGCAACTGCACTGCTCCTGTCGCCCTTGCCTAACTAAAGCTCATCAGCAGTATGTTGGCCTAAAAAGTTTTCGGGCTGACCCTCAGCCAAGATTTAACGTCCACGGAACTGTTTTTCACATTGCTTCATAGACGGACCCCCATAAATACAAATGTGCAGCGGTGGGGTTCGAACCCGCGCACCTATGTGTATCCTCCGGTCGCGAGGCGGAGACTTAATCCACTACGCCACCGGGCTCGACAGCAGTATCTTGGCCTGGCAATACCAAACTTGCACGAGGTGACAACAGTCTACAACCTCTTTTATTAGACCTACCGTTTAGCCGCCGCAGTAGGTAGACCGCTAACCAATCCATCCAAGTGTCTTACTTTTCTTTTTACGTTAAAAAAAAAAACGTTTGTTATGCCGCGCGTATATATGCGCGTAACTCGGTCCTGCATACGAAATTGATCGGGGCTTGATGTAGCTAATTAATACTAAAATTTTAATACGTTCGGATAAACGTGCGTCACGCTTTCTTCCAAGACAGTAGGCAGGAAAAGAATAATGCATACCCAGAATACGAAACTGTAGTCTCTTGCCGTCGCCCCATGACGCTCCTTTTATGCTATTGCTGTACGCCTTAAGACAGTCTTTCCTTCCTCTATTACAATACGCCAGCAAGTGTCACTTGTCGGCTTCTTTGCATAAGTCTCCAACGACGCAATTGCCGGCCTGAATTTCCTTGGTCTAAGCCAGGTGACACTGGAAATACCTGCGTCCTGTGTGAACTTGGTTTATGTGCTGAAAAGCTTTCCTAGCTTTCCCAGGCGGCCTGGTCACTTTCGTCGCCAATCAACGTGAAATTCTTCGTCTTCAATCTCTAGAAAAGACTGGCGTCAAACCGACGCCTTTTACATGTCGTGCCTTTGCTGTTGTTGTTGTTATCATCAGCTATGTTGTCACTATTGTTGCTGGCCGTGTTCCTCATATATATATATATATATATATATATATCATAAGTGTTTTATGTGCCATGTTTAACGTTTTGACATTTCTGATTGAATATGTCGTGCGCTGGTGCATCGTGATATTGGAGGATCCATGAATTGTTTGCCTAAAGTTCAGGCCTTCTAAGCTCTAGGTATTACTATCCTTATAGCAACTTTCATAAAATGTCTTTCAGATTGTTACAACTGATTCATGGGGTGTTTCTACTTATTTAGCTTTCTCCCTGGTAGTAATTCGGTTTTGTAGGTAAGTATGTCGGGTCCGATATCTCCAAACCTATCAGCATTGTTTATGTTATTGACGTCGGAGGCGTTTCCGAGCGAGATTCATATTCGATTCCTTACGTCTGTCGCGGACTCGACGTAAGAACGCATACATAGCTATTGCTTAGTCACTACTGGCAGTTTATAAGATTTTCCTCACGTGAGAGCACTTGGTTTGGTTTTAAACAGATACTAGAACAGCTCCTCTCGATTGTTGTTTCCTCAACAATCGCCAAACTTTGTATTCTCCATTTATTTGAACTAAACTCAAACAATGAAAGCGGTTACCGATTAAAATTTTCGGATATGTATGGCCGGTGGATGGCGCTAGTAAGTCAAACAGATCAGCAACCCCTCGATTGTCTCGGTATGGCGGCAGAATTTAAAGCACCGGTAGTTCCATATATACAGGTAGTTCCACAAGTTTTTAAAATGAAAACCAAACATTTTCCAAATCTTGTTTTAATTTTTTCTTATTTGATATACTCCTCGGGAAGCTCAATACACTTTTCCCA
>QVRM01006327.1:0-31239 GCA_003439945.1 Dermanyssus gallinae
GAGAACTCACCAAGTGAATGCGTGATATCGCATCTTCTAGCTTGGCCAGCCACCTCTCGAGGGCAGCCGGAACTCCTTGGAGGAATAGAAGTACGCCCAGCAACTCTAAATCCGTGCCGACAGTCTTGCACCCTGGGAGAGTCTCCAGCACTTCAGAGTCCGCAGCTACCCCTACAACATGGACCTCACACTTTGCAGGGTTTAGAGCCAGGCCGCTCCGTTCAGCCAACTCGATGATTCTGTGGATGTCCCTCAGAACTGCATCGGGGGCGCCACCCAGTACACCGTCGTCCAAGTACCATACGTTTAGCGGGCACTCGAGAGAGTCAACTAACTCTTTGACAGCCAGGCAAAACTAGCGGCGGGCCCAGCGGGTCGCCCTGCTGTACCCCAGTCTGCGAACATTATGACATCGTGGGGCAGAAGGATGGCTCTCTATAAGCAAGTTCCACCTGGTGGAACATGCTCGGGGCCCAAGCTTTCACCGCACTCAACAAATGGTCTTTTCGAATACTGTTGAAGGCGTTTCTGAAGTCAAGCTTGACCACAAGGGTAGCTTCAGAGCGTGACTCCAAAAAGGTCCGAGTCGAATGCACTGCGGCCTCGCATCCTCCCGGCGTCGCAAACCCAAGCTGATGGTCACCAAGAGCACCTGAGATGTCTGCCTTGTTCTCAAAGATGCCGATTTTTGCCGCTAGCCTTCGGATTGCAGATGAGCATGCGATGGGCCTCACGCTGCCATCTTTCTTCTTGAGGGCGAAAAGTCGGGCCCCAAAGATGAGCGGTCGCCATTCGGAGAGCGGCGAGCCCCAGCGAAGAAGATCAACGACTTTGGCGAGGGCGGCCGCAAGGCGGTCGGCAACAGCTCTTAAAGCCGGGGACAGCAGGTCTTGTAGAAGCCGTGGTCTGATGAAATCAAGGCCCGCAGCGGAACTTCGCGAAAACGTTTTTATGGCAGATCGAACATTGTCGGCTGATGTGGTTGATGGCAAGGGCACTTGAGGAGGGCTGGGCCAGGACAGATGTGACGGCGCGGGCGGGTGCTTATCCAAGAGCAAAACCGTCTCGCTAGGCTTCTGCGCCAGCGTGTCTTCTGAGATTAAGATCCTGGCCGCCGAAGAGACGTTGCCTTCCGAAAGCTTGGTAATGGCTAGCCGGACGGTATCAACTGTCCGCTGTCGGGGACGTACGTTTGAAAGAGGACTACTGCCATCGTCAAACCGTCTCCCCTGGGCAAAGTCGCGAGGGTTTTTCCGGACGATAACCGCCAATGACCGGTCATCCTTCCCACCATCGGGGAGGCGGAGGACAACGGGAGCGAAAGAGAAGAGGGAAAGCCAGGCCGTGCCGTCGTTGTTCTCTGCGACTGAGCACAGGACCTTAGTGAACTTTTCGGCTACTTGCCTACGTACTGACTTTGGCAAAAGACGTCTTGAATAACGCCGATTAATCCATCCGCGGTAAACCGAGAGTTTGAGGGCCGTGACTCATCGTCAATGTTGTAGGCGATCACTCCGTGCTTGGTCGTTATGTGCCGACGCAGACCTCTCCGTGTAAACAAAAGCCCGCAAGTTGGGCAGGCAGCCCTGTGGGGGTCCGACTGCCCGGGCCGCGGGCTCGGCCCGCAGTAAAGCCCGTTGATCGCCGTGGTCTGTCATTACAAGGCGAGACCTTTTAACTTGCCCACCACAGAAAGCAGTCCCATCAGACGTCGCAACGCTTCCTCTAAAGACCTCAACACCGCAGATAATTCTGGTTTGATTCCCTGTAGAAGATCCGCTAGCCCTGAGAGCGACGAACCGGTGCCGGCGCTTGAGCGAGGCCTTACTTGCTCTCGGGGCCTTTTTTGAGTGGTTGTAGCGACGGGTCCTGCGCGTTGGCGATCTATAGCCGCGTTTCTTCTTTTGAAGCTTCGGTATAGGTTTCGGCTTGGGTAGAACGACCTGCGGATCAACCCCAGCTGCTGGCGAAATCCCCTAACCACGGTTGCGTAGGTGGGGCCCTGTACTGCGGACGACGGACCCTCTTAGGCGGAAGCCGGAGGACAACGCACAGTTTCGCCGATGACCTGCCTCAGGGTAATCTGCTCTAACCTGCTGGAGCATGCGACCCTCCAACATAGTTTTGCTCTTCTCACGCAAGTAAGCCAGCCGCGGGCAGAGAGCGGTGAGGTCCCTGGCAATTCACGCACTTTGGACTGTTACGACAGGACTCGGCGGTATGATCCGGGCCTCCACAGTTCTTGCAAAGCTTTTTTCCCAGACACTTGTCAGCGAGGTGTCCAGGTTTCAAGCATTTAAAGCAGATCCTTGCTTGGCTCTGGCTCAGGATAACTGGGTGAGATCTGTGGCCGAGAAAGACGGACGCGGGGGGCTGGCGAGAAAAGGTAAGGATTACCTTCGTCAGCGGCACCTTCCCGCCTTGCAGACGAACGATATAGTCGACGCGCTTGGGTAACTCCGTGTTCCGCCAGTTCGCCGGCAATTTCGCCTTCGGTGAAAACTGGGCTGACCTCCTTAATCCTGGCTTATTATTATTATTATTATTATTATTATTATTATTATTATTATTATTATTATTTTGTCGTGATCTGCATCATTCGGCAAGTGATCCCAGAATTGAGATTGTGTTGCTGGACGTCAATAGAAAGTGTCTGATGTAACAATTGTGCAGCTCTCTTATCCCCGGTAGTTTTCTTCAAGCGTTCGCCCAACTTAGTAAGCAATTTTTCAGTTAGGGGTCCGGTGGTTCTGAGGTCTCAAAAGCCACTGGGCTAACGTTATAGGCTCTTTTCAGTTCATCGTGTTTGCATCTTGTTGTTTTCTGCTAGGGTCGCGACGTGACCAGTTCTAAGTGAATCGAAGAACAAAGAAAGTGAGTCAGTTACGGTGACATCCCATATGAAGGCTTAGCCTCGTTCAAAGGAGATGAGAGTCATCCCGTCAGGATGCTTGCCGTCATTCCTGGTTAGTTCAGTCGGTTCCACGTGCTTCGATAGCCTGCCGTCCTCAAGGTCCTTGCTAGTGTCTTGTCATTAATAGCCGCGCGACGTGGTCGACGATCTTCACTGAGAGCGCAATATAGAGCGTGGTAAGCTACAATGCGATGTGAGGGTGAACGAGCGAAGTACCGAGTCGGAGGCCAACACATATTCTTGTAGTGGCATCATCTATTAAGGTTTCTAATGATGCACTAGGTAGGACGCGTAGCCAATCGCTTGCATGTTTTGCAGAAGTTGCCCTAAGCTGGTTGGCTAACAGGGAAGACGATTTACTCTGAAATGTGATGTCTTTTGGCGAAGTTTCAATGAACTCAATCAAACTGTTCGTGACTTGACCCCGTATGGAGATGACCAGCTGAATTGAGGACCTCGCAGACCTTGACGGAAACCTGATAGGTGGCTGCAATTATCGCAAGGAGTCCTAACGTGTGGTGCTTAGAGGATGCTACCTTAAGAAATCCAACTGATTAATTTCAGTCCTGCAATTTCAAGAAGATGGAGGTTTGGCGCTTAGTGCATCGAGATGTGGGATTGTCGCTATTAACGGTTAATTTTAAGATGGAGATGAAGCAATCCGATTAATTACGGACACACTCCCCGGAGATGCCTATTACTAGGCCATTCAAATAACCTGTGGACCCATGCAGATTTCCTCAAGTGTTGTTATTAGCAGCGAAAGATGTCCTTCTAGGAATTCGCCCATGACTAATAAGTACCTACAAACAGCACTCTGCGTATAGAGATACAGCTTAGAATCGTCACGATTTAACTGCACCCTACTAGCATCTTCCAGAAGAACTAACCGCCTACAAGGAAGCTAACAATAAAATAATAATACGCAAAGGTGTAAAGGTCGATTTAGAAGGGAACACCCGGCAAAAACCAAACGAAACCAAAGACAGTCGGAAGCTAAAGGTAAGACAGTCCAAACAGACCATGCTATCAGGAGCCTACCTTATCTGTATCTCCTTAAAGAACGTTCAATTCGTATGTGCTGGATGAATACATACGCAAAAATCTAGCAGATAACTTTTAGAAACCCTCGAACAACAAAGAGAACACGCCGTGTTTTTGGCGGACGACGATTCCTTTAGCGAAGACGGACCCTCGTCTCAACTCGGCACCATGCGGCTTAGGCGGTGAGAACAGGTGCCCCAGTCTCGAGGCATTATTATGTAAACTACGTGGAGAGGCAGCCGTGGATTCAAATGGCCCACACTCGCTGGGTTGTTTCAAAGGCGTCGTTAAGCTTCTGGGACATGCTGAACTCAACAATAAAATCTAAAAACTCTACAGACGCGCTAATGTAACACACCTAAATGAAGAGAAGTTTGACAGAGCCCGAAGACAGGATGAGCTGGGCTGGCAGAGAGTGAAACTAAAGGGGAATCTATGTTCACTCTCTCGAAGCTGCTATGACCAATATTTGGAGTCTCGTCCTACACTGCCATAGACGATCATTAGACGGCGACTGTGCGTCGCTTTACCTTTCTAATATTTTGATCTTCCCCTTAAAAAGGTCTTGGCAGTTAACAATTAAGCAAGGCCTGATGAAGTAACTTCCCCATTACTGGCGCATGGAAAATGGTTAGCTTTAAATGTGACGGTCTTATGCACAGCGGCCGTATTCTACTTATAACAAACGATGATTAATAAATAGTAATGACAACTGTTAATTTTATTATTTTACTCTGTTACCAATTAACAGCCAGCCGGCAAATATAAAGATTGGACGCCTTGTCTATCGTGTCAGGCCTTTTCGCTTCGGTAGCGGGTTAAAGATGATTCTCAAGTTGCCGCGCTACATTTCTAAGGAGATGCGCTGTTTCAGGAACGTTGTGGATCGTTTGTCTCCGTTCGGCTTCTTCATTATCTGGCCGATTGTTCTTGTTAAGGCATGGCTTCTCGTCCCGGGCTAATTTCTCGATGATGATAAACGGATGGATGGTGTGCTCGTTCTGTAAGGCTTCGTAATGACGAGCCATGTCCTCTCCGTTTTGTGTGCAATGCCGCTTATCCGCTTACCGGAGATTGCTGTATAGCTCGCTGCATAAATGTTCTGAATCGACACGTCCCAGATCAGCACTTTCTCCATGGCCCAGGGTGTCAAGATCATGTCATCTAGCCTAATGTTTTCATCTCCAAACAGATCTGTCGACTCGATGCGCACGGCGGTCGTCATCACATTAAAACTCGCCTGTGTGATGGCTTTAACGAGCGTGTCATTTACGGCATTGTGACGTGTCTGTTTCGTTGATGTCTCGCAGGTCCGCCTATGATAAGCTGTCGCACCTACCACCATAAGCTTACCATTATACACAACACAATACAACAACGATACATAGTCTCCATTTCAACACTACTAAATACATTCACTTGTTGTCTTTCGCACCATATTGTGCTCATGCTGGAACAAAGAAACATCCGTTACATGTGTTGGCTGAATAGGCGTCTACATTCAACATTTGAAATGCTTAATATGTGTTTAGTATAGTTCATCTACCAGCACCGGATTAAATTCATATCATAACAGTTTCTGATATGAATTGAATATATATATATATATATATATATATATATATATATATATATATATATATATACTGCCGTTTAAGGAGCATCAAGATTAACATAAGCTAGCTGTTTATATTAAGCGCTTATGTCAAAAGTTAAAATTCAAAAGCGACATTTCTCACGCGTAGAGTACCCAGAATTTTGTTTCGGTGTTTTGACAGGGAAATCTTCGTAAGGTCCTCGGCCGACGGTGGCACCCGCCCGAGAACTAACAGGATTTAAAGTCGTACTGGTGCCGTAGAGCCACTGCGGTAGTGACACAGCCCCAGTAGAGCGTCCGTTTTGTTTGTTTTTATCAATAGTTTATTGCGGACCCCTTTGAGTGCCTTTCATAAGGTAGATGTTCGTCGTAGACTCGTCCTCTGCTTTAGCGACAGCACCAATAGCAGGCTGCTGCCGAAGCATGGCTGCTGGATTCGACAACCAGAGTCGCCCGTTCGTGGTTGCCTTGTGTTTTTCGGCTTTGGACCTTTGGAGGTTTCCTGCTTTGAGCCTATTTGTTGGAGCCACTGCCGTCATCGTCGGCCGGCAGGTAGGACCTACAGCGCTACGCAGCAGCGCGCAATAGCGACGACACTGACACAACAAATCACTCATATCGATTCCCACCCGATATTCCTAACGAAAGCTGAAAGGGCCGGCTGAAAGCTCTACAGCTTCTGGGATCGTCTCCGAGACCTGCCGAAAATGATCCACTAGCGCTCCTCGCCGCGTACTGCTGCATAAAAAAAAAAAAATATATATATATATATATAATAGTTACAGCTTTATTTGCTTATATATATATATATATATATATATATATATATATATATATATATATATGTATATATAATAGTTACAGCTTTATTTGCTTATATATATATATATATATATATATATATATATATATATAATCTCGAATATCCAATCAGCACGACAGACTGTTAGAGTTTTATTATTAATCACCACAAGAAACAGTGACCTAAGCAAGAAACTGACGCCAAAGACAAAAGAAACGAAGAAATAGGAGATAACTGTACGCCGTCATTCACACGAACTGGACGGCACCGTCTATCGCCAATGTGTTCTATGCTAGGTGGATATGGGAGATAGCTAAAAATAACAGATCTAACGAAACAAAACAACCTATGTGCCCTCTCTCACTAATGATATTCGTATATGTTTGGCGAACAAATGTTTCACGATTTTACGTTGCACCTCAGAACAATACGCGTGTACTACTGCTTAAGGCGTGCCTGACGTTGTAGAGCAGCTGAGTTTTTATAGGCTGATTGTTGCTTCGCCGTTAGTCCTCACGCTGGGTTAGCTGACCGATGCGTTACTGATACATCGCCATTTTGCTCTAATCACAAATATATATATATATATATATATATATATATATATATATATATATATATATATATATATATATATATATATATATACAGAGCCTTTCCACGTTTTCCAGTTGAGCAAAGTTGACTTCTACAGCTTTGTTCCAAACAACTTTTCAACTATAACAAACAGCAGTACCTTTGGCTCGTATGTTTTACCCTAAATAGTGCACCTGAGTAATCTTGTATATATTTAGTATGTATGATATTGCCTTTTGCATCAGATCAAGGACTTGATTTGGACTCTATACGACTATATATGCTTCACTGTAAGTATATATGCTATTACCACTATATAAGCATTACCTGCAACGTTCGTGCAGTGACCAAAAACAGTCTGGTGTTGTCATTCTACGTAAGTTTTTTTTACGTAAGATACAAATGTAGTGCCATTCCCTTTGAAACGGCCTTGTGTAAATCGTCGGCCCCAACCTTCTCCCTCACACCTCTGTATCAGTCGTCAGAGTATGTCAGACAGGTGCATTTCGCAATATTCGGGGGGTGTTTGAACAAGCTCAGAACCAGCACTCGCTCCAGCGATCCACACTTGCTTCTGTTGTTCTGGGTTGAAAGTTATTATTTAAGATAGCTATGTGTGTGTATGTGTGGATAGGTAGCTACCCCAGTAGCTAATGAGACGCAATGGGCCTAAGTAGGTCCCGGTTCGTCTCGATTATCACGTTTTGTTCTCTCACTGATACCGCTTAATATTAATCACTAGATGTCTATGGGCATGAAGGTGAACAAAACATGGCTACTGGTGAAGCTTCTCACAATCCATTGAACTATATATAACTGCACTAGCATGCACTTATGTCACCCGAGCGCGAACTTAGCAACTAAAACTAGAATATGTTGTTCCGTAATTTTAGTATTTTATATTTATTCATATTTTTTGTTAGGTAGCACATACTGTCTCAGATAAGAGTAAATAGCAATACTAATAGGAAGCATAACGGCAGAACGCGAATCCCATCTGGTTTCGATACTTATTGGCGACAGCTTAAGAAATACCAAATATTTGATCCGGTTTCTGTTCCGAAAGCGCCTTTAATGGCGGAAACAATTTTTAGAAAAAGTCATCCCTGCTTTGAAAGAGTGGACAAAGATTGGCCCATAGTGGGCGGTTTCGCTGATATTGCTTGTCAAATAATAAACTTCGCTGATATTGCCGGTTGCTAAATAGCTAACGCGTATAAAAGCATCCTTTCGTACAGGCCTCTGCGATTTGACTGCCAGATGACAAATCCATCGAATTGGAACGGATTACTTAGAGCTGGGTTCATTAAGTTTTTGCGGGTTAAGAAGATTATCTGGTCGTTGCCGGAAATTAGCGCTGCTTCGTGCAGCTTAGGTTCTGGGCAGAATCAACCTAGTGCTATGAACCCAAAAGTCGATACCAAAAAGAAGAGTCGGTGCTCTAATCATGTAAATATCTATGAGAGTCAGCAGACTTAGCGATGTAAAAGGAGCACAACGAGCAACCAGTGCGCTGCCTTGAACACCGAATGTACTGAAAAGCTCATAGTCACTAAAAGCATTTAAAACATTGGCTTGATATTCGATAGTGTTTTTACAGATAACGTGCGCGCAGTCTCGGTTTATTTACATAAAACGGATGCCGCATTTGTTAGGATGGGAAACGTACGGATAACATTAGGTCGAGTGTGTACTATAGCAATGTCTTGCATAATTGTTATTGCATATGCCATTAAATGGAATTTGCTGGTTGAGCTGGTATGTCCAAGTAATTTATATTGCTGCACAGCAAGCAAAGGTAGTTTGTTAGTAATATTGTCGATTCCCATGTAGACGAACCATTATCTCAGTTCCACCATTCTCTATTCCATTCTCATTACCAGACGTGACGCAGAAACGCGTACTCGATACGCAAATCAGCGAGAACGCCAATGTTTGACTCGGTTTAGCCGCCGCGAAGTAATACGTAGTACGGATACTTCTCGTCCTGCTAAATATACGACACGCTGTTGTGACCCGGTCCAAGTCAGTGCAATCTTGGTGTTCTTAGATACAGATTGGGTCTGAAAGAGTGCCAATGTATGTATCCGGCGCGTCTTCTAGGCTCTATGACTGACTTTTGTATAATTATTAGGCATGCCACCTTTCAGTCAATGGCGGATACGGTTAGAAAGCATTTAAGAGGTGTACGACTGAGCATGGTTGTGTCAAATTCCCTCATTGCGGAGTCGCACGAAAAGCAAAGAATAGCGAATTAACTCTGGCAAAAAAAATATTTTTAAAAGGAATTTCTATTAAGCCATTTTAAAATCAGTACGCCAGTGCAAACAATTCTGTTTACTAAAATATGCAACCTTTAAGGCTAAATAGTGTAACTTGTTACTTCTGTCATATAAGTATTTTCAGTGTCAGTTCTAAACCAACATATATATATATATATATATATATATATATATATATATATATATATATATATATATATATATATACTAAGCATTATATATATAGTACCAAGAAGTTTTTTAAAAGCTATATAGTAAATTGTAGAGCTCGTTGAAAACACATGTTTGTTTAATAAAACCCACTTTCGAAAAAGCCTTGTTTTGAAGTGAAAGTGAAATTACAACGATTACGCTTTAAAAAACAATGCCCCAGAAGCATAACTATACGGCAATTCACTGCACTCGTAGTGGCCAAGCGACCAGCCCGCCGCAGCCAATCCATCGATTCTCGAAAGTTTAGGTAATCGCGTAGCGCAGCTTTGGAGTAGATTTTTCTCGTGAGCACGACGTGGGGCCTAGTTTCTCTATAGGACAACTGTTTTTTTTTAGATTATCTGTACAAACTTTATTTATTATTTAAAAATATGATTGATAATATGACAACTGGTTATCTTGCAATGTCCTATACCGCGCTTTAGACAGTATATATATATATATATATATATATATATATATATATATATATATATATATATATGTGGATGGCTGGATATCGCTTTCCAAAATGTAATTTGAAGATAATGATTTCATCGGTAGGGACTAAACATACCATCAATAATTAATCATTCAAGTTCAGTGTATATTACATGTATACGTTCAATCTAACTATGGCCGTGTGTTAGTGTGCCGTGTGTTTCGGTACAACAATAAATGGTAAGTTGAGCAAGGCTTTCCGCAGCGCCGCGAGATGCACTGTTTCTCTGCCTCGTGGAAGTTGACCTTTGTGGGCACAGCGTGATGATGAAATCCGTTCACTGCGTGACGCATAATTAGGTGGCGAGTTTTTTGCTAGGTATGCTTCTACGAGTTGATCAGTTATTCGAAGCTCGACGCTCTGAGATACTCCAAAATTAGCTCAACCGCAATACTTGCTGTTAGGGCAACTTTTCAAACTATATTAAAGCCGTCCGCAGTGCAAGGAGCTGTAGATCGTTAGTTCAGTGGATGGCGGTGTGCTCCCTTCGAATAGTTTTCTCTATATGTATGGAGGGCGAGGCACCGCTTGACGTACGTTCCATGTCTAAGTGGAAAAAAAACAAGCATACAAACGTTTTCGGAAAAAAATCGGCTTTGTCTGAAGGTCGACGTTGGCCAGCGAATGGTGATTATTAACCGTATTGAGCAAAGTTTGCAAAAATCGAGACCCTGTGTTGTTATTTGTGACCTAGTGTTTGAGACTTCTCGTGAAATAACTTAAACATTGGACGCCACAAACTACATACCTTTATAGAAAACGTTTGCACATTTGATGCAAAATATTTTGCAGCCAAGCTAATCACGATTTATTTTTTACTGCAAGTAAAACGAGGTTTAACGAGCATTATCACATATACTACAAATCCGCTTGCCTCTTAAGTGGTAAAGATGTGCGTGTGTGGATCTGCAGAGAACGTATTATTTGTTCACACTTAAAAGATGACAGACAACGAATACGAACTATCCCCCATTATCAGTCGCCTCTCCAAGAGATCGTATTTGCGTGCGATGTATTTTAGTAGTGCTCTCTTACAACGTGCAGATTCGACTGGGGACGTCGTGGTGGTGAAGCAGAAGACAGACATCGAGATTCCTTCAGCAGGGCAGCTGTGACAGCAAACGAATACGGCACGAGCAGCACTTTCCTGCGTTGGGCTCATGATTGGGTCGTATGTTTGAACATTCGTATGCATCTTATCCTGTGTTATGTGATACTGGATCGTTTCACGGCCATCGATACGACAACGGACGACCTCGGACCGTGACATCAACGGGCATCAAGTATCGACGAGCTCATTAGTGATGATGACATAGCCAATAGTCAGTCCTTCGCTGCATCGTCCTTAGGACGCATTAGGACAGTGCCGACAAAGACTGGTGCGAGTCGCCCGCCGTATTGTGCATAATGTACCACTATTTGCCAAAGGAATGCATCCGTATCGGTTTCAGCGAGTCTTTGCTAAGTCTCTGCGCCGAGCTTTCTACACGTATACTCTTACATCTTCGAGGACGAGGCATTGCTTATAGAACATAGAAGAGCATATTTAATGCACACAGTTCCCATAGGTGAGCGGGCTAACGAGTATTCGCATACGACAAGCCCGCGTGCATCGCGTGCATGCACGCGGGCCTGGATCACGTCTTCGCGATTTTTTAACCGGCGTAGCAACCAACTATGGTACATAGGCTGCCTCGTAAAAACTTAGACTAAGACAATCTACACTACACATTTCTGTAACGACCAGATCGTGAATGTGTTTGCAACGTGATTGAGTTCCAGCTTACTACAACATTACGGTACACACGGTAGAACTTTTATTGTTTTCTCAATTAAATATAGGTTACAGCTATTATTAACTACTTTCGTTTTCCTTTGCTGCTTAAACTAGGCGTTATATTCGGGCATCGTCGATCTCTATTTGTGGGGCCACCTAAAAAGAGCTTCATCTACGAAACTACCCTTTGACTCGATGAAAATTCTAGGCGCCGTGTATAGTCCTTGCTGAATCCGTTTACAAGATGCAAAACATAATTCAACGCATGCGACAAAGTCGGTGCAATCTCTAGAAAACCTGAACAGAAACATGCGGTCGATCTTTCGCAGTTCTTCGAGCAGTTCTTGTAATAGTACAAGCAGTTTTAAATTATTCCAGAAGTAAAATAAGTGATACATTTGATCAAGTATCAAATAAAATCTTAACCAGTTGTACGCGCACACTTTTGATATTTTCACCGTGATTTCAACCTTGATTGCCTCGCCACCACGAACTTAAGCACCAAAATTTAGTATCAAACAATATATATAGGGTGCGACTTCTCCTAAATGCCGTTTTTTTTTATTACAGTAGTCGCAAAGTCAACTAATTTAGCAAAAGCTCATGGAGATAAAGTCAAACTTTCTTTCGAACAGCCCAACATATTGAATAAACTTCAAATAACAATAGCGCATCCGCAATCACGATGTCCGACAAGCCACTGTGGTATAACAAGTATTTGTGATTTCAGCGTCACTCTTAGACAAGCCATTTTCTTCTCAATTTCACTCAAAAAAGCTTCTGTTAAGCTGGCTTAACGATACCCTAGAGTACTGCCGATTAGTTCTGTGATACCATGTGTGTATATATATATATATGTATATGTGCCTAAGCGTGCTTTATGCATTATTGTAAAATCGGTAACGTATAACGTTAGAAAATAGGAATTGCTCATGTGTGTCTGCCTATAGGATGGCGTTATGAGAGCCCTAAACTTGATTGGTAATCAACAAATACACTATGAAAGGGACTGCTGTTTTTAGCCGAGATACAATGGCTAGCTAGGGTGTCACATGTATTACGGGCCCATTCACTAGCCCGCAGTGAGGCATATATGGTCGGAAAACAGTTGGAGTCATACAAATACTGACCCAACGATATTCACACACAAGACCCAATGGGCAGACTGTATATACGATCAGCTTTCACGGTATTTATCAAATATATATATATTTTGCAGAATATCATGTACGTATAAAATCGGTGACTACCATACAACAATGCAAACACTACAGATAACAATAGCAATATTGCAATTCTGTAGAAAAAACGCACATGCCTTTTGGTTTCTCTATTTTCTTTAAAAGCTTAGCGCACAATTTGCATGGCGTTTCTGTTAGATCTGGATACATATTGTCCTGCTGCTTTATTCATCTGCTTAAGAAAATCTATGTAAGCTCAGTAGCGAAAACATCACGATGATTTCACGATTACAAACACGAATACGTTATCGTACTAAGGCTTATCCTACTAGCTCATTAGGAGCGTATAAAACATACAAAAAAATCTCGAATAAAGTCCTCAAGAGCGACCTGAATAAAGGCGACTGGAGAGAGAGCAGGTTTTCTTATCGTTGAAGCTGCTTTCCGACATAGGTGCGCTGTATTTTTAGCTTTTTTTTGCTATGGCGCTTCTTTCGATTAGTTTGAGATACTCGTAGAATCTCAATGAAGGAGAGCGACCAACGCGGAGATTAAAGATGCAAAAGACGTGGTGAAACGAGACTTGAGGGTCGAGTGTTACCTCGGCTCACCTGCCGCGGCCACCAAACATTAGAGGACACTATAACAGCAGAAGGAAGGACGCCAGAGGGACCATAAATAATGAACCAGTGCGTATTAAAAAGATCGAACTATCGTGCAGTGAACAGTGAACGACGTACTGGACACGATGCGGTCAGATTTACGCTAGACGAGTCGAGAATACGTGATTTTCGGCGGCTAGAAGAGGACACACGCTGCAAGGATCAGGGTGAGCTTGTGTCGATTGGTTGGCGCTTCCGGCGACCCCCTTGAATGAACGGCGTGTTAGCAGATGGCCCCGGGGAGTTATCTTAGGATGGCTTACGTATCTTACATCTAGCATAGTCATGTGCTGACTTGTGTATAATATGAAGACATTTGGTACGGTATATGGGACGTTTACCTAGAGAGGTGCTTCTCTCTTCGCGTGTCTTTTCTAAGTATGCTAACTAGGGCCAGCAACGGTGAAGCATACTTCATTTCCTCAACGTGCTCTTCTAGTCGAAGTTAACAGATTCCCATAGCTGGCATTTATCGCCCTGTATTACGACCGCTGCTTCGTCGGGCAGATCTCAGAAAAGCACACAGAAAAGCGCTAACTAATACCATCGGTAGATCGAAATGAATGGAATCGTATTGCTCAACGCGGCAAAATCGACAATTTCTACAATTCGGCAGCTAGAAAGACACCGGAGAGCAGGATGACCTAAGTTAGCCTAGCCCCCACGTAACAACAAGCTGCCGAGTGCATGGCTTTGGTTACAATCTGTACAATATCAACCTTCAAACCAAGTGGACAGTGCATACGTGGAGGATCCTATGCCAAATATCATACCCAATCTGGCTGCGCCGTAGGTTATTAGCACATGCTCGCTAGCCTAACTAAGAAGTTGTTCGTTGACTTTGGCCACCCTTACACATAGAATATAGTTTAGATGCTAGTTAATGTGTGCAAGTGTTTTATCACTCCGCTGTGAGAATACGGTTTAGAGTCATTGCCGTATAAATCTATATAAAGCAATTAGGTACCTAATGCATTACACGTACGAAACGAATGTATTCGTATGTGTGTGTACTTAACGTACCTATACGCACATTAAACAATAATAAAACAATAACAATAAAAAAATTTACATAAGTAAATTTGTAATTTTTTGTGAAGCTCCTAATCGCTACTTACTAGATAGTAAGTTAATTACCAGAATATATATATATATATATATATATATATATATATACAATTTTTCAATTTCAATTTAAACATGGTTTATTTACGGAACTGCATACATTCACATGCTTAAGTTCTCGTTATGAAAAGTGGTACAAGGGTTTTGGGATAAAAAGGGAAAGAGAAGATAATAAAAACAGAGGTTAACACCTATACTATATGATTGGCGATACTAACACCCAAAGTAAAGGAGCACACTGAGCTATAACTTGATAGACAATCTAACTCGAAATGACAACAAAAACTGAAAAATTAGACCATTGCTCTAAGTAAATCCCCCTATTCGGTCATGTATTCCGATTTAAAAGCCATTTTTTGACGTCTCAGGTAAAACAGGTCAGATACTTCGAGTAACGAATTTCCTGCGGGGTACTCTCCCACGCGACGGGCAGTCTGTACACAAGAGATTGGATGCTAGATCTTTTCTGCACGCGAGGTATCACAAAAGTGGTGGCCCGTCAAGAGGTTTTCCGCCGCTGAAAGACTAGAGGGAAGGCAACCTCAGTAGGTACTAAACCACGACTGACCTTGAAGCCAAAAGTAGCTACTTGAAAACGATACAGCGAATCGATGGATATAATCCTATAGTCACAATATATATTTGTAACAGATTGGCTACGTCTCATCCCAAATATAGCCCTCAGAGCATCGTTTTGTATTACCTGAGCCCGATGCAGAACGTGATCGTATCTACCTCCCCACAAGAGAATGCCGTACGTGAGTACCGGCACAAACAGCGTTTTGTAGATCAAAATCAGACCATTCAACGGAATTCCTATACGGCGCAAAGACGATATAACTGCGAAACATTTGGGTGTGATATGATCAATATGAGCGCGCCAACTTAAACCTTCATGTAAGATGAGGCCCAAACATTCAGTAGTTGACGAAAACTTCAGACCGAATTCAGAAGAAAGCCGATCAAAGTCCGCTTGCAACTTTAATTGAGGATATGCAGATATATATATATATATATATATATATATATATACCTGTCGTGAAGATAGCACAGAATCTAACCATTATATACAAGCCGTTATTAAAAACACAGATTCAACATTTTTAGACGTACTCTTAAAAGACCCGGCAGGTCTATGCAAGCTGAATATTAAGAGAAAAGATCAACTCCTATAGAAGATGGTCGGAAAAAGGCCTGCAGTCTTATGATCCAGCATGGATCGTTCGACTAGAAACGCCGAGTATTCGCTGCTTACCGTCTTGGTTTAACGCCGAAGACGTGTTGTGACGCAAGATGGCTTTAATGCATCATCACGCGCTGGCTCTCCCGTTGTACGCAGTGGTCATAAACGAACAACGACTGGGCAAAAGAAATACGTGCATACACAGACAGTTGGTCAGTAAATATCAGTCATGAAACTGTCTGAACGTTGTAGTCCGCGTATGTGAGCGTTATACTCTGCTGCTTTATCTGTAGAGACAGTGGCATTAAAGAAGAATATCTGCTGGCTGGTTTTCCAGCACGTCGGGATCACGTCGACAAAGGCCGAATTAGCCGGACGGCCGCCCAGATCATCTGCTGATCATAAAATCTCCATTAGCAAAGACGGCGAACACACTAACACGGGGAGCCGTGCCTGTAAAAGCGAGTGGGGACAAAGTCATAAGCTCGTTTCGTGGCGACCAGCCGAGACGACAGCTATCACAACAACACTCACACGAATAACATATCAGCAGAAAATATGGCAATCGTAGCAGCAACAACAACCGCAATAATAGCAGAACCAACAACACCAACAACAACACTAGCAGCAACAACAACAACAACACCAGCAGCAGCAACAACAACATCAACAAAACAACAACAACACCAGCAACAACAACAACAACACCAGCAGCAGCAGCAACAACACCAGCAGCAACAACAATACTAGCAGCAGCAACAACAACAACAACAACACCAGCAGCAGCAGCAACAACAACACCAGCAGCAACAACAACACCAGCAATAACAACAACAACACCAGCAACAACAACACCAGCAACAACAACAACAACAACAACAACACCAGCAGCAGCAACAACAACATCAACAAAACAACAACAGCAACATCAACAAAACAACAACATAATTACACGCAACGCGCAGACGTGTGTGGGCCGGCAACAATTAATATGCCATGGTCATAGTAATACGTGTTGTTGTTGTTGTTGTTGCTGCTGCTACTGTTGCTATGCTGTTGTTGCTGCAGAAGTTAAATTCGTCAATGGGTGATGCGTAGCATGTGCATCGTTGTCCTCTTGGTAGTGGTTCCCGTTGTCGCCTTCCTGATGATCATGTCAGCATTATGTAAGCATTATGATTATTTGCATCGAAATTCTCATTATCATGGATTTTGCTGTTGCTGGTATTGCTGTTGTTATTGTTGTTGTTACTGTCGTCGTTGTTGTTGTTGTTTTTGTTGCTGTTGTTGTTGTTGTTGCTTCTATGTGTCGGTCTATACGTGGTCGTCTTTGAATTTGAAATCGGCCGGTGAGTACAAACGTGTGGGCAACCACTCTGCGCCAGCAACAGCAGCAGCAGCTATGATGATGATTCTGATAAGTATGATACTACGGCGAATTCATTCCAGCAAATTTGTCTGCCTAAAATGCTACGGTAGTAAATGGCTTTTTGATGAATACTTCATCATCTATTAATGCATCTCCATACATATGACTATTTTTGTTCCATCTGTGCGTATATTTTAGTTCAATATCGCAGGCGACACTGATGACCAAGTAGCTTTCTGCAGCCATCGTTTTTGAAGCGCGTTTGCCGTTAGGCAGTCATTAAATCGCTGAAATCAGGACGGACAGCCAGTGTTTATTAGCATTTTATATCAATTTCTGTAGACGTAATTCTTCCCTATTAATTTCACTAAAGTATCAGCGTTCTTTAATGCAGGTTCGGTTGTGCACCTAAATGCGGTTTTTGCCCCAGTTTGTACCCATTACCTGCAGCTTGCAAATCAAACAAAGCCTTGCCTTAGTATTAGCACCAGCATCATGGTCGAATATGATTGTTAATTAAACTTGAACATGTTCACACACACACACACCAGCACCAGCTTAAAGTTGCGTATGCAAAGGCATATTGTTGTTTACGCAAACAAATTGTAATCAAATGGTTATGGAGTGATGCGTCGGTTCGAACGCACACGCTCGACGATAGTCGATGAAGTGACTTCAGCTATAATCTGCGAAAGACGCCCGACTCTGTATCACTGTCCTTTGAACAGCACACTATATGCATTGTAGCAAAACGTGTCTGCATCATGCACACACATTAACACCGACCAAGCGCTTTCGATAGCTATTAGCTACCAACTGAAGGCAAAGTTCAAGGCACAACAATATATACGACTATATATATATATATATATATATATATATATAGCATCACGCGTCGTCAATCGCTTTTGGCCCTCGCTATATATATATATATATATATATATATATATATATATATATACATATATATTCGCGCTATTAAACATTTGCCGCTACTGGCGCTATATATTGATACCTCCGTTTTTCTGTTTGACCCACTACTAATAGTCACCTTTTGCCACTTGACCTTCCGACCAATCGCGCAGAAATAATCTAATGAAAGCATAAACCGCAGTGTTTCTGATGGCGATAAGAATTGAAATGTTTGGAAATAACCACATACGCTGATATAGTTTAATCAATATATATATATATATACATATTGATATAGTTTAATCAATATATATATATATATATATATATACATTAGTTGTATTATGTGTTGTACGAAAGTAGGCGAGATATGCAACAACGAACCTATTCCTAAAACGTGCATCAAATACTAGCTTCGTAATCGTAGTGGCTTGGTTATAGCACAACCATGTTATCTGTGTTAAGTAAACGATAAGAGTGTATGCAAAATTGCCGCAAACAGTGTTTATTTTATTCATTAGCATACCTTAGCTTCTAACAGAAATTATCGTACGTTCAAAAGCCTGGTCCTTCATTCGCATAGAACCATTATCTAAAAGCTTGCCCCAACTGTTGGATGTCAGATGATTGCCATACGAGCGTTGAATAAAACACGTATAAAATATGGTAAGTGTTTTCTTGCATTACTAAACAGGCCGGCCACCCTATAATTACTACTACTGCCTTTGTTACGGCAGCATGTGGAGATGATTCTGGTAAAATTGACACTACGGCGAATGCACTCCGCTTAATTATTCGGCCCAAAAATGCGCAAAACTCTAAGCCCTAGTCCAAAACGATGATCCGATCACTTAGACCACGTCTCAGTGATCGGGATTCAGAGTCACAGCGGCGGTTATAATGAGCACATGCTCGTATCGGCTATTATACCCTGTTAATTTAAGAGGTAATGGAGAACATATTTCTGTTTTCTTGGAAACAATGCTATGTTGCGTCTATGCGTCCATCAGTACCCTGCATATCTAAGGGGCAAATGCGAACATATTTATGTGTATTATAAAAAACAAGGCAATTTTGTGTCTATGTCTTGATATCACAGACTGGAGAACGTTTCTCATACTCCATACATATGGTTGACGAAATATATCGTATATGGCAATATTAGCTCATGTTTATGCATTATATGACTTGAAACGATGTGCATTTTAGATTTGTCCAATCCTCATGAAGCCTTGCTTACGCAGTCATCTAAATTCAGCCGTGTTGCATTACTACTAAATTACGAAGCATGCTACCTTCTGCTCGAGCGACGCTGAGTGAATTTATGAATCAATATACGAGTATATAGCTCGAAGTGGGTGCACGGGTGTGGGAGTTGGGTAGCTACATCAAGTGTACCGACATACCCAGGCAATCGATCAACAACAATAGAACGGCAAACGTTTTTTTAATGATTTAGAATTAAAATAAAGCTATAAATATGTTTGATGCTCGGCTATGGTCGCACAAAGCGTAACTCTCAAAAGCATTCTCTGAATTTTACGGTCGTTAGTATTGGCCCGCGGGTCCGGTGAAACACTTTATAATCGGTCTGACTTGATTGCTTGCTTCAGTGCTCAGATCCATTGTCCATAGCCCATTGGGTATTACAGAAACACTTGCTTTACTAATTTTTTGCCTCAAAAGACGACCGTGTGAAGATCATTGAACAATTGGTTCGATTGAGAAGATCTTCTCAATCTTTCTTTTACACGTGCCCGATGGGCTCGATGCACCAATCGAGATTCGCAACTGAGCCAGGCAACCAGCAACAACCGGGTTTGTTGACCTAGTTCCACGAGGATTTAAAAACGATATATATATATATATATATATATATATATATAGTATATATATATATATATATATATATATATATTATATATATATAATATATATATATATATATATATATATATATATATATATATAAGTATATGAGTTTATTTCACCTGAAATTAGTAGATATTACCTAAAACTCATATGGCTAATAACATCTTTTACTACTGCATGCATCGAACCATCTTCTATTTCCTGCATTGCAGTATGTAGTATCGGCCAATATTACAAGTGCCACAATATTTACATACACAGTCTTCTATTTCAAAGCACCCTTTAGGCATATATATATATATATATTGATGGTAGCCATGCCAATGGAGTCTTTTATTTTAAGGGGTGGAAAATGCATTTACGCACACCCGCCTATATAATGGCACGTAGTGTGAGGCTAGACGCACGGAGAGAGAATACGTGACTCACTCTAATCCGAGCGCACTACCCACTAAAAACCACCCCCCCCCCCTGAACCCGCTCCTGGATCGGATTTGTGAATCATTACCTCGAGAATGCCAGGTAAGTCTACAGAGTATGTGTCTGTTTGCTTGCATTCCTCGCTTCCAACGGTCTGTCGTGAATGCACAACCGTCGGTGAACCTCTTTATGGCAAAGTTCAAATTACGCTTTTCTCTGTGGGCGCAATATTGCTCTACGACTAGCGCGCTGAAATCGTATTTGTCTAGGATAAAGTCTTTCACAAAATGTCGCTCTTGGCATAGTTCCAGCGCCAACGTTGTCGATGCGTTTCGCGGCAGTCTAAGCATATACTTCATAAAATTAGCTTTTATTCTATCTATCTCTTTAACGTTGTCTAAGGTCAAGTTTGGTGCAATGGCCCGAAGGCAGTAAGTTATACTTGGAGCTATTTTTATCTTGAAAAGGTTCATTCCAGTCCTAATGTCAATCTGTGTAAGATCTCCGAGTAGCGTCATGGCCGATATTGCTTTTGCACGCTTGTTCTCTATGTACTTGGTAAACGATAGGCCAGAGGTCAAGGTTACTCCGAGATCGCTAAATCGACTTACTAATTCAATATTTTGGTTATTGACCCTGATGCTATAGTCAAGACTGGCGTATCGACCTCCTCGGCAAAATCGACAGCGTAGAATACATGCGGGGCTTTAATATTTCTTTATTGATTAATTTTTAATCATGTGACATAGAGAATGAATAAGCAAGGGTTTGCCGTGTCGCCTTGTACTAGCCGAATTGTCCGTTTAACCTCTTGCGCAATACAGTGAGGCGAATTTCTGATTGTGATGTAGTTCGCAGTGAGATTGCTTCTCATTAGGTTGAACATTCGACCCCTGGTGCTAAAAGTCTGTCGCATAATTTATAGGAGGCAATGCCTAGGTACACTATTAAAAGCAGTTTTGAAGTCTACAAACGCTGCGCAGGTCATCTGTCCGTCATGTGGAACGTTCCCTCACGTGACGAAGAACTTTCCTAAGAGCTCGTTCAGTAGAGCGACCTTCCAAGAACCCATTCTGTTCCGTAGGTACGTAGGTCTTTAAATTTGCTGTATAATCGAGTCACAATTAGTGAGGTTAATATTTTGTAGACTACGCTAGGTAGTGCTTTCCCGCGGGCTTTCGCTGGGCCTGTGGCGTCGCCTTTACTTTTGTAAATTGGTTGCAGGTAGCTTCGGCGCCATTGCTCGGGGATGTGCCCTTGTTCTAAGCATGCATTGAGCAGCGCTGTTAGCTTTGGGGCTACGTGCTCTATTCGTATCCTGCCTAAGGTGTTCGTAGTTTAATATCAACCAATCAATTTTATTGATTCACCTTTGTAGGTAGCAGTCAAATACTTAGTAAAACAATCCATGTACATATATATACAAGGGTAACAACACAAAACTAGAGTCATTTCAGGAATAAAAAAGTAGTTTAATATCATCAGGGCCTGATGATTTTTCGCTCCCTTTTCGTAGTCAAGCTTTATGTGAGGTGCGTGTTCATTGTCAGGTAGTTGTACATCGTCGCTATTATATATATATATATATATATATATATATATATATATATAATATATATATATATATATATATAATATATATATATATATATATATATATTATATATATATATAATATATATTTATATATATATATATATATATATATCAATTTTAAGTTTTTACGGAACCGCAATTTTACAATGCTTATGTCCTCGTAAACGAAAAATATGTAACATGTGTAACGGAAACGATATGGTTCTCTAAAATATCGACATGTAATTTCGCTTTCAATAGATTTTGTACGTGTTGTTACCCAATTTTCCACCTCACGTGTAAATAAATATTCTGCTAAGCACGCATTTTTAGGGATACTTAGCCCAGATAGTCCACAGAGTAAACACAAGACAATTTTTTTTAGGAGGTGATTATGCTCCATCCCTAACGGATTTGGAACCGCCGTGAGGCATATCCTCAATGCACTGAGGGTCGGACAGTTGAGATATTTAGGGTTTCCCGAACGGTCCTTGTGGCAGCATGGCCAATGCTGACTCTCAGCGGTATATGGTTTATCATCAATTCTCAATGAGCAATGCTCATAGAAACTTCGATCACTATAGGGAATTGAACCGACGACACCCGGTAGACGACAATCATGAGTAGCGCCCCACTAGTCCTCCTAGGCCATGCCGCCACAAAAACGCGATTTTTTAATATTTCAGACCCACGGCGAATCGTACGTCTGACAGCAGCTGCTACAGAAAAGGCAGCGTCATTTGGAATAAATCATTTATAGATCCTAGATGCAGACAAGGCATTCTTTGCCCTATATTCACATTTAAGCGGAAAAGCTTAAAGTCATGAAAATACTCACTGACCAATTCGATACGGCACAAAATTGCCCTAACTACCGAATCATCGCCTAAATAAATTTTGCCCCTGTGAGGTAAGCCCCTATTGTGACTCTTCCAAATAGAGATAGCATACCACAGAATTTGCTCAAACACCACCGGAAGAGCCTCAAGAGGTAGTCCTAGTTCTCTTAGTTGACGAATAGATACAATTACTGGATAGCCTTTGAGCGTAAAAACAGTTAGTTCCATTAAGCGTCAGCATTTGAACGAGAGCAGCATTTTGGGCAGGGTGAAACAACGCGAGTTCAGTATTGGTTGCTAAATTACTCAAACACAAGAACAGCTTGTTTTACTACTTGCATCTTCAGTACGTTAGCTTGCATTGCAGAGGTTAAATAAGAAAAGTAACGTCTTATCGTAGTTCATCGAATTCAACTTTGGGGCGCCCAGACGGTGACACATTCTAAAGGCGATGCAGAACAACGTAAATTTACTGTCTGTAGCCTGTACGTCAGGTACGACTTAAATGAAGACAGGACGTTGCCATCGCTACCAAGAATTTCAAGCATGTGTGAAAACAACGATTGAATTAGACCATTGCAGGCGGTAGAAATATTTAAAACCAATGCAAAGTTGGCTGTTGTGGAAGAAGCACACAGCCTTCTAATAAAAATAAGCAAAGGAAAGTTCAGTTGAGCGTGCTCTAAGAAACCCAAAATAATCCCTCGAAAATAAATTAAATGATCTCACGACATCTATAACAACTTATCTGACGACAGGAGCACAAGAGCAACTGGAAACCATTGATGTGCCAGGATGTGCAGCAGATAATTCCGGTGCCAATGCGGGAGGTCTCTGGCTTGTTGCAGAAGTCTGAGTTCCATCCAGTCCTTTCGCTTGTTAACTTCATATGCACGTAAGGGTCATAGGGACAAGGAAATCGCATGCCAATACTTACAGTAATTGAAGCACACTACAGGTGCACCGGCATACATGACAACTTTGTACTTTTTGCAGTTCAGAAATATTTCTGTGGGCGGCACCTCAGAGTAGAGTAAAATAACGCTATCTGTGGCCAACTCTATAATCTAATCACCAACTCGTAATTTTCAAGCTTCTCTCTTAACCGACACTGGCCCGTCTTACATCGGCGCTGCTAATATGTCCTCATCCGTAAACCCGCGGTCAACCTGAGTGGTCCATGCGCAGTTATTGTCCAAGTCTCGATAACTGGTGGTCACGCAGATTCCGACAGACCTATAACTTTTTCAGTAACTTTAACTGCTTTGGTCTAGACCTGAACTTCTAGTTTTTCATTGTCGCTAGTATGTATATATATATATATATATATATATATATATATATTATTGGTAATTATTTCCTGAACATCAGGCTAATGCGCAGGCAGTTCAGCATCAATGATGATTCTTAGATTCCTATGAATTCTTCCGATAGCTCATCCGTTTCTCTTCCCACTATTGAGATTAATATTGCTATGGCGTTCCAGCGTTGGACGTCTAAAGATAGCAACTGCAGGCAAACTGGCGTCTCAAACGGTCGCTACTCTTTTCCTGGTAGCCTTTTTCGCCAGCTCTCGTGCGTTTCGAGCGCTAAAAGTACCACCTTGAATTCGGGCCTTGTCTGCCTGGCTTCAGCTTTATTTGCAGCTACGCTCGCCCCACGAGCTGGCCCGAGAGCCACTTCAGGGCCGCACACCGCGTAGTTGCATCCCAAACAACACGTTTAGCTTCCCTAAAGGGCAGGAATGTTGTTCCGTCTGGTCGCTTTTCAGTTGCAAACGACTAGGTGTGAGGCGATTTCCGCTTACTGGGAAAACCGGCCTGTCGAAACTGCCGCTTGCAAGTGCTTGGTTTGGACGCTTGTGTAGGAGGAACCTTGCCAGGGTCTGCCGCAGGCAAGGGAGTGGGTTCCTACCGGAAGCACTGGGGACTGGCACACAGACTGAAGTCATGTTTCTGGTCGAGTTCCTTGTTAAGTCCAAATGTAGCACTTATAGTTTGCTAATGTACTGGTGTAATGTACACTAATATACTGACCTCCGAACCTGCCCAAGTCTTCAACCAACGGTAGCTGAGTCCACGCTTAGCCGCTAGAGAACGCTGCTAACTCGTATATGTACATATCAGTTTTGTGTCTAATGTATGTTGTGACTTTCAGTCAATAGCATCCGCTAATCATAGTCCCCCAATGGACAAGAAAATCTTGAAACTTGGCTCTCGTCTGCTCTTGACAATGATTATGTAATCCTGAAGTGTCTTGTAGGCAGCAGTTGCCATATTAAATGCTGCGATTGCAAAATAACGATTTATTCTATTGAGAAATTAAGCATAGCGGCGCTTTCGGAAATTCTGCTGTATCTGAATTCCATCTAAAAGGAAATCGTTTCACTACGCTCGTATTAAGATAGGAATTAAATCATGTCATGTGTCGTTTATTGAGCTTTCACGTTCAGGAAGCTGTAAATTGGTTATCTCGGTCATAAAACATTCGCAATATTTAAGAGCAAATGCACATATACCGATTGTGGTTCGATTTGTATTTGTCAGGTAATTAAGGTTTAACGGTGGCAATATCAAAGGTGTGTGTATGCTCATACAGACACGATCTTGTCATGCTTCATCGATAGTGCAAATATATCAAGTGCAAGTAATGCCACGTTTGGAACCACACAAAGCTGTGTATTGTGTTATAAGAGCACGCATTTCAACAGTGTTAGGCGTACTCTGAACGGCCCTTGTAGCTGCGGAAATGTTTGTGACTAGATCACCAATCGAATCAACGGGTCTCATAGATAAAACTGTTTAGGCGGCCGCAAATAAAGAAGTCGAAACTTAACTGACCGGGCTATTGCGGCAGGCAAGCAAAACGCCCGCGTTGACCAATCCATATAACGCTAAAGGTAGCGTCTAGGTAACTCCGTATCCCAGTGTCGCTGTGCGGTGGTGCTCCATCGCGTTCGAGACGCAAGTAATGTCGAGGCGATGGCGTGGTGCATTCGCGTGCCCCTCGCGCGGCCGGAAGAGACACATAGGTGCACGGGTTCGATTCCCACCGTTGCACATTTGTCTTACGAAAGCATTGCGAAAGCAACTCCGTGAACGTTAAATGTTGGCTGAGAGTCAGCCCGAAAAAGTTTACACATTAACAAGCAACTACATTTAGATAATACTTCTCTAATTAATCTTTTCGAAAATTTCTCCAATTAATCTTTGGGAATTTCTCTAATTAATCTTTCGGGAATTTCTCTAATTAACCTTTCGGGATTAGGGCTTTTGAGGTAGGTAGTTGTTCATCATGCCAGACTAATTATTCACGAACAAATGATGCTGATGTATACATGTGGTGGGTCGGTCATATGCGGGCTCCTGTTGACTTACCAATGCAAACCGTATGCAACAAACAGTGTATATTGTGCTAACGGAGCTTTATCCGCCGTAAAGTGCGTAAGTGCATGGCTTCTTTTCTCTGCATGTAGCTTCATTAATCACTCCGTGTTTACCACTGGCAGGCCGCAAAGTCTAAACTCGCTGAAAACCCTTATAGATTAAGTAGTATTACATTGTGCACCGACATTTGCAGATACTTCCCTAGTGCTCGCAGAGAGACAGTCCGTTATCTCTTAATAATACGCTGTGCTATATTTGGCCTTTTCGTCGTTCGCAGCTGACTGGTCTAATAAACAGCTACGTTATAGATTCTTATCTACGCTACGAAAAGTAAAATGAAGAAGTATTATATATGACATTTATTGGAACAGTTTCACCAGAACGGCTAGTGCACATTGTCCAGAACGTATACGTTTTGCTTTTCAATAGCGATTTCAACACTGTTTACTAAAGAAATACGTCTAAAGTGAACAATTCTTAAGGGTTCTATCTTTTTACCGCAATGGTAAATATTCAATTAATTAATACAATGGCTGCTTGAAAATTCAGGCGATCCCTCTGATCTGGGCATATATTTTTTGGATCGTCCGCATACATTTTTTTTTATGCTATGTTTAAGTAGCGCAGACGTTTCACCCAAGTCCCAAGCCAAGATTAGATATAAGTGGCACCTAAACAGTAACCTTGAGGAACCCCAGAGGGGCATGGGAGAGCGCTCTGAGACCGAGTCACTGACTTACTGCGAAGGTGCGATCCGTTAGATATAAGTTACATCAAGTAGGACTCGAGGACCAATTCCAAGCGCCGCTATTTGGATAGAAAAATCTTTTGATTTATCCTGTCGAATGCTCGCGAAAAGTCAAAGTAGGCCGTGTGTATGCGGATGGCTCTGTTACGCGCGATAGCCCAATCATGGCAGACCTCAAGAAGTTGAGTTGCAGTGGAGCGCCCCTTTCTAAACCTATGCTGATGTGAGTCCAGAAATCATAGAATTTAAGGCAGTTATAAACTTTATCGACAAAAGTGTTTGCCATGAGAAGGCGCAGTTTAGAGCCCTGAGCTAACGGTCGGTAGTTTTCTGAGAGGGATCGCGGTCCTCTTTTTGTGCACGGCCGTTACAACAGACTCCTTAAAAAACAGGGGGACCATTCCCTCCTCAAAACTGCGGGTAAAGATTCATTACCAGAGGTTTCGCGAGGGCCAAGGCTAACTCGTGAAAGAAAATTGGCGGGAGCCCGTCGGAGGGTCAGACTGCACTGGTCAGACACTCTTTGTTTCACGCAGCTTCTTGTAGATAGGCTCAGGGGCGAATACGACGTCATTTAGGCAGGCATCCGTTTTGCTTAGTCGCTGCGAAGCATTAGTCGCCAGGCTGTCTGTGTTTATAGTTCGAAATCGTAGCCTATAGTTTCGAAATGACGTCTTAAACTTCCAGTTCTCAGCATCTTCCACAGCTATGTAGTCGCCACAGGTAAGGGGAGCTATTCCTGCCTGAAGGTTTAGACGCTTCTTGGCGTAGCGTCATTGGAATCCAGCTTGTGTTCTTCTATACGGCGTAAGCAAGATGATGTTGCGGTTTACGGGACAACCGTAAGCCCGACTCTTCAGACAGGCCAAACAAATCTTAGACGGCTTAGACGAGCGGAGAGTCGAGCGATGTATTCGTCGATAGGGAATGATTGGGCACAATACTGCGGCGAGAAAAGATCAAGGAGGTGTAACGAGATATTTACGAAGGTTGTATATTGATCGTTGGCGAAAAAGCACATGGAGAGAATTTGGCGCCAACGGATAGGCATCAATTTGCGCAAATTGTGTCGTAATTGGCCTTCATGTAGTTAACCTTTGGTTGCAAATGCATCGCGGCTGCCTGAGACTTAACAGGCGAAGGACGAATATCGATGTTAGCCACCATATCCTCGTTGTTAGTTGGGATATTGTCAGTGAGGATAAGATCCAAAGCATTGCTACTTCTTGGACGAGTTGGACAGGTGACAAGTTGAGTAAGTCCAGATTCATGCAGAACGCCGTAAGAATTCTTCTTATTAAAGGTGTCCAGTCAGAGTCAGCGGTTTTCAGAGGGAAGGTTCATATCACCCAGCAGAAGAACGGGTAATCGATCTGGACAACTTCTTCCAGAACTTCATAGAGTAATGCCATGCGCTGTCTTGCGCGATGTTGAGTCACACATAAAGAGCTACAGCAAAGACCTCGGCAGTTGACTAAACCATGTTAATCTCGCAGCAGGTTAGCTCAAAATTCACAAAATGCAAACGCCCGCCCCCGATTCGTTCAACTCGATCTTCCGAAAGACCGAGTAGCGACCACCAAGAGAGAGTTCGGCCGACGAAGGTTGTCGGTGGCCCACGGCTCAGAAGTACAGATGATGTGACAACGTGGTGGAAGCGCGGTGTACAATATTAGGGAATTGGCAAGCTCCCCTTTCTTTGACCAGCGAGGCGGGCCGTTAAAATGTAATGTAAGGTGCCTGGCTGTTTTTGGGGTTGGATACCGTAGCTTGGGAATCATCTCCGGTTCGAGATCCGGAAGTAAACATGGGGCTGAGAAAGGCGCCAGTCAAGGGCTTATTGGACGAACTTATCAACATTTCGATTCCCTCCCCCCTCGAACCTCTAGAGTTTATTACGTGTTTTTTTCTTTGAGTCATGCCGCATTCACGAAAGAGTTTGGGTAGTCACACGACCTGGCTACTTGTAACGTATGTGCATTAGGAATTTAAAAAACCTGCCATTAAAAAACGTTGAAACCAAAAAATTTAAACTTAAAAATAAAACATCGCAAAATTATATTATTGCGACCTTTCTCACGACTGCTAGTTCTCTTCAGCTAGTCAACGGGGATACGACACAGCGTGTGGCCGAGCCACACGCCAAAGAGCAAGCAAGCGTATTCATCTAAGAATTGAAATTTTTTCTTAAAACAATATTTCTAATTCTAGACCATTATCCGTCCCTTATGTGCTTGGAATTACCGTATGGCATCTCTTCACTGCACCGAGTGCCGAACATGTTGAGATATTTAGGGATTCCCCAACAGTCATTGTGGGAGCATGGCCGCTGACTCACAGGGGTATATGGTTTACCATCTATTCTCAATGAGCATCGCTGAAAGAAAATTAAATCAACAACAGGGGCCAAACCGGCGACACTCGGGTAGGTGTCAACCATGCACTAGCATATCCATCCTGCATTCTACTAAACGCAGGTAATCTTGACGCTATGCGTGTACGAGGTAGATGGTCTTAATCAGTTACTATGTCAGAAAACAAAATAAATTATTTTGTATAGACAAACGTTACGTTTATGTTGCTTAGCCACCAAAACCTAAAATATGTCATGTAAGCTAAGCCCAGTGGGTCCAGGTCTATGCACCTATCTTCAGTATTTGGGCCAGGTCAACGTAAGAAAACGCATTATTACTTTAACAATGGCGGAACGCGGAATCTTAACGAATCTCAATTCGGCATTTGTGTCCTATCGCGTTTTCGTTGCGACGTTAGAGAAGTCAGATGCCGTTGCCGTTGAAGTCCTGATCCTGATCAAGTTCTCTGAACGCGTACAGGAGTCACAGTGGCGCGCTGATGTGTTATCCAATGCCCGCTTGTATACACGTGCTATGCAATGCACGAGACCTGCATCGAGTCAATAATAATCGCTTTGTGATATTTAGCCCGGCTCAATACATAGTGCAAAAAGAGTCAGGTGTCCCGCCGACATAGACGCAACAACAACAACAACAACAGCAGCAGCAACACAACAACGACAACAACAGTTCAATCATCATTAACAACACCATTGACAACAACGGCAACACTGCAACAACCTTACCCATCGAGCCGCATAAACACTATGAAACGATTAAGCTTATCACGATGGCAACATTAATTATTACAGCGTCAGGCTGTGTCGCTGTCGCGCTAATAATGCGTGCCGCCTTGACAATTTATGCGAACGCATCAATTAGACTAATTGTAGAGCGCAAATGTCCGGACTTTCGTGTGCATCACACCGTGCATCATCCCTTCAGCCTTCATTGTTGTTGAAGCTTGCGGTTGTCGTCGCTTCATACGGAATCGTGCGAAGACGTCCGGCCATCGGCGATCTGCAACCACAGGGACACTTCCCCCGCCAGACCTCTAGCAAAATGTATTTTTTGATAGCCACGAGCATACCTTGGTAACACACAAGGTATATAGCTAGCGTACTTCTTCTTGGAATGTGATGCGCAATCGACATATAACTCCTCGATTTTAGGCAATTTGATGTAATTTTATTATTCATATTTATTATTTAAAACACAACATCATCGTTAGCCGACCACACGTCGCTGGGAAGTGATTCCGTATATAAATGTTTTTCCAACTAATCTCGGTGTTTTTTATTGGTAAATTTACCAACACGATATACTATTATAAACACGACAACATCGTTCATCGCCTATTTTTGTTATAACCATCTGCCAGCCGTGCGTTGGCAATCGTTTGGTATAGACATACACCATCACTGCACGACTACAAACGCAAGTAACATACGTGACAATCTGTAACGGTTACTCGACGTGTTACATATATATATATATATATATATAGAGAGAGAGAGAGAGAGAGCAATTGTGATGATTTATTATTCATTTCAATACGTTTGCACACTCGGCAGTGCTCGCCTCTATATATATATATATATATATATATTTTAAACGACGAATAATGCGGCTTATTCCATATCTGCATGAATCTTGCCGCTTCTTCTCCCTAAACAAAGACACATTGACTGGCAATCTGCATATAGACTTTCGGAGCTTTGTAAATGTCAATTTTGTAATACAACGGGAACCGAACAAATTTGAGTAAACGCTTTAAGCGCAATACAGGCCACGCTGTTAAGTATTGTCTTATTGCAAAACTATCTATTGCCGGCATATCTAAGCCATCGCATGAATGAATAATTGATTTTCTGTCACGCCTCCATTGCATAGTTGTCTGTGTTCGACGAATTCATTCTCATAGGTG
>QVRM01006328.1:0-37239 GCA_003439945.1 Dermanyssus gallinae
TCCTGCGGTTCGTTTCTTGCAGTATCGCATTGTTGATTTCAATTTACGTTTGTCACTTCTTCTCTCCAGCTGTAGTCAGCCGTCTATTCTTTCTCGTTTGCCTTCTTCGCACCTTTTCTTCGTTTTCTCTGTCCTGCTCGTATGTAGTGGTATCGTCGCCGGCGTCGTGATGTGAACGGTCTTCCTTCAAAAGGCACCAGCCATTGCCACCATACGCTTTTGATGACCTTTGAGCGGCGCTCAGCTAACGCTATCGCCCTATTGATGGTCGATAGTCGTATTGATCAGTCGTCCCCTACCAGTCCATTATCGTGAAGCTCGATACGGACGTTCTACGATTTCTGCTACATCATTTCATTTACGTCTACCATGATTCCTCTCTGTATCATTTGGAGAACATTCGATGATCCTCATGCTGCTTGAGACAATCGATGGGCGTTCCATGGTCCCTGCTGCACTATTTGACGGACGTCCCATCAACTCTGATGCATCATTTCATGAACGTTCCATAATGCCTGTGCGTATCGCTCGATGGACGTCTCATCATCCCTTCAGTATCACTCGACAGACGACCCATCATCCCTGCTGTATCACTCGATGGACGTCCCATCATCCTTGCTGTATCACTCGATAGACGTCCCATCATCCTTGCTGTATCACTCGATAGACGTCCCATCATCCCTGCTGTATCACTCGATGGTCACTCCATCATCCCGGCGCCACCATTTGATGTACCCTCCATGATCCCTGCTGCATCTTTTAATGGGCGTTCCATGATTCTTATTGCATATTCTGATAGACGTTCCATGATCCCTGCGGCATAATTCGATGGACGTTCCATAATCCCTGCTGCATTTATTGATGATCAATTGTTCCATCAATCACTGAAAAGATGCTCATTCATGCGTCATTGACGTGTTGCAGTGTCTTAACAGCGACGATTAAATCTATGCTGCGACCGAGACATCTTATCAAACACCTTATTCAGTTCAGGAAATAACGGAGGAGCGGTGCTCGGACGCTCGCCATCCATAGCGCCGACAGCAGAGTGAAACTTGCATATCGGCTTTAGTCTCGATTCGGCGTCCGACCCTAGACCCGGGTCCAGACGCTCGGATCTGCCGGTTAGACCTGTCGCACAGTCAAATCGGACAAATCAGTCTCAGATCCTTTACGGCCACGAACTGACAGCGCAACACGGACTTTCAGAACGAATGTGAGAGAAAGAGAGAGGAGAGTGGGGAGAGCGGGTGTGTGCGAGAAAGAGAAATAAAATGCCAGGCAGAGTAATTCTGTCTCGGCTAGCGGCGCACTGGCGGTGGCCATTGCCAATCTGCTGGCACAGAATCTAGACAACAACAACGACAACAACAACAACAACCTCAGATGGTGGACCAGGAGATAGACTGGCCCACACAGCTACCCACCATAGCAGGTGAACTGGACAACAACCCCGACACGAACAAGCCGTATGTACATACGACAGGCCTTCATGACGGTCTCAAAAAAATACACACCTCATACACACATGCGCCTTGTTCTGATTGCTGTTGATGAAGGACGACTTAATCGTGCAATACTATGACGAGTATGACTTACGATTACATTACTATAACAAATATGAATGAAAATACATTGCCAAGACAAATACTACATTACTATGACAAATGTGCTTATTGTTGCAGCTCGTGTTGCTAATGTCATTGTTATAGGGACAGCAGTAAGCAATGCAACGATGTGTAGTAATTCGCCGTTGCACTTCGCTTGTACAAGAAGATGGCGAAACACCATATGTCGCCACATTTCGCCACTTTCATATTCGCTCGCCTCTCTTGTCGTTGCCTGTACACCGTTACAACAAATTCGGGTTTACTCCAGAAGACGGGGGACGCGCCAGCAACCCATCAGACGACCATGGCTGCATTAAACAGCATGAACAGCCACAACAACAACAACAACTACAACGACAACAACAACAACAACGACAACAACCACAGCAACAACCACAACGGCAGCAGCAGGTTCAGCCATGTGCAAGGAAATAAAAGAGCAATCGAAATCCATCGAAACAAGAGCACGCCAAGCCGAGAACGAGAAATTTGCTGTCAAACGCTTATCTAGTTATTTATTCGTGTGTGTTTATGTGTGCGCGCCAACGAGCGTGTATCATCGTTGCGACACGAAGAATCGTATGTCGGGTGCACAAAATAACTGCACATAGACAAGCTCTACTGTCGATTTCTAAGACGGGGACAGGTATTCCAGGCGTCACCTTGACGCGGCAGCTCTAGCAGCAATGGTGGTGTCCTCATTCGTCACCGAAAGGGTTCACCCCCCGCAACCTAGAGCCTCCCACTTAATATCGCTCTTCTTTGCATCGCTTGGAGTTGCCGAGAAACACCAGCGCCCCCATCAGCGCCCTCCCATCACTTTCGCCCTTTACAGCCAACCACCGGTGGCACACACGATCCAAAGAGTTCCTCCACGAGCGTCTGCCGATTTGAACTATTGCTATACATCGCGGAAACGCCGCTTCTGTGTTACGCATGGTCCTGTGTGCGCAGGTGGTGGTCAACCCGTACGTGGTGGTACATCAAGCCACTCAAGCGTGTAAGCGTGCGTAAACGCGCTCTGTCCCCATTCGATCGTTCGTAAAGTAACTGTTGTCAGAATAGAGAAGCGCAGATATACAGCTTGTTGGGCTTCTTCGTCCCATCCCGCTTGATCTACACAACATCTGTCGGGGCTGCCCACCCGACGCGATACGGAAGATCGTCCACATCATCGACCATTGGACAACTGTAAATGTCTCACTAGATAGCGTGCTCGTGCACTGCCATCGAAAGCTTGCGCAGATGAAACCCTGCTGCTGAGCTGTTTTCTCGCTAGAGTTATGATCGTTGTCGTTCTTGTTAACATTGTTGTTGTTTTTTCTTGTTAACATTGTTATTGTTGTTGTTAACATTGGCATTGTTGTTAACATTGTTGTTGTTTTTCTTGTTAACTTTGTTATTGTTGTTGTTAACATTGGCATTGTTGTTAACATTGTTGTTGTTTTTCTTGTTAACTTTGTTATTGTTGTTGTTAACATTGTTGTTGTTGTTGCTGCTGCTGTTCGTGTGAGTGTTAAGCTTGTATTCACTGTTATTGTTGATGTTGCTGTGTTTGTTTTTGATGTCGCCGTTTTTGTACTACCGATGTTGCTGTTGTTGTAATTGTTGTTGTTGTTGTTGATATCGTTGTCATTGTTGTGTTGCTGCTGTTTCTGTCGCTTTGCGATCGTTATTATCGTCGTTATCTTGTCGCTGGTCGGTCTGATGCAATCTGCCAGGGCCGCAAATCTAAATGGGTGTTGACGTGTCCCTACTTATAATTCCTTAACGTCGTGACGACAACGCTGCCATGATTATCGCCATCTGTATCTTCATCATCATCACCACCATCGTTATCATCCCCCAGCCAAACACGCCATCACCGAGCAAAAGCATGGCCGACGTGTTTACGTCGTGTCGACATCGTCATCATCATCGACAGTTCATCACCACGCTGCTCGCCGGAAACGATGTTGTCAACGGTGGTCAAACCAAAAATCAGGGTGACGGTCACTTTCTCTCAGTGGGTCGCGCTCCTACTCGCTCAGCCAAGCCAGCCAGTATTGAAGAACGGCGGGGGTTCCAACAAAGAAGAAGGCGACCGCGTGCGCGAAGGGGCGCAGGAGTTGGGGGTGCGGGTGCTGGTGGCGGTGATGGATCACGGCGCTGACCCAGAGTTAGTTGCCCGTTACTCACTTAGTGCTTTGGCGTTTCTCGGCAGATCTTAGCAGCGCCGTGGGCGGGAGCCAAGAGCAGTTGCCGCCCCCCAAACCCCCAACCACGCCTTCCTCCATCGATTTACCACGTGAGCCAGCCAACAGGCGTCTGCCCCTTCAGCAGCATGCAAGCTAGCTCAAAGGGCTTAAAGATGCACAGACACCCATACACACATCTACAATATTAATTTACGCATCCGTCAATGCATACTATTAACCAATTGATCATCCGTACATCCATCAATTACTGCGGTCATTCGTTGCCCGCCGATGCGCTTGACCTGGCCAACCCCTGGCTTAGCGTTGTGCCGGTCACCCTATATTCGCACATTCAACGTCAAAGGCGTGCGCACACATACCCGCCCAGAGGGACACGTATACCGTTGATATGATCTACCGCCGCATCGATGCACATATGCATGACTACAACAGCATAAACCCCAAGCAATATCGTGGGGCAAGTGGCTGATCAGCTAACAGAAAGTGGCCCACTCATTTAGTCAGGCCCACTCATTGATATCTTCATCCATCCATCCAGATAGACGAACAGACAGAAAGACAGACCGACCGACAGCTAGATATATGGATAGATAGATCTTCACGTAGATAGACATGTTTGGCTTCGTTTTCTTCTTGTTCTTCCATGAGTTGTTTGGATCTTCACTCAAGATGCGACGACGGGCCAGCGATCATCCGTCATCGAACGCCGCCGCCTCACTGGATCGGCTGGAAGAGCAGGCGGACAGGCCCACTAGACGCGATTGTGCTGTGTGTTTTTCGGTTTGTCGTCTGTTTCGGGCAGGCGGGAATATTTGTGGTGGTCGGAAGAGCACAACGCAAACGGTAACAGAGAGACGTCTTAACGTCTACGCCACATATTGTTGTTGTGATTGTTGTTGCTGTTGTTGTTGCGGCGGTTGCTGTTGGTACGGCTTTTACAATGAGTACAATAGCAGCGATAACAGCATCAAAAAAACAATCACAACAAAAGCAGCGGCAACAACAGCAACAACGACAACAACAGCCAACATACCGGCAACAAATGCAGCAACAACAACAATAACACAAAACGCGAGCACTATGGCGACCGCATCCAACAACTACAACAACCAAAACAGTAGCACCAACAACAACAATAACAGTAGCAGCAGCAACATATAGACAGCACACAAAGTCACAAAAAAGCGCGGGCGGAGATTGCTGTGGGGTGTGATGACAGTGGCAATAAAAACGACAACAATGTCAACAACAGCGACAACAACAACAGCAAAAAAAAAGTTTCCGCCGAGTTATACTAGACACCAACGTTTGTTGGACCACTTCTGGCAGACCCTGTATATGCATATACAGTTCAAAGCCCCTAATTGTTTAAATATCATTGAGTTGAAAGATAAAACCTCAGCTAGGTGCGTGATGACGGAATGTAAATTTGATGAGTTGAACTAGATGGAAGTAGTAGAATTATCCAGTTTAAACCTATGAGAAACACGTGGCCAGGTTCAGGCGTAAAAAGGCAAGACCACAACAACTAAATATCAAAACCTCGACGAACAACGATTTGATTAGAAGCATAGAGTAACGGGTCCATCTCACGGATCGTACCCACAGGTGAACAAGATAAATTAAGGCTTAAGTTTAGCTGTTTAATGCGCCTTAGCATTTTTTCTTCTACGTCTACTAACATGCTATCAAGAAGCCCGCAAACTCTTCGTCGTTTGATTCGCCAGCCCTTAAGACTGATTTTTTGCTGTCTTGGGCGACGGTCTAATTGGTATTCATTGTTTATGCTTCTACCCCCGCCATCAGTCGTCATCTTTATCTAATGCTATGTTGTAATTTAAAACAACAGATTATAATGTTTCAAGTTCAGTATGCCATGTTTCAAGTTTGGTATGCCATGTTTCAAGTTTAGTATGCCATGTTTCAAGTTCAGTATGCCATGTTTCAAGTTCGGTATGCCATGCGTCAAGTTCGGTATGCCATGTTTCAAGTTCGGTATGCCATGCGTCAAGTTCGGTATGCCATGTTTCAAGTTCGGTATGCCATATTTCAAATCTTTCTTTCTGGTGCAGTGTACTACTCAAGTCAGTATCCGACGGGCAGCCACAAGCTGATGTTTGGGCTAGGTCCAGCGCACTTTGATAACCTTGCGCAGTTGTTACGTTTGCACGCCTCCTCCTTAGTCACTAACGTGCGTAACTCGTTCTCTATGATGGATTGACGTAGTTGAAGTCTGGTATAGACTCATTCACTAACATTTGTTTTTGCGCTGAATGAGCTCGATCAAAAGCTTTTCGCCGTTGGCTCTTCGTAGTCCGCATATTCATTTAGTAACTAGACGGTTTGTTAGAGTACGTTCTTACCTATATAGGAACTAAGTTCAAACTCTACGTCATCTGGAAGAGAATACGGCCCACTCTCTCATGCCTGTGTAGGGGTAATTTTTGGTTAATAGCACCTGCCTGTATGCAATCTAAACGCAGCGAAATGGCACGTATTATGAAATCCTGAAACACTTTAATTGTACATTTTAAACTAAACAACAAACACATGGTAGCTATTGAGTCCCGAATTAAGCAACGCCGAGCAACCTGTATGTCAAAGAGTGCCTATCAGTTTAAAGGAGGTTGTTTTTAATTCTAGACCATCCTCCATCCCCTACGGGCTTGGAACTCATCGTGAAACATATCTTCAATGCACCGAGGGCCGCGCACGTTGAAATATCGAGTGTTTTTCCAACAGTCATAACAGCATGGCCGCTAACTCTTAACGGTATGGTATATCTTCTATTCTTAATGAGTATCGCTCAAACAAATTCGATCAACAGCAGAGCCAGCCATAATATAAATAGGACATGTTGTTTTTTGCATCGTAGAAGAAAATCAAAGTAGAGGGAGCGTAGTGAGGAATATCCTGATGCAGACAAGCATTTAAAAGGAACAGCCCTAAGTTATGCATTCAGGAGGAGCGCATAAAACGTATAGTGGAACCAGAGGAACGCCTTCATAAGCGATAAGACCTTTTTATTGTTGTGTGTACGCATGACTGGGGCAAACCTGTAATGCAAACAAATCTCCTAAAGAGTCGACAAAACCGCAGAATTGAATTTTGTAATAAAATAAATCAGCACACCGGGTACCCTACAATATGCTCAGCTTACATGTGTGTGTCCTGGGTCTGCCAAAAAATACGTTGAATTTTCAAGCAAATTAAAAAAATTGATTTGTATATAAAGTCTATACTTGAGTATGATATAATAGCCGTATTTTTCTAAAACTTATTTTTTAAAGCTATCATAATACTATTATCCGAACGCTACAAATTTTCTCACGTTTTGATGCAAAAAGAGGTCAAGGTGACTTTTCATAACTAAACATTTAAAGTTTTCCCCATTCAGAATTCTGGAATGAGTGAGAATTGTCTAAGCGATTCATATATCGACACGTTTCACATACGCACAGTTAGTGAGCCGCAAATGCAATAATCTCTGTGACGCGTTCACCATGTGAGTTACCATGCAAACTAGTCGTTGTGGAGTCGAGATACGTCCACCATAAATTGATTTTAAAAAAACTGGCCACAACGATAGCAGACGACCCTGGTGGACAACGCACGCTTGCCTTCATCATAAATCGCATAAAAAAAAAAAAAAAAAATATATATATATATATATATATATATATAAATAAATCGATGTACTAAACCCAAAGTTAAAGTGAGCTAGTATCAGACAGTAAGGCGATAAGGAAGTGAATGAAATAAACCCAGCCCAACGATAAGCGATAGATTTCCATAATATTTCCGCAGCTCAAAAATATCGACGAGAAGAGAATCGACAGCACGGAGCTCGCCAAATGACGTCCATCGGGACATCTGATGATCTTCAAGCCTTTTAAAACAAATGAATGGTGTATTCGTTAACACCAAAGGAAATAGGCGAACTGGAAGGCAGGTACGATGGCAGGAAGGCCATCGTGTTAAGATGACAGGCGTGAAGTGCACGGCCGTTTAACCCATATACAAAACCTATCAGTGGATCAATCAGAAGGAACCTAGCATATATCGGAAGAAATCTTGATAGTTTTCGCGAAGTACTACCAGATGGCCCTACCAAGCCTGGGTGGGCCATCTTAAGGCACAGACGTGAAGGGTGATGTGATTGTCGATAGCACGGGAAGCAGCGGAACGAAAAAATGACACATGCATTTTGTAGGCCCGCTGGCACCAACGAGGAAGCATCGATAAAAAAGGAAGGATGAAATCCGTTCGCTAAGGGGAGCTGTCGGGAAATGGTAAACAGTATTTGGATGCACGGCGGGAGACCTATGCGAAAAGCCAATGGAAAGGAGAGCACAACGACGAAAACGCTTTAAACAACATTATTTTTGGTGGCCGCGAGCTGGCCCAACAAAGTATTCTGGAGGCAGCGCAGGGGAAGCGAATGTTGACGCGCGGAAAACGTCGGAACAATGCAACGGAAGCGCCGTCGTCTTCTTCCGATGACGTCTCGACCACGGCATGAACAAACGAGCAAAGCGTAATAACGCAGGTGTTTGAATTCGAAAACACATAAAGCGTAATGACGCGTACTGTCGGGAAAAAGATATGACAGATTCATAATGGTTGAAGTGTAGGAAATTTCCGCAATACGTAACGTTGTAAATTGTAGAATTTAAGCAAACTCAAAGTGACCTACAATTATACCACGCGTACACAAAGCTCTGAATGTTTGTTTAACCACTAACAAACCAAGGGGCAACAAAATGTTTTCATTCATTTCAGCAAATCTTGAAAAACAACTTAATGTTAAACTTTTTTATTTAAAAATCAAATTCAGCTCTCGAAGGAAAGAATGCTTAAGCATGAACGAATTTGGATGATAACTCCAGAATGAGCAAAACAGATATGTATATAATGGAAGATAGAAATAATAAAATCTAGATTTTACTGACAGACCTGTGCTCCTTGTTTTTTGTTTTTTTTGCTTGGCATTCTTGCCTAAATTATAGGCATTGAAGACGGGAAGCACAGATGTCTGAAGAAAAGATATATATATATATATATATATATATATATATGGCAACGTTGCAACGTGACAAGCCTTGCATTTGAAAGGTATCTAGCTTATATACAAAGTAGATAAGCTAGATGTACATAAACATTGACCTATGAACAGGTGTAAATTGGCATCTGAATAAAAAAGGTGATGCCCACTATAAGTCTCTTAGAAAACGGTGTATATAGTATATATTGTGTAGTCGGTATTACAAGTGTATATATATATATATATATATGCAGAAAGAACAATCGGCTGAATACAGCCATAACGACGACCAAGCAGCTCGACTTGGAGAGGATGTAGCATATTTGGTTTGCACCAGCTTGCTCCAGCGTGCGCAGAGACCGCTGAGTAATCGCTGTCGCTCGGTCGCGAGTTGCCAAAGCTCCCCGCGCCGACGGCTCTAACGGGTCTCCTAACGGGGGTGACTTGGGTGGGTGGAGAGCGGAATCGGGTAAGCTCGAGAAGAAGGTGGAGACTCGCCAAATAGGGGAATAATAGCAGGAACGGAGGACTCCTGGGTGGGGTGGGATGGATGGGTAGTATGCTTTGATGTGTAGAGAAGAGACATTGACGTGCACCGATGTATAAGGAGCCACATCACGATGCGAGCCTTCCAGCCCAGCCCAGTACGTCAGTCAGAGAGACAGCCGGAAATGGGTTGCTGAGTTGGCTCTTCCGGTAAACCATGACGACAACGACAACAGCGTGGATGACGAGGTAGGCGGATAGAGAGACCGGTGGCTGTTGTCCTAAAGGCGATCCGTTCGTGTGTCGCACCGTTCATTGTTTCATTGCGATTATTGTCTCGTTTCCGTCCGTCTCATCGCATCGTTCGGCGGCGGTGTTCTTCTTCTTTTTCTTCTTTCCCATGTTCTGCGTTTTCTTTTCTCGTCTCATCTCTTCTTCCTCTTTTCCTTCTTCTTTTTCTTCGTCTTATTTCTTCGGCGCCAATCCCTTGCATTTATCTGTCTATCTGAAGACTCAGAAGTTGGAGTCTCAGGGGGTCTCTGACGGATATCCGGCTATCTAGTCTCCTGCTGCCGTTTCGGCTGCCGTAACTCTGCTTCAACTGAACCGTTAGACGACCGGGACGTGGCTAGGTGGATCGACAAATAGTAGATCACGAGACGAGGCACTGCCGGCTGACATACAGAAGCGAACCTGAGCAAGGGCAAAGCACAAGCGCGGCGATATCGTTGTCGTTTCTGTGCTTTATGCTGCGGCTGCTGCTGCTGCTGTTGTTGGTTTTGCGTTGAGCATGAGCAATAACGAAAACGTCCAAAAGCGATTGTAACCTAAGCTTTTTCGGGCTGACTTTCAGCCAACATTAAACGTCCACGGAATCTCTTTTTTGCATTATTGCCTCATGAGACGAACCCCAATAAATACAAATGTGCGACAGTGGGGATTTAACGCGTGCACCTATGTTTCTCCCCCCGACTGCAAGGCGCGCGAATGCACTACGCCACCGGGCTCGACGCCATAGCCTATCCACTGCCAGACGTACTGGTCCTGCCAATACTATTTGACTCAAGGGCTAACTTTTGTTATGTGGTATGATGTTACGTGGCCGGCCGTTACCCGTACTACTAATTTTAATTTGCATTTTGGACAGAAGCCTGGGGATCGTGTCGACCAGCCTGTTACCAGTTGAAAGTTAGTCAAAAGTTGTATTGAGCGGCTAACATGGTTGTTTTTGTTATTGCTTATACCAGCTACTGTACTGGTTGGTCAGACATGTTTATGTTATACACCTCTTTACATATATAGATAAATAGATCTTGAAGTTGCTTGGTATATTTATTTCTTATATTTTTTCTAATGATTAGTGAAATCTAAAAATCATAAGAAATGTCATTTTAAAAAGGAACGCGTCGTGTCAGGACCGACCCTCGACTTCTAATCTCGGAGTCAGCGGCCTTCTCGTTCCACTCCGTCACGAAGACAAAATTATTCCCGCAGCCAACCAGAGTTGACGGTCGACTCTGTGTTGCCTGTTTTACAACAGACAACTGGTACAGGCCTCGCCTGCGGCCAGTCATTTCTTACCCTTTATTACATGAGTAAAGGTGCTTTCTATTCTATTCTATTCAAAACTCTCTTCCTCTAGAGATCAAAGCTGTACCGTTCGCGCACCTGCACAGGATTTGACCTCATCAGAACCACCGGCTGAATCCGTCTGATCCGCCAGACACACCGGCACGGCACTCATCACTGTCAATTGGGTCGACGTTTAGGAACTGCAACTGACGCCGGCAATGCTACGTAAGTACCCACCGACAGAACGCTTCACTCTGGGTAGGTGAGACATCGCGCATAGCATGGGCGGAACACTTACGTGCATCGATCCACAAAGACGTCGCCCGTGCTTCACATCTTCCGCACTTTGGATGCACGTTTCATTGGCCATCTTGCTCTCTATCGCGAGTACCGCTTTGCCTCAGCCAGCCATCATTTCGTTCTGGTGTACTTTATCTTGGGCCCACGTGAATTGCCTGCGTTTCTGCCTGTGGGGCATTCTCTCTAAACTCCTCGTTGTCCGTCATCATCATCGCCATCATCGCCATCATGACCACCATCGACATCATCGTCATCGCCGATAGGGCATAACTGGCAGGGATCGTCACCGTTCACACGCTTCACAGCGTCCTCAATCGTTCTCTCTGTCGATAAAAGAAAATGCGCAGCTGCCTATCTATAGCCAGATAGCAGGCGACTATTTCGCACTCGAATCGCCTCCAACTAAGGGGAACTGGGCCATTTTTGTTTCGCCCCTCTCTTTCTGCTCGTTTTACCTTAGTTTGTATGTATATATATATATATATATATATATATATTGAACGCGCGTCACTGAGCATCGCGACTCGGGTACCACCAACACCCGGCAGCATTCAAATTCGATCGTGCCCGCGCACGCGCGCAATTGAGGGGAAACACTTGTCGCCGTTCCCGAATCGAGTTGGCCCATCGGCCCGACTTAAGCCGACTCATAGTCCTGCCGACCGGCACCCCGGGTCGGCGAGGGCGGCCAAACCTCAAGTGTTGCTTGCCAGCCAACCTCTCTCTTTCTCTCTCTCCCTCTCTCCCTGCTTTCCATCGCGCAGTTAAACTACGCTGACACGACCGCTTAAGACAGGACGGGTAGGCCAGGGCTGTTAGTTGAGCCGCTGCCGTTGTTGCTGCTGCTGCTAGTGTTGCTTCTATATACGCCGAGCAACAACAACAACCACAACAGCAACGACAACCACAACAACAACGACAACAACAACAGCAACAACGACAACAACAGCAACAACCACAACAACAGCAACAACAACAGCAACAACAACAACAACAACAGCAACGACGGCAGGCGACGTCGACGAGGCAATTGACGAGAGGGGCGACAACGACGACTTCAAACTTCAGCAGAAAGCGAATCCAGAGCAAGGAAAAAGGGCAGGAAAAATGTCTAGAAAAACCGAACGAAATGTGGTAGGGATCGAGAGATGCTGTTCTATACGAAACAGGAGCCCCCAACAACAAGTTCCCACCTTAGGCCTTGGCTGGCCCACATACTCGTATACTCGGCTTACACGCAGACAGGAGGACCAAACGCGTCATCGAACAACAACGACGACGACAACGGCATTGACGATCGACGAGGAAGACCACACCAAGCACAACGAAGGCAGGCAGTGAGAAAAGAGCGCAGTGTATGGAGGGGGGCTGAATTGGGGTAGTTGAGTCGAAGTGCTGCTCTGTATTCCTTCCTCTTCGTCGGGCTTTCTCGCAGGCCTCCGACGAGGTAGGGAAGTGGCAATAACGATGCACCAGCAGCAGCAGCAGAATCAACGAGGATGGCGATCGAAGCCACGGCAACAGGAGCGCGTGAGTCACCGCCGTCCCACTTCTATAACCACCATCCGTACCACCAACCAATGGCGCATATATATACGACTCTGTAAATATGTACATATAAATGTATATACAGCCCTGTGAAAGGTATGTGTAGATATATATATATATACATACATATACATACATACCTATACACAGGTTGAATGCTACGAAATAGAAGCGGGTCAAACTGAGAGCCAAATAGGAGTAAAAGGATGGGAGAGAGCCGCTGGGGAAAGCGATTGATGGCGGCGGTAGCAGCAGCTGTATCCTGAGTCACGCACCTGTTGGCTATGGTGCCTGTCTCACTCTCTTCGCTCATCGCCACACTATTTCCCTCTTAATTTTTTTCTTGCCCTTTCCTCCTTTGCTTTTTCTGTGCCTCATCTCTCTTGCCTTTCGTGTGTCTCTCTCATCCACTTCTCACTCACTGTATCCTGTTCGATTCGGGAGCGTCGTGGCTCGCCTGGTGGCAGCGGCGTACTGTTGCGCTCTTGCAACCGCGACTATTCGATATTCCCTCTTTTAAAGCAATAAACAACAATGGCAGCAACAATAAGAATCGGAACAACAACAACCCCACAAGCCACATCAGAACCGTGACAACGACAACAACAACAACCCCACAAGCCACATCAGAACCGAAAGCGCACATCTATCGTCCTACAGCTACGATCACCACACTATCTGTTGCTAGGTCTGTGGCCACTCAACAGCATCAACTGGTAGATCATTACCTGGCATCATCGTTTTGTCGTCATCGTGTCTCCTGATCTAGATGTGTCCAGGAGGACGGAAAAAGAGGCGCCTGTGTGTGTGAACATCCACTTTGTCGACCTGCTGTCGACAACCCCCGTCGCAGTTTCAACTGGGCCAGTCCGAAGCCGAGCCAAGCCCACCCCCGAGCCAAGCCCACCCCCGAGCCAAGCCCACCCCCGAACCGAGAGCAGAGTGTCCTCCTAGTAGAGAGTGGAGGAACAGAGCGCGAAGCCGCGACACAAGTAGACCGACCGGTGTGGTGCTGTCGATGCGATGTGTGTCGAACACAATGTGATGATGAACGCTTGCTCACGCCGCCAGCATAGCAAGGCTGATCGCGATGACGATGAAGGTGACAAGGGATGAAGGCAATGATGATGATGATGATGGTAAGCGTGATGAGGGATGAAGGCAGTGATGACGATCACCATAAGGGTGATTGTAATGCTGCGGTTGCCACTGCGGGCGCCTCGACACCTTCGTCGTCACCTTCACCAGTGGCACCTAGCAAAAGCCGAGACGGGTTTGGTCGATCAAAGGGGCTTCTACATTCCTACATACGCGTATATATAGATATATATATACACGATCACAAATATGTTCACAAATTACAGCGTCTCGTATTACCTACATTCAGGTGCAGTTGTTCGCTCGACATAACCTAAACAACGCGTGAGACCAAAACGATCTGAAACACACGTTCGTCTAAGACAAGACATTGTTTTTCTTCATTTTTCTTCGCTGTACTCTGGCTCCGGTTCCACTCAGAACTCATGAGGGCATACAAAATACCTACCTGTCGCCATAGTTCCGCGAGCCTAAGACAAGATCAGCGTAGTCTGTTTGCTGTGGATAGTAACCAATTCCAGATAGAATCACCTTAACACGATCAGCAAAGCAACCCGGTTGCACCATTTTAAGCAGAAGTTAGAGAAGTACTAACAGGAGAAAGTAAGTCTCCTCGAATAAGTAAGCAACAAGTCACTCAGCTGCTTTACGCGCAAACTCTGCCTACAGAGCACCACTACAACTATGCTGTTCGCACAAAGTCCCCTGCCAGGTTGCACCTCTTGCTCGGTCCTACTTACGACGAAGGTGTAAAGAATGCAGCAAACTATCTGCTACTGTCGTGTGCATTTTGTGGACAACAAGCATAGCTATTAACGGTGGTGTAGCGCTGCGTGTTACCGTCTACAACGTTCGCCGCCTACTTAAGCAAATACGCGAAGGATAGCCCAGGTTTGCTGCGATACCAGGAAGCTGTACCGGCGGACAGGATATGGCCGTTTTCAGTAGACAGGGACGAAAGCCTCATTCTCAGTTCCATTCTTCCTAGTTGAGTATGCCGAAGGTTCATTAAAAGACAGTTGACGCCACGTGGACAGCAGAGAGCACTACGTGATCGGCTGGATGTTTGCACGCGATGCTATGCGACGCTACCATACCATACCAGATGCCCAACCCGGGAGAAATCGTCTCAGGATAGAAGTATTCAACGTAAGTGAGGGACTACAGTGAAACGGCATCGTCATTATACCGCCAAGCGTAGCCTATGTGAAACTCGGCTAGTATGACACGTGGGTAAGTGTCGCACCGGAATCCAACCCGCAATTCCTAGCGCCGAAGTCGCCAGCCATTTTCTTTGATATATATATATATATATAGAAAATATTGTGATGATTTATTAATCATTTACAATACGTTTGCACACTCGGCAGTGCTCGCCTTAATAAAAATGGTGGTAAAAAGGTGTCACGTGAAGTTAAGAGTCAGTTGTCCTTGCTTGATGGTAGCCCCCGCTCTTATGGACCAGGTGCGAGCGGTATATCCTCAAGGTTCCTTGCAAAGTTAAAACGGTGAGATCCATAAGATTCCTCTTCGTGACGCCGAGCCCCAAGAGCGTCCTCGCTCTATATATGTCTTCTTGTATTCTTCTTCTACTATATATGTCTTCTTGTATTCTGCGAGCCGGATAACAGCGCCCTCCTGGAGGCTAGACTCTTTTGGTGTTTTATGCGCCCTCCTCACACAGTCAGCACATTGGGGTGCACAATCCTACAACCTGCTCGTTATCTAAGACAAATCACGTCGCCGCGTACTTTTTCTTGCTTTCTTTCTCTATCGCTGGTTGGTTAGCTCACTCACTCACATGCTGGCATGGCTGGACAGGTTTTCTTTTACCTGTCTCTCTACCAGTAATAGTAGTAGTAGTAGCCATGTGATGACCAGGAGCACCGCTTCGACCACGTTCCCCATACCTTCCCTCATCGTCGCCCCCATCATCATCATCATCATCACCACCATCATGACTGCTATACATGTGGGTAGCCCGTGGGCCTTTGGGCCTAGAGCTTCGAAACGTCTCCCTTCGAACTTCGTCTCTGTCTCATCGTACCAACGAACGACATAACAGTTCCCCTGGGAAAGACGAAAGCGCAGTGTTCGTATTTTCACCGCCTTTAGCTCTCTCTTTCTCTCTAGCCTACTACAGGTACCTGGTATACTCAGGTGACCGAATTAGGCTGGCGTCTCCCAGACTCGTCTGGGGTCGTCTGAGGTCGTCGCACCTGGTCGCGTCCACAAGCAGCAGCGGCAGCAGCAGCCTCACCATCGTCGTAAGCAGCATCAACATCACCATCACATTCTCTCTGGGCTACTACGTCTACATTGTCATGGTCGTTGTTGACCCGTTTTGACAGCGCGGCTTTTCTATGTGCTGCTCGTTTCGTGAATAAGCTTGCTCTTAGTATAATGTAAAAGTAAAGTTTTCGGGCTGACCCTCTCAGCCAAGATTTAACGTCCACGGAACAATTCTTCACATTGCTTCATAGACGGACCCCCATAAATACAAATCGGTGCAACGGTGGGGCTCGAACCCACCCGCGCACCTATGTGTCTCCTCCGGTTGCGAGGCGCAACAACCTTAACCACGCCACCGGGCTCGACGCCCTTAGTATGGTGTCGTCCGTTTCGACCGTGCTCCGTGCGAGCTGTGTGCATGAATCTATTCCTCTTTTGTTTTCTCCACATATTTATATTGATTTTATTAACATCCGGGCTGGATACGTGTGCTTATGTTTTCTTCAGAATGTTAATCCGTTCGCAGCAGCAGTAGGTAGGCTTGCCAATGGGTTCGCGGTGCAAGCAACCGTTAAAGCACCTAACACTAGCAACGCCTAATTAACCACCGACTACCGCGTAGCGCGCGTGCAAAGTCGCAAGTTGTGACACCTATTGCCTGCACTGTTCACCCCGCCTTGTGGACAGCTTGACCCCGTCGACCCATCGACATTGAAATCGTCGTCTGTGGAGCAGAATGCAATGCTTGACAGGCGGCTAAGAGGGCGTAGGAAACGACCCGCAGAGCGGCATAACAATGCATTCCTGATTGACGCCGACTGGTTGAGAGATGGTTAAGTCAGCTCGCCTAGTATTAATATTGTTTTAAAAAATGACTTTTTATCTAATCAATATATATATATATATACACAAGTAAGTATACTGTGTTTATACAGACAGTGCAGAGCCCGAATCGTCTATGTTAGAAAAAATCCATCGACACTAAGCATGTGCTGCTTCGGAATCGAACCTACAACTCCTTCTTCCTGTGGATGAATTACTGGTCCCTGCCGATTTACTGCACGCCGTTGGCAACAACAAGATTTCCCCTTTGGAACGAAGTCAGCACGACAAACAGTTTCTCGAAGTGATCTCATTTGTGGTTTTTGCTTTATTAATTATAAAAATAGAAAGCAAAAAACATCCAGTTACAGGCGGTTATACACCTTTAAAAAAAATATTACTGCTGCGGAACCTGTCTGCAATATTAAGCCGTTTTTGGTGAGTACAGCATTTTAAACACTTCGTGCTAAAATTGGTCCGCCAAGCTCCGTTCCGACAACTTAAGCCTTCTGAATGAACCTCGTTTCGAAGCCCGATTACGCTCGAGGATGACCGCTTGCGCAGAGCTGTGAACAGAACTCCTGAGTGACTACGCGTGCATTAGCCATGAACTTCGGGGTGTGTCACACTCGACTTTGCGCCCACGGTTTCCTGTCAAAGTTGACCAATGGGTGCCTCATCATTTGAACGAGCGCAATAACGTGGAGCATTTAGCAAGACGCTTTTTTTACTTGCTAGACATAATAAATGTTCGTTCTTGGTCGAATTGTCACCCGTGATGAAAAATTATAATTTTGCTATATTATAAAAGTGAAAAATCCTTGTGAACTACCCCAGGCTAATCGCCCCAAAATACGCCAAAGAGACCAATTCGTGCAAGATTTTGCTCTGTGTTTGGTGGGATAACATGGTATCATCCACCACGATATTATTCCTAGTGGCCAAACGATTAATGCTACTGTGATAATATCTACTGTCATCAACTGTGGCCAAGTGTTCATCTCTCTTTAAAAGAGCGAAGGAAATGAGGAAGATGTTGCATTTTACCAAGCCAACGTGAGGCCGCATGTAAGTTTGCATAGCCCCCGCAAGATATCAAGCCTTGATCGGAAAATGTTTGCCGTATCCACCATACTCACGTGCAGGTCTATCTACAGAGAAAGAAATTCGCTTTACTAGAAGCAACAAAAACACATGTGGAGACATTCCTCGGGATACGGAAACAAGAATAATTTGCCATCGAAATCAATAGTTTGGTGCAGAGATAAGCAAGTGTTGTGGCTAACAATGAGCAGAGTGAAAAAAATAAATGAATAAAATCGGTTAACTCGTTCATTTTTCTCCAAATTCCAATCACTTCCTGCCTACTATATATATATATATATATATATATATATATATATATATATATATATATAGAAAGAAAGAGGGAGAGAAACATCAAATTTATCGAGTGTTTGTCGTGGTTACTAAAATGAGTACTCCTTACTGCGGGACAAAGTTAATCCCTCCATTTTTGTTGGACATTGACATTCGCGCATGGCGCTGAAAAGGCGACTATTACGTACACGAGAATAACGTCGATAATAGCCAACGTTGTGGCCGGTTGTGTTACGTTATTAGGTAGACAGTCGGTGCTAATACATGTCACGTCGAAATTGCTTTGACGCGGCCACTTTTAGGCGGCAATTTACGAGCGAAAGCAGCAGCGGAATACAGATGATATTCGCTGCCGATATCCTCACCAAAGTATGGACCGCAGACGTATATGCATATATCTGCATACATTTTTATGTGACCCACATTATGTGTGAGGCGTTGCTGCACTGGGCTTCCATACCTAAACACCTTCACATTGGCACAAAATAGAATGAACACAACATGCGCAAATCATCAACCGGAATTGACTGACTACATGACCGTTGCTTTTTGACGCTATCCTGCACTTGATGCTTGATTTCATGATGATTTCGCCCTGTTTATGTTCGCATCTCACCACAAATTACTGCGTTGCTTCGTCTTCCGCTGCTCCGACCTCTTTCGTATTTAAATGTACTTTTAATCAACACTAACAACGGGTAATCGTGTTCATACTGATAAGAAGCTATGAGCGTTGAAACAACTAACAATAAAATTTAGCTTTGCCTGTTTCCGACTTGCACTTTATATCGAGATTCACTCTCGATAGTTAATTTAAATGATAATAAACCACAGTGATTTTGTATTACTATTAATCAAAATGTGTAACTGCTAGGAAAAATTGCTTCAAAAACGCATGCGTCGCTCCGGGACTGAACCCATGGCTACAAGTGTCACAGTCGCGAGCTATTTTCAACACTCCGTTTCGTCGACTGTTATTGCTATTATTATTCCGCTACGTAACTCACCTGGCCTACATTCTGGGTTTCAAAACACTGCTTTCCACAAGCCCTAAAAACAATTGCAAACATTACGGTAAGCGATTTTCTTTAAGCCATTCGTATCTACGAGGAAAGCCAGTGGACTCGTTTGGGGGCATGTTCAGATTGAGAAACAGAGAGGCTGGGGCCAAATAGCCGCCGAGATGACCCATAAAATCTCGTCTTTCGACTGCAAGTCAGATCTGTACAAGGTCCGGCTAAAAGCTATCAGCTCTAAATGTACAAGTGCATGACTCGAAGAGCTTCTCTGCACTCTCATTGGAACTCAGCTCGTAAAGGACACACTTTGGCGTAGCTAGTGGACTGAGACTAGGCATTGCCATGGGCACATACTTCTGTGACTACCTGGTATATTACGAGTACTATTGTAAATTAGACTCAGAGTTTAATATGACATTATGACACCCATACCGTGGGCATCTTACTGTTATAGAAGTGTTACTAGTATATGCATTTTAATATGCTTATATTTCGATATTACCATAACTAGTCGACAGAATTGGGTCGTGGGAGCGGAAAAGAGTAATAAGATGTCTGCGCACATGCATTGAAGACAATTTTCAATATTGACTTATTGAACTACATTTGCCACTTTAATCGATTGAAGACGCGCGTGACTAATGTCATACGGCATACAATTTCATATCTGACAGCATGAGGAAATTCTGTATGAAGCTATTTGCAGAGCGGTTGCCTTTCCTATTGTCCTATTGACAGGGCCCTACGCTCTTCCCTTTACTGCGACAGTAGGTTCGATTGGTGAAGATTGACAGCGTAGCTCGTAACTGCCTACGACATTTCTGTAAATCAATGAGGACAACATTTTCACGCGCGTCTTTACGCACACCAAACTAATCTTATTGGTGAGTGGTGTGGGTCTCGACACTGGCTGGTTAGGTCAATGTTCGTTACCTGTCACTCAAAGCATCTCTCTTGGCCTTGATAGCTTAGAAAATTCTGAAATTCTGGTAGTACCTTCGATGCATGCTAGTTAGCGCATATTCCCTTAATCACAGGGTAGGATCCGTTTGAAAGGAACAAAGCGGCTTACTTGCATCTACCTGTTCTCAGATTCGAGTATTCTCTTCACTATGCTCTCTCTCTCTCCGTAAAGATTGCTCCATTTCTATCTTTCTATGTGGTTCCTGCAGTTTTGCTATACTGAAGCCTTGACATCTGAATACCGTATGCTCTGTCGTGTTTTGCTCTCATCAGACAGTCAGAGAAAACCGCCTTTTAGAGACACTGGAGGAACACACTACTGAAAGCAGTCGTGACCATTGAATACCTGGGTTAAATAATAAGACATCCCTCCCATGACGCTGCTCAGACCGTACAAGTATATAAAGTTTTAGTCTCTTCGACTATTCAAAAATTTCGAACAGACCATTCAAATGACAACGGACAAAACTCTTGTTGATGGCTAATTCCTCCCCCTACTAGTTTCTGCCCTTGTTAGCCTCTGCTAATGTGGAAGCATGACCTGTCCACTATGCACCTGTAGCGACCATCGAAGGCGCTAACAAGTCGGTTCTAATTACATCCCAAACAATCATGCGGCCATGCTCAACGGGGTTCAGATGAAGACCATCTAGTTACTTTCCCATTGTGACTAGAAAAACCTGCGGGTTCCAATGTATCGGGAAGCCGGCAGATCTTAGCGCCCCAGTAAATGCATCATCTAGAACGGGGTGACTTGTTCGCCGGCCCACATTCAGAACGCATGAAAGCTGGACCCACCAGTCGTCTACATGATCCCCGTACCGACATCTCTGGGGAACAACTAGGCAAACGTTTTGTCTTATTTTCGTCTACAACAACAACGGAACTTGACTTGGAGTACTGTACTTGCGTAACCACCTTCCGTTTTTGCGAAAGAAATAACATGGGCCGGGCCGTGCCATATGCTTACCCACTATGCACTTGTCCATTTAGTTAAGTGGATAGGCCGTTTATTGCAGAAAGTGAAATTAAGTGAGAGCAAATAGAGTCTGGCTAACTAACGACTATTTTTGGGTGCTGAACTACGGTGAAGCGACGGTGCATTGGCAAGTTCGGGTGGTTAATTTTCTATAAAAATAGAACTTTAACTTACATCTGCAAAGCCAAAACAAAACGCGTCGTGTCGCCGTTCCCGAGGGTACGTGTCTCGCGTCAGAATCGAACCCGCGGCCTTTCTAGACCCAGAGTTGCATGTCATCCCTGGTGATCCCATCTTTTGTACTACTCCATCTTGTCGACAAGATCCACCGCGTGCCAATACGCGTCGAAGAGTGTAGTGGTAGTAGAAGTGGTTGTCTACGGTGTCTAACGGTATGGATCTGAAGGATGACGACAACAATAGCAGCAAAAGCAACAACAGCAACAACAACAACAACAACGATGACAACAACAGCAACAACAGAAGCGACGAGAACAACAACGCTTTTCGCTTCCTACTTTCTTTGCGTTTCTTCGTCTTCTTTTCAATCATGGAATGCTGTGAAAAACGTTCAAACGTTCAGACGACAACGCCGGCAAATACGGCGAGCGAACGCGGTGAGCGAAAAATTGTTGTCGTCGTTCGCTCAGACAAGCGATCCTGAGAAGCATACATATACGAGATACGAGATGACAGCGTGCGTGTCGGTTGTCTATCAAGGCGGCGTTTCTTTTCGGCTGGCTGGCCGACGAAGAACACGGCCCAACGACGACCCGGCACCAACAATGCCGACGCGAACGGACCACTAACAGGGGATAGCATACGCGGGCCATTCGATCAAGAATCCGCTTGAACCGACCTTCTGTAATTGTTGTTGTTGTTGCTGTTCGTATGGTTGATATTGTTGTTGCTGTTGCTATTGCTGTTGTTGTTGTTGCTGCTGTTGTTGTTGCTGTTGTTGTCGTTGTTGGTTGTTGTTGTTGTTGTTGTTGTTGTTGCTGTTGTTGTCGTTCTTCACAAAGTTTTCGTCATCACTGTCGCGTTCCAGTTGACCCAAACATGATTGTTCGGCCGTTGGTTCGGTCAGCGACGGCAGGTCCGACGAATGCAGCGGCGCACACAAAAATACAGAAGGTACATACAAAGATACACATGAACACACGTATACACGTCTCGTTCTAAAATCTACACAAACAGCATACGTAAATAAGCACAGCACGGCGTAATACAACAAAAAAAGCAACACAGCTGCAAACGAGCACACACAGTGCACAATGACAAACAAATATTGTCAAATGAATGGGCAGGCGCACACGTCGGTCATCGACGTTCGCCGGTCACCGAACGCGGCGATAATAGCAGCAGCAACAACAACAACAACAACAATAACGACAACAAAACAACAACAACAATAACGACAACAAAACAACAACAACAATAACAATCAGAGCGTCAGCAGAAGCGATAACAACAGCGACAACAACAACAAAAGAACGACAGCGACGACAACAACAACAACAACAACAACAACACTATGTGAAGTAGAGAAAATCCTGCATAATCCGGCAACATTACCGCTGGCCGGCATCGTTTGGATTGCCCGTTCGCTCCGAGTCGCTAATGCGCTAATCAAATACTCGACATAGATTATATATATGTATATATATAATCTATATATATGTATATATACATATATATATATATATATATATATATAGGACAAGACATGCAACAACAAAACCGTCCCGTTATGTCGGGCCGACCTGTAGATATTCATCCAAACGTCGTGCCGGCCACCAGTACGCTTGCCTGTCCGCCCGCAGCATACAATGACAATAATAACAACAACAACAACAACAACAACGACTACAACAACAACAACGATGACAACAACAATAGTGACGTGACTATGGCCATGCAGATACTTAGAGCACGTCGAGTGGCGGCAGCAGCAGCAACGGCATATTGACATGTGTACAATGCCGTTATTACTTCTACTATGAATATCACTGCTGCTACTACTACAGAACAAATATACGATTATAGTTGATTACAGTTAATTATAGTCGCCGTCGTGACGAGCCTGGATCTAGAGATAGAGAGGGGGGAGGGGGGAGTGGGGTGATGAAATTGTCGAGATGTGCGTGGGAAGGTCGGGGGGGGGGGGGGTTACTTACGTGGGGGAGAAACGACGCAATGCAACGGGAAACCATGTAGTCGAGAGATCGAGACGGCGGTACGACGACGGTCATAAAGTTGTTGTTGTTGTTGTTATTGTTGTTGTCGACACACAAAATAAAGCCATGGCGGACCTAACAACTGTGTTAGGAGAACACAAAGACAAATAAAAGCCGATTCGACAATTCGACAAGACGACCAGCACCGACAGCAACAGCAACAACAAAAAGGAGTAGCATCAGCAAAAAAAGATAAACAACAACCGGAGCAACAACAACAACCGGAACAACAACAACAACAACAATAACAGTAGTAACAACAATACTAGTAGCAACAACAACAACAGCGGCGGCAGAAGCAGCCACCTGTTCTACTAGTCTGCATGATTGGTAGACATGACGCGTTGTAACAAATGTCAGTAACGAATCAGTAGCCAACCCGATAGACGAGATGTCGCCGGACTCCGACCTCGACTTCGACGAGTTCGCCTGTCCATCCATATTCAGAGCCGAAATGAGTACGCGATACGTAGTTGACGCGGCTACATGTCAGCTGCGTCGCTTTAACAACTACGGCAACAAGAACTGCAGCACCGGCAGCGGTAAAAAGTATTGGCGAAGCCAATACGGTCACTCGTTTCGATGAGGTCGATGATAGCATTGATCATGATGATAATTGTGATGATGATGCTGATAGCATTGATATGTGTGATAGTGTGATAAGAACGGTGATGCTACGGCCGATGGTAGTGGCGTCTATCAAGACCAAAACGAAGAGCTACCGCACTGCCAACAACCATAACAACAGCAACAACAACAGCAACAACAATGAAAACAATAACAACAACAACCATAACAACAACCATAACAACAGCAACAACAACAACAACAACAATAAGAACTGGCAGCTATAACAACATTAGCAGCATCAACAATACCAACAGCAGGACGACGACAACTATAACGACCACGACAACAACAACAACAACGAGAACTATATCGCAAAGACAACAGACAGTACAACGAGATCAACAGTTACGAAGCATCAGCCCCAAAAGAGACAATAACGATATAATAGCAACAACAACAACATCAAAAAACAAACACAACAACAACAACAACAACAACAACAAAATAGTTGCCACTCTTTTGTTGTTGTTGACTAACTAACAGAAGCAACAGCAACAACGGTGACAGCATAAATGACGCCAACAGCAGCAATAAAAACGACAATAATACGATAACAATCACAGCAACAATGAGACTCGCCGAATTGACTAAACACACCATTAACTAACGTTGAGCCGCCTATCACATCGTTAAGGTGACGCTTCAGAACGCTTCATGATAGACCGCCTTTCTTGCATTACATTTGAATTTTTTTTCGTTTGTTGTTCGTATCCCTGTTGTTGTCATTATTGTGGTTGTTGTTGCGTCGGCTTTGTCCTCTGGCCAGTTAGTGGCTGCGGTGTTGTCCTTTTTCTGTAGTTGTTGCTGCTGCTGCTGCTATTATTGTTGCTACTGTTGTTGTTGCTTTTGTTGCCGCTGTTGTTGTTTTTGTAGTTGTTGTGGTTGTTATTGTTGTTGCTACTATTGTTGTTGTTGTTGCTACTATTGTTGTTATTGTTGTTTTTACTAAGGCTACGCCGGTTTTAGTCGACGCTGGTCGTTAATCGTCGAATCGACCGACTCCGGTCGGTCATTGTCGGTCGTATTGTGTCGGTCTTCCATCCTGAGTCGTCTTCTTCCTCGCTGCGTCGTTATTGCTGCAACTTACATTATGTTCGCCTAGGCCTTTATCGCCGCTCGCTAGATTAATTTAGCCCACCCACCCAGTAGTAGCAGTAGTAGTAGTAGTAGTAGTAGTAGTACTAGCCTCTGGTGTTTACTTTTCCGGGATTTTGACAGCATCGATGCTTCCAGTATCCGGTGTGCGGGGGGTCAGTCGTGGTTCGAACAGACAGACAAGGAGACATTCATACGTGGAGCGCGGCCAGTTGTGCGGCCGCGGCGGCTGTGGCGGCGTCCATACGACGAATGGACCAAATAAATGAATCCGCTGCACTTCGTTTCTGCCACGCTATCTTTGTTTTATATCATATGACTATTATTATCATATGACTATGACGATTTTGGCTATCACTATTATGGTGGCTGGGTATCAATGATTTTGTGTGTGTGTGCTTGTGTGCGCGTTTTGTGTGCATGTGTGTGCATCTGTGATCCATTTAAACCATCCGCCATGCAGTTCTTCTGTACGTCTGACTGACGTTTCCATTTATGTGTTCGTATGCTCACACTAGTCGTATGTGTATCTCTGCATGTGTGAATGTTTTTGCGTACGTTGTTTTTAAAGAACAGAATATATATATATATATATATATATATATATATACGTATATATATATTTATATATATATATATATATATAAATATATATATATGTATATATATACACTGAAACAAGCGCTTTATTCAAGGTAGATGGAAAATGTACATTTTGCACAAATGCATGTATGCTATGTGGTCACTAAGCAGTTATAATATATCATAGCGTAGTAGAGGGTCCCACAAAGTATACAAATTGAATGGCATTTCAAAACGTAATGTTTATTAAAAAAGTAAAAAACTTTAACCCCTTCGGCCCTGTGGGGCCAACCGCCGCTTAAGTGGCTACACTACCGCAACCTACGACGTCTCACGTCGTTCACGTGATGACTTCTCCGCCACCCGACCTCCTCGGGAGCCAACGCCAAGGTGCGCATCGCAACACGTGGGTTGAACAGGAGCTAACCGCTTTCTTCTCTACCTCTAAGGCCCGCTGCCCTCCCCGCTGATGAACTCGAAATTGGAGCAAGATGCCGTTTCAAATATTGCTTGAATATACAGGGAGTTTCTGAATTCGCCCAACAAACGTTGAGGTCTAGTGCAACTCAGCAAAAAAATAATTTCTCTTCGATGGCAGGAGCGAGGAAACTGTCCTATGTTAAATTGAGAGCGAAATTGCCGAAAATGGTATATCGAGCATTTTATTCTGACTTATGTTCTCTAAATCTGTGATTGCTAGAGTCCCAGCTGTCCTATGGACAAACCAATTATAATTGCGTGTTTGGAGAAAGAGTTTGCATCTGTTGATCATACTTGCGTGTTTGGACGAAAATGCTGTATTGAAGAGAATTTTCAAGAAATAAAACTCTTTGCAATTCCTATATTTTGGCTTTTACGCTCAATTACTCATTTTTGGAAGATAACTCCACCCTCTTTTTTCGCCAACTTGTACTCGACCTCAAAGTTTGCTTAGCGACGTCTGGAACACCATATATATATATATATATATATATATATATATAGTTATAAGTGAAACTCGAATCTCACATATGTATGTCATTCATTCATGCATGCATTTCATGGATATCTGATCTAACTTCGTAAACATATAAAATGTTATTTGAGGCAAGCGTTTACCTTAATTAGACTAAAGACCACAACGGTGCTGCATATGTCAGCAGTGGAAATACGTGTGTGATATACAGTTAATTGTGCAAGTCAGGACAACCTACAGCGAATGGTCGGACTACCATGTTTGCAGGTTGCATGCTCGGAGTACCCTTATTTGTCATCCGTGAGAACTCTAAGGTCTTTTACAACTTGAAGTTTACTCTACTCCTAGACTTCGATGTTGTAAGGGTGTCTTGCATTTCCATGTACAAAATGAAGAACTTCACACTAATGCGGCCAGCGTCGTCTGAAGACGGCATCTATCATATATGGTTCAGAATCGATAGAAAAATGTCACATCATATGAGTGTGCTTCAGTTGGCTTCGGTTTCTTGTGAAATGATATGTTTCAGTAGCTAAGTTTATAGAATATAATACACCAGGCGGTCGGAGAATCGTTTCTTGCAGACAGCCGAGTCGAAATCGAAATAAACAATATCGAATATATATGTACACACATACATGCATATAAGCTCCGGCCATGACAGTGTGTGACACTTTGTGCATTGGGGCGCCTAGCTTTCACCGTTGTTCCGTCCTGTGCCTGTGTCTACAACCTATCTATTTTTCTATGCATATACACACCTCGCGTACTCATAAACACCCATAATGTGACAGTTTTTACTAAGCAAGCAAAGCTAACGCAGCAACAGCAGCAACAACAACAACAATAACCATGAACCGAGCGGCAGCGAGAACAATCATGCTGGTGGCAATGGCTAGAAACAGTTAGCAGGTAATATGGGGCAAAATGTGAAAAAGACGTTTGTTCGTTGTTAGCCCGAATGCCCGTCAGCTGGATGATTCGTTCGTTCGTTCGTCCGTTCGAAAAAGAAAGTCGGATCCTTTAAAAACTCGCTACCACCGGTTTGGTTCTCTCGTCTCCTCCCGTTCCCCCGCCGCCCGCAGCTCTGTCTGTCAGGCTGTCTGTCTGTGCGTTTGTCTGTCTGCTATCGACGACGATACCCCGTTGACGGGGATTTCGGGGGTGGTTTTGACCCCCGGCGACGGCGGCGGCGGCAAATATGACTTATGCCATTGCGTTGCGACTCGGGCTTCGGATGCTGCCTGCTATGCTGACTCTGCAACGTTAGGAGCACGTTGGTGCTTGCAACTGGGCAAGCACGAACAATTTGCTGTAACACTCGCGAGCAGAGCGCCGAACACGGCGCCGTGTTCACACTTTGCAGCAGCCTTTGGACAACAAGTTCGCAAGCGAAAGCGACAACGATGACGACGACGACGATAACGACGGCGACGACGACAAGTCATGATGGCGTCGTAGGCAACGTCACCGCGTCGTCGTTGTCAACGAAAGAAGTGCAGCGACAAATCGACGACGAATCGACCTGCGCAAAAAGTTTCTTCGTCTCTTCAATAACGACCACGAAATGCCCTAGTGTCGAAGCGCACCGCTTGCAATAGTAATCGTCGCAGTGGTTGTTGCCGCAGCGGTGTATGGTAGCCGAAATAGTAGTAGTAGTAGTAGTAGTAGTAGTAGTAAAAGTAGCAGTAGTAGAAGTAGGAACAAAGAAAAAAAACAGGCTACACCAGTCATCCTCCTCGCTGAGCTCCGAGAACTTCTTTGCTGCGTTTTCGTTTCCTGCGCTTTCGGTTTTGTTTCGTTCGATGCCATCCAATGACATCCGGCGTTCCTTTCATTCGCGCATTCAAAGTCCATAGTCGACGGACGGTAAGCCGTCGTCTCAATAGCAGTCAGCTGCGTTGCAACTTGCAACAGCGTAGCTACTATACACGTGGCGTAACACCCCCAAGTGTTCACGTATATATCTCGCGCCAAAAACAATGAGACGTATATATCTCGCGCAAACAATGATAGCTTTGCTACGTATACATGTATAGCGTGCAAACAATATATATATATATATATATATATATTTAAACTGGGGTATTTCGGGGACAATTGTTTTCCCTGTACTTTACGGGATCGAATAAATATGTGTAGCGTACTATTAAACATATATATATATATATATATATATATATATATATATATAGGAAAACAGAAAATGCGCATGCCTGAAAAGTTACGTTGTCATCATGACTGCTCCAAATTTGTATCGCTGCAATGCACTGGGGCTAAAGCTGATACGAATACGAACGAGACGTCCTTTATATATGGTAGGGCACAGGCTTGTTCTAGATACGTATGCCTTTTCATCAGGATCGTTTCAAAGATATCAGAGGACGTTCGATCTGGCAAACTTCATAGTCGACACCCACGCAAGCCAGTGTTAGCCAGTAATGTTGCTATTGCTGTTGCTTGTTGTTTTCGGGCGAACCCTCAGCCAAGATTTAACGTCCATGGGACTGCTTTTGGCATTGCTTCATCGACGGACTACCCCCATAAATACAAATGTGGGGCAACGGTGGGGCTCGAACCCGCGCACCTGCTATGTGTCTCCTCCGGTTGCGAGGCGCAGACGCATGCCACCACGCCACCGGCTCGACTATTACTGTTGTTGCTGCTGCTACTGCTGCAGTTGCTACTGTTGTTGTTGTTATTGTTGTTGTTGTTGTTGTTGTTGTTGTTATTGTTGTTCCTATGTGAGGAACGCTCACTGACTGAACAGGTGCTGCAGGTATAGCGGCTACATCGCCGTGATTGTCTACGCAGATCTCTTCTCTGCAGCTGCATTGGTCTTCGGTGACCAATGGCTTCGTAAGATGACCTAGGCATTGGACTTGGATGCATTTGGTCACAAGTGGTCTCGTCCGACACGCTAGGCTCTGGCGGTAATCGCGTCGACGCTTCGCTTCTATGGAGGTTAAACAGTTCCGTGGACGTTAAATCTTGCTGGCTGAGGGTCAGCCCGAAAACTTTACTTTCTTAGTAGTGGTACAAGTGGCTTTCGGTACAATACGTGGTCGGATCACGTGATCAAATGAGTTGAATGAACAAATCAAGCGCACGCTGGCAATACGGCGCGTAAACCAAACCGAACGGAAATCGGCTCGCTGGCGATTCAGTTCCGATCGACATCGGCCATATACCTCTTTCACCGCCGCCGCTGCTCTCGCTGTAAACATTGTCCATTGCAATGTCCCTCTCGCTGTAACATTGTCCATTGCAATGTCCCTCTCGCTGTAAACATTGTCCATTGCAATGTCCCTCTCGCTGTAAACATTGACCATTGCTGCTGAGGCAGCACTAGCGGCTGACCTGTCACGTCACACAGTCACAGCGAGCATAAATCGCAGTTGCGTGCTGTCAGATCGGATATACGTTGTCTGGTACTCTTTCGTCCAGTGTCAAACCAATTTTATTATTTGTACTCTTACTGTTTTTTTTGGGGGGGGGGAGAAAATAAAAGCAGCCATTGTTACAGCAGTGTTCGTATCAGCGCGGTAGAAGTTCTAGAAGAAGCATTTTTTCTACTAGTATGTAGAAAAAATTTATTCAAGATTCAAAATGTGGTTTATTATAAGAACTCAATCGGGTATTTAGCAGTGATAAGGTAACTAGCGGTAATGCAGTCCACTGTGGCCTCGGAAAAACACAATTTATGGTGGAAATCAGTCAAGCCTAATGGAAGGCGAAAATGTTTGCCTTCTCTCCCCCGCTATCCGTTGTTTCGCGTAGCACGATCAAGCCATTAAGGTAAAAAAAATTAGCCTTGATGGCTTGAATTAATTAAAGTTTTAATTACCCGTAGCCTCATAAAATGTGTACACCGCGCTCTTCTGTTGGCTCAACCTCAGCGAACGAAACGAAAGATGAAGTACGCATAGCCGCGCCGAGCGTTGCTCGGAGCGTTCGGAGGCGGCCGTTTCCGCTTTAACGCATTTACTTAGACAAAACAATTAGAGAAAACATAAACTCAGAGTTCGAAACTGACTTAGAACTAAAGCGGGCTTTAGATCTTCAGGCAATAGCAAGCGCTGTGCAATGTTTATACATGTTTTTATTATAGACATAGCTTGATTATTTTCCTATTCAACGTAAACATTATATGTGGGCATACAACTAGCAAACAGTAGCGGCACAATAATAGGCCTATTAACGAGATCATCCGCATAACCAGGCTTCCACCGACGAGAGGGCATCGTCGGATGTTCTGAGCCTGCGGTTCAGATCACTAAAAAAACAACGAACTCAAACTGCGTTTCCAGACGAATCTCTCCATTTGATTCAGACCGCGTCTCACTTTAGCGCCATTTGCAACTGAAGCTAGAACTTCTCACGAGCAATTCTCCGCAGGAGAAGCCCTTAAGCAATTGCTTGTCTTCCGCAAAAGACCTGGGTTTTAGCAAGTGAATCCAAAGTCGATCGCGGTTTTGAAATTCACAACTAATAGTGCATACTATTTTTGAGTATGAAAACAAAAGAAATAGTTTTTATTGTTTAACAAATTAATAAAACATATTAATAATAAATAAATATATATTTAGTACAAACATTATTGAAGTATACTAAATTAATAAATTACTATAATATTCGGGTGTATAAAGAAGTTCTCCCCACCGGCCATCATTCGAGAGGAACGGTCATTAAAAGCTAAGATGTTGCAAAGAAGACTGCTGAAACAGAAAGACAATACATTATCCAGTAAGCTTTTCTAGACGTTTTATGCTTTACTATTACTAGGTTTATGTTTGCCCTCACTCGCACCCCGCGTGTGAGATCAGTATACCTTTTCACACGCGGCCGTGATCAAGTTACCTTTCGTCTCTTCCGCTACGGGAACAACATAGATCCTACAAGTATTATTCCAATGCAAAATGACAAATGTTTTAAGTTCATTCATTGTAAATTGATAATATAATACACTCGCTTATTTTTTATTTGGCTTAGGCTAACAATATCGTGGGCACTTGACTGTAGCAATGACGTTTCGATAAACGAGCAAATGAATATGTGGTAAGGTCCGATATCGCACTCTTCTATTTGTTTCAACACATTCATACACAATTTGGTTGGAGCCGCGGAAATATCTGTTTTCTTGGATTCGGCTTACACTTTTCATCATGGTAAATGTTCGGTAGTCAGCTGTCTTCTCCCTTGTAAGTGGTATGAAGTAATCGCCATTGCTTAGGTGATTAGGCATAAAATGAAGTGTCCATTAATTGTCATTACTTAATTGAGTTGGTGGAGTGGGCCAAGACACGTTAGCAGACCTACGAATATACGAGATATACGGACGAATACGTCGCGGCTACTTCAACTATTGCTGCTGCTGTTGCGTCTTTTACGCATTGCGTTGCGTTACGTGGAGTCGCCGTATGTGCGAGGGAGATGCTGGTCAAAACTAACCGAAACTCTACCTCGCCTGTCTTGATCTACTTACTCGATACAGGCTAACTGAAGACTAGCAAACCATCTGGCTGGCCGAACGCAAAGCCGCTTCAACGAACACAGATCAGGCCATTTGTTTGTTGTATAGAGAACGAGAAGCAGCAATAGCAGCAGCAGCGTCAGCATCATCACCATCTGTTGGCTCGCCGACCAATCCTCGCCTTCATCACCTTCATCATCGCGCATTTTTCTTCGTCGACATCAGATCTTCAGATCTTACACGGACTGCGTCGTCGTGGCTGCGGCTTCACCGATCGATTAACCGTGGATTTTCTGGAGAGATATAAATGTCCCCCGACGCGTAATGTCGGGGGACGCGTTGTTGTAGAGGGAGGCCGGGAGGGAGGTCGAACTTGTGGTCGTTTTTGAACATCTGAACGAAAAAGTGAGATAGGTATAGGGAAAGAGACCACAGGGATAGGGTATAGAGAAAGAGACCACAGGGATAGGGATATAGGGAAAGAAACCACAGGGAATAGGGCATAGGGAATGAGAGACCAGGGATAGGGTGTAGGGAATGAGAGATAGAAATAGCGGGGGAGCGAGGGGGAGAGAAGAGGCCAATGGCAAAACAAAGGAGGAGGCGAGATGGGGGAAAGAGAGACAACGTAAAGCATGTACGATGAAGGAACAACAAAACGAGAAGACGACAAAAGATCGTCTAGCAAAAGAGCCTAACGAACGCAAGACAAAATTGAACGGGTGAAATCAGGAAACAGGTAGAATCAATATCGAAGCGGCAATTGATGAGGTAGGGTGTTCTTGCTGCTGCTCCTGCTGCTTCGAGTAATGGCTGGCTGGCTCGCGGTAGGACTGACTGATTGATTGATTGATTCACTGACTGATTGATTGTTGACCAAATGACGTCCGTAGTCCGTCGTCCAAACGCGGGACGTCAACAACATCAGCCTTCACCGACGTGCCTTCGTCTGACGGCAGCAGTAGCAGCAGCATCAAAACATCCGCAGCGAGGTGTGAGGTGCCATTGAAGCACGCATGTCGTACCGCTGATGGATGCCGCATCGGTTAGTTGGCAAATGCATGACTTTGGCGAATGCCTGACATTGGCGAAGGCATGGCGCAGGCCGTAGGCGAAGGAGGAATTGGGAAATCGGGTTCGTTGGTAATAATAAATAGCGCATGCTCATTCGTGACTGCTCATGCTGCAGATATCTACATGATGCGGTCAATGGCTGGCAGGCTAGCTATCGAGCTGTCCGCTCTTGTGCCGGTGTCCAAGTCTTCATCTCAACACCTCGTCGTAGGGTCTTGTAGTGGATTTGTATATAGACAAAAGTCGAAGAGCTAACTTCGACGTCCGTTCGCTGTGCGGCGACGATCACTCTTTTACGAGATCCGCGTAACCGTGTATCAGGTAGCGCTGACAAATGGGTGCTCTTGAATGAGTTCAGAATGACGTTGAAGTTCAGAATACTTCGAAACGAATCCAGAGCTACGTCCAGCCCAGATAAATCTTTGGCATAGCTGCTAGACGCATGTGCATAACGGCTATCTGGATAACGCAGCCCGAGAATTAAATTGGAGAGAAAAATAATAAAAAAACAAGTATTTATATATATCGTGCATACATTAGTCCCTCGAGGAAGAAAGCGAGATATCGAACGGACAAAGTAACTAACGCCGACCATATATCTAAATCCATTTGCGTAAGGATGGCGTGTTAACGATAGCAAACTATTATACAGTAATTGCGCATACGTCTTGTATTGTTCGAACTCGTTGTTGTTGTTGAATAAAAAACATTTATTATCGCTGCTGATGTTACTGCCGTTTCATGGTATTTCTATTACTGTCGCAGCTGCAGTGCACCTCCATTAGCACAGCCATCGTTTCTCTCGATTATCATCATGATTTTACTGTTGTTGTTGTTGTTGCTACCGCTGTTATTTCCGCCGTGATTAGTGTTATTACCAAGTGTTAAACTCCAAATGTCATCAGCAATATAACGATTCTCATTTTTGTTGTGTTTTTTGTTGTTGCTATCGTCGTCAATATTTATCTTTTTATCTTCTCATTTTCGTATTACAGCTATCGACGTCTGCTAGTCAATCATGCACGTGAAGAGAAGCAGCATTCGAGTGTCCATTCTACCGTGTTTGACGAGCGAAATACATCAGATCCTATTCGGTTGAAAGGGAAGCGCGATTTAAAGTGGCTACTAGACCAGACGCGGCGAGGTGCATTGATTGATTGATTCTCATTGATTCATTACTTTGTTGACGGATGGGGTCCACTGCGCGTTGGCATCGGCACAGCTAACAGCACCGCAGGCTGCCATCAAAAAGAACGGAATGCTCTTCATCGCTTTACTTCACCGTATCGATCTCTGACGGAACGTATCCGTTTTCTCAACCCCTTTCTCTCTCTGTCCGTCTAATATAAATATAATATAAATATAAATTAAATTATAAATATAAATATAAATAATAAATATATAATATATATATATATATATATATATATATATATATATATATATATATATATATATATATATATATATATTACGGAACATGCATCTTGGCATCTTTTCCAGCTAAAAAGAGCTCAGGTCGCACGCAAAATTGCCATAATATCGATTGAAAGCAGAAGACATACACACGAGGGCGGATCGGCAGAATCTAGTGCTTTGAATTATAAAATTTGAACCAAAATAACCAAAGTCTTCCGGTTCGTTCTCTTAGAAGTGCCATTCATCAGCTACGCACGAGTCGAAGTTCGCGCCAACCGGTTGTTGATTGTTTGGGGTTGGTTCAAAGAAGTAAAGAAAACGAGGTTCGGCCATTTTTAAGGAGCCGAAAATGGAGGATCAACGAACAGAATCTGCATCAAATTCTGCATTGAGAACTAACGCATATGTTCTAAAGCAGTGGAAATGCATCGAACTGCTTATGGTTATCAAGCAGTGTCCCAAAACGCTGTATATACGTGGTACGGTCGATTTCGCGGCGGGCGTGAAGGGGCCGAAGATGACCCCGCTCGGAAAAGCTTTCGAAGTCAATAACAGAAGAAAACGTTGAAAAAATCCATTATATTGTAGTCAACAACACCCGAATCACTATATTATGGATCAGTTGTAATAATAGTCTTGACCAATATTTTATGCGTCAGAAGACTGGCAGCCAAGTTCGCTCTAAAATATTTAATGTTTAGCAAAAAAACCTTCCAAGTTGAACAATTCAGGCAGTAGCAGAAGACCCTGGATTGCTTCAGAGAGTGATTACAGGAAACGAGTTATGGTGACATGGATTACGACATGGAGACCAAAGCCTAATACTCCCAGTGGTGCTTCGTAAAGAAAGGATCGATATACCAAGATTCTTTTGACAGTTGTTTTTGACTACAAGGGAATCACCTTCTTACGAATTTTTGGCACCTGGTTCTACGATCAATAAGGAATACTACTGCGAATCTTACGGGGATTGCGAAAGAACGTCCGACGCAAGAGGCCAACATTTTGAGTTAATTTCAATTTTGAGAACGCACATGAGCAGACATCTTTACTAATTTCGGGCTGTTTCTGCGTCGACAGCACTGTATTTCTGATGATGCAAATGACTAAAGATATTGTGTCTCTATGTAAGTCTCTGATCGGCTCTAGGATTTCTAGCCGGTGATTGACCAGAAGACCAGCCCAGTATTTCAATTGCGCCAATTAACAAATTTAAACTGTGCGGTGTATACGTTCCGGTAATGAGCCGGTGTATACGTTCATAAGAAGACAATTGTTATCTCGTATATATAATACAAATTGAAATGTTATAGAAAACGCTGAGGGCAAATAATTTAAATAAGCTACTAATTAAACGCTATATTTCAACAGACATTATACTCGACCTCTTTAGTCCCGAGCCAACATTTTGAGCCAAGTGCAGCTCGTACCTACCTAATCTACTGTTATTCATAAGATAAAGACGATATTGCTATTAAAAAGACCATAAGGCACCAACCAGGTTTTGCAGGGCACATTTACGTCATATACCCGCAGTGGGCTGCCTTCATAAAAGTGGCTATCCATCGAATTTTCCACGAACTTCAGTACCTATTTACTGTAGGTTATTATTCCTTCTTTAATACACGCATGAGACGTAATATCCCCGAGTCGAGAATTGACTCTGTAATCTGAAAAAATCTGTCTAACAGCAATGAGTTAAGATGATGAGTGATTATACTTGCCCTGTGATTATTTAATCTTCATTAAAGACAAAATATTTTTTATAGCTTAATAGCTTAGGTTGAATTTGTGCGCTTTATCTATTTTATTCACATACTTTTAACCTATCTGACCAATTGAACCTGAGACCTCTTCTTTGAAGTCAACCTGTCAGCTTTAAATCCAAAGGCTTATTTGCTAGTTTGCTCAAAACTTACATTGAAAGTGTCAAATAATAACTCTTGTAACTAATATTGGGCGCAGTTGGTAACCATATGTTACATTGGCAGTCTAGCAGGAATGTGTGTAGCCTTTAAAAGCCGAGGGAAAGCGAACTGCACTGAAACAGGAAGACGAGTATATTGAGCGTCCGTTATATCCGAGGTAACCATATATTACCAATCGCTAACTAAACCACTAATGGAATACACAGTATTCGTAGGGGTAATATACGCCGGCGCAGTTCGCTCGGAGCTGTTACCACTCCTACTCTGTGACAGTTGTTGACACTGTTGTCGTCTCTCCGCCGCCAGTAAACACTGGGATCCCGTAGAGCGCATTATGGTTTATTTCACATTAATTACTTATCAATACACATCGCATTTGTATAGTTTCGCTTATATTTGCACGCAGCCCTATAGCAGCCGAATGGACGCCAAATCTCAAATTAAACGGATGGTGAGTCAACTATTTCTGAGGTCCTATAGAGTACGAAATTAGTTTATATATTTCAACATTTGTTTCACCTTTCCACAGTTTCACTATTTCTCGCGAGGCTATGCGAAGTCGATATATATATATATATATATATATATATATATA